>CM076570.1:1632283406-1632843777 GCA_034641835.2 Pinus albicaulis
TCAATTTGCTTTTAAAGTTTCGAGATGGGTAAATCATTATAGGGGATATCACTTCCTTGAACAATTATAACCAAACTTGTTTTTCACTTTAGAATTTCCATTTTACCTTAGAAAGACCATAAACGACAAAAAGTTAAGAAAGAGGTTATCTTGCACATATAGTGCGCCGCACTTCATCAGCTTACGATTCCCGGATTGACAATTAAATGCAGCAATTTAGGACACACTAAATTGACCAAACATCATCCCTCTCCCATCCCACCATATCTAATATCCCCCCTTCCATCCCAAACATACCCCCCTCTGATCCTCCCACTGAATCCACATATGATTCTTGGGGATTCCATTCCTACCATCTTTGCTCCCAATCCCTTCTACCTACCTCTAAGGTTGGCGGTATTGCATTCAACCCTCTCACCGTCCAAATAGGGACGAGATCAACACTTTGATGATATATCTAAGGCCATTATTCAGGTGGGACTAGAAGTTTTGGATGGCAAACAAAACAATCTCGATCGGGTCCTTAGAGCATGGATGACCCTCCCCCTCGTCACCTCATGAATATCATATTTTTCAACTGTTGCGGTCTGGCCAGCCCCACTAAAAAGTTGGCCCTCTGAAGATTAGTGACTTGCACCCCGGTTGACATCATTTTTCTGCAAGAAACCCTTGACTCTTCTGATCATGTTATTTTTGCATTATCCACCATATGCCTAGCATGGACCTTCCATGCCATCGATGTTTAGGGTTGATCGAGTGGTATTACCCTCGGCATCAATCGCCACTCCATAAAATTACTCAATCTCTTGGGTGGGGAGGGATTCTTGGGCGCCGATGCATACTCCACTAAACTTGGCCTGGAATACAAGCTAATGAACATCTATGGCCCCTACAACGCATAGCTTACTTACTGGAAGAACCTTCTCAATCGTTCTTTCATGTCTGCTCATAATATTATCCTCGACGGTGATTTGAACTTTTCTTTGGGTCTAGTAGAATCGTGGGGACCCCTTGCTCATCCTGACCCACTCTCTAAAGATATTTCTCATCTCATTGAAGACCACCACCTTGTTGACATCCCCATGCCATGATATCATCCTACTTGGAGCAATCATAGGATTGGAGAGGCATCTGTAGCCTGATGACTGGACCATTTTCTCGTTCATGAATCATTAATTAACTCTCGGCCTCAATACCATCAATGGGTGGGATTTGGGGGAATATCAGACCACTCCCCCATATATCTGGAACTAGCCCCTATCCATCGCAAACCTAACAACCCTTTCAAGTTCAATGCTACTTGGTTATCCCATCCGGAATACACCAACATGGTATCAACCTTTTGGCGCTCACATTCCCTGGAACCCAGATCCTCACTCTGTATCCTTCTCTGCCAGGATTTCTGAGATCAAGAAACTAACCAAATCGTGGGCCAGGGATCAAAAAACTAAAGATGAGGATACCCTTTTCAAAGTGGATTCAAATATTGTAGCCTTGGAATCTTCCTTGATGGAAGGTTCAGCCTCGGATGCTACTAGAAAACAATTCTTTCAACTTGAAGCGGATTGGACTCAGATCCTCAAAGACCGAGAGGAAACCTGGCATCTTAGAAGCAGAGCCACATGGTTAAAAGCGGGGGATGAGAATACAAAATTCTTCCACCATTTTTCAAATGGAAAAAAAACCATCAACACTCTCTGGACGCTAGAGGATGAATAAGGGGACCAGGCCCACACTTTTCATCAGTTGGAAAACATGGGGGTTGAACACTTTCGAAACCTCTACAAGGCCCCTACCGATGCTAATATGGCTAAAATTATTAAGGTTGTTGGCTTCTTTCCTAGATTCGTGGATCATGAAGATGAGGATAACCTGAACCATCCTGTTTCCATGAAAGAACTTCGGGACACCTTAAAATGGTTCCAGAAAGACAAAATCCCTGGGCCTGACGGTTGGCCTATTGAATTTTATCTGGCTTTCTTTGAGATTATTGGTCTAGATATCCTCAATGTGGTAGAAGAATTTTGCACGACTCGTAAATTATACGATGCATTTAACACCACTTTCATTGACCTCATTCCCAAATCTAACACTCCTAGAATTTTCTTTGATTACAGACCTATCTCTCTTTGTAATTGCATTTACAAGATCATTGCAAAAATCATACCCAACTGCATCAATCCCATTCTCTCTAACCACATTTCATCTGAGCAATTTGAATTTCTCCACCATCTTTAGATCCATGAGGCCATAGGTACTACCGAGGAGGCTCTCCATTCCATCAAATGCAAAAATCTAAAGAGTATCATTCTAACGTTGGACCTCGCAAAAGCTTTCGATCACTCCAATTGGCTCTACATCCATATGATACTCACCCATTTGGGGTTCCTCATCAGCTTCATCAAATGGATCATGTGTTGTATCACTAATGTATCATTCAACGTTCTCATCAATGGATCTGCCTCCCCCTTTTCCCATTCGGAAAGAGGGCCCCAACAGGGCTGCCCATTATCCCCACTCCTCTTTCTTCTCATCATGGAAGCATTGAGTTGATTAATTATGGATGAAAAGAATCATGGGCGACTCCAGGGCATCAAGATAGTAGAGGGATGCTCCCACACCCATCTTCTCTTCATGTATGACGTCCTCATTCTCATAAATATATCCATCGGAGATACCTTATCTTTCTCAGCAGCTCTGGCATCTTTCAGTCTTGCCATTGGCATGGTCTGCAATGCACACAAATCGACCATATCTGATTCCAGTTGCACACTTCAGGAGAGGGGCCTAGCTATGAGAAAATTCCCTTTTACTATACTTGATCCCCTTGATGGACTACAGTAACTAGGCTTTCGGTTAAAACCCTCTAATTATCGCATTACTGACTGGACATGGCTCATCGCAAAATTGGAGAAACATATTTTTATTTGGCACCACAGATGGTTATCCTAGGTTGGGAGACTCACCCTGATCAAATCTATCCCAGGAACCACCCCTGTATACTGGATGTCAGTAGCATGGATCCCTCGTGCAATCATCACCAGAATTCAGCAATTATGTTGTCGATTTCTTTGGAAAGGGAATAGGGAGGGCCATACCTATTCTTGGATTAGGTAGGATCGTATCGAATTACCAAAAAAGTAGGGAGGATGTGGCATTAAGAACTTGGATATTTTTTCCAAGGCACTTGCGGCAAAGTTGTTGGTTGATTATGACTTCCATAAATATCTGGACTCAGGTGGTTTACATGAAATACATTCGGCCCATGAACATCATTGATTGGATCAGACTACCAACTTGGAACCATAGGAATATATCAACCATATGGAAGGTTGTTCTATCCTCCTTGTCGCACATTCAAAATGGTCTGATTTGGCACATCAGATTCGAAAATCAAGCTCGTATTGGAATAGATCCATGTTCAGGGAGTGGGAATGCACATATTCTCCCCCAAGAGATCATCGACCATTTATCACGAATCAACATCCATTTCATATCACAGATAGCAGATCCCTAGTCCATGACACTCTATCTGGAGGGTTGGAAATCCGCGGACCTCCTTGGTCTACCTGCTCCTATGCATCAATCATGGTATACCTTTACTTCAGCTTTATCTGAATCGCATATTCGCATTATCCTCGGGGATGATGAATTGTTATGAGGAAGTTTTATGGCAAGGATCCGATAACATGTATACTACAAATGGAGCAAGTCCCAGTTCAAACAATATTTCCGGAACTTGATAAGGAAGGAAAAATGATATTGGAACCTGAACTGGTCATAGAAACACAAAATCGATAGCTACAAAATCGAACAATTTCAGAGTATCTCATCAAGTGGAAGAACTTACCTGCCAAAGATTCCACATGGGAGGATGAGAATTTTATAGAAAAGCATCCAGAAATAATAAAGCATTGAAGACAACACTTGTTTGAAGGAGAGGGGCATGTTAGGTCCCTATAATACTAGTGTATTACATTATTTTTATTATTAGTATAACCCTCTTATTGTTATTATTGTGCCCATGTAGTCCCCATATTGTTATTATTTTGCACCATAGAAGCCCACTATTAATTTTTTTGTGCCCTTACATTGTTATTGTTATGTCAGCTAGGATTATATTATGGCCCATTGGACTCATATATATAGAAAGGAGGTTTTTCATTTGTATCATCCAAGAATTGTTCATTTATGTAATGGAAAGGAGTTTGTCCCCTCAAAGTGGCTAATTTTTAAGTTGTTGATATATCTTTTTTTCTATTTTGTGAGAAGGTTTCATAACACATCGTTAAAGTTCCCATCATTCCTCACAGTCTCTTATGTGCTCTCAGGGGTCTAAAGTGCCTCTGTACTTTGCATCTAGTTGTGGGCCCCCAGACGCCTAGAATCTGACCCTTAATGCCCTTGTAATATCTTCCCATCTCCTGAGGTTGTCATGGTGATTTCCCCACCATCGAGACGATGTTGCTTGAAAATCCACATTCATTAGGGGGACTTTATGATCCTCATGAACAATATATTTTATTTTATTAATAAAGGTATTGATTGCTTCCGTGGTGGTAAAGGTAGGATATCCTGTTACCTCTATCCCGATTCAATTGAATCCTTGGATGATGGCACATCTTCGGGTGTTGACCTCGTATCCCCATGGTGCTAATTGTCCTATGTGACTTCTGATCCTATTTTCGAGATTTGGACAGTCAGCCAGCTCATCGACCCTTCTACTGTTAGATTAATGTAGTAATATGTTTTTCATGTTGTCAATTGATATAGCTGATCTAGGAGTCTGGGTTATTCCCTATTATCAACTGGTTCGGTGAACCTAGGACCTTAGTAAGGATCCAGGGGTTGGATCACTCTATCTTCCTCATCCTAAAAAATCATCGATTCCTTCTTGAAATCAATAATTGCATAATTTTAAAATTCCAAGTCTATTCCCATGAGTGCAGGATATAGATCTTGGTCACCCATTATGTTTATGACTTCAAATTTGGTATAGGTATTTACTCCCATGACATCAACTTTCACATCCTCTAGTCTCTCAAAATATATAATGCAATATTGGTTTTCCATGTGCAACTGTATTGGTGAGAATGAAAGCTTGGGTATTCCCAATTGTGGAGCTATAAAAAGGGTCTCTTTCACCTCTAATTACCTCACATTAATATGTCAATCCGGGAGCGTTTTGTTATTACAAAGAGTGACTCAATCCGAGGCTATCATTTGTCAGAGTAATGCTAGTAGTACAGTGCTTAAGAAATACAAGAGTAAACGGATGCTTGTCTATAACTAAATTACTTCAAAGAATAAATCACACACTCAGAAAACTCAAAAGCTTATCAGTCAAGGGTTCGTCAGTGATAACCCATCCCTTCAGAAACTGATGGAAAGGAAACTAGAGCATAGACCATGAGCCTGGGAGCTAGACAGTGACTGCCACTGCTCACTACAGCCTTAGATCATCTCTCACATCAAACCAACAACTGTAAGGAAATGGAACAGCAAAGCGAATAAAGGACTGAACAACAATTCTGGAATGGAACAGCAAGTCTAAAATGGAACAACAATTGAATAACTAAGTCCCGCGGGTTGTAACCTATTAACTCAAGTACTCTCTATGCAATCAGATAACATTCTTTCACTCTAAATGCAATTCACACAAATCACACTACAGCAACAACAATTAATGAATTATGGAATAGTACTGATACATTAGAAACGCACACAACACGAATGTTTAATATAACAGCTCCGTAACATAACAGTAAGAACATGCAATGAACTCTTGAAAGGATTAATAACTTGATGCGGAGTCAACACACGATTCTATCTGCAAAAACTTCAATGATTCAATCTTTAACAGAGCATGTAATATGAATTTATAAAACATACCAAATTACCAAATAACAATAATAAACAAACCACACAGAAATAAAGTCGTAATGGTACAGAAGCAAGTGTCCTTCGGGGCCGGGCCCTTAGCCTCCAAGGATACACCGCTTGAAGTTAATCCAGTCGCAGAGATGAAATAATCACCAAACTTCCATTAATGCATCGGTCAAAATTACATTGAACCAGTTCTCAACGAAACTTAATAATCAAAGCTGATGTTTTACAGAAATTACATAAAAGCGTATCCTTCATCTCTATATCTATATATATCAAGCTAACAGTGTTGTCTCTTTATATAAAGACGACGGCGGAGATGTCCAAGTAACAAGGTAAATAAAGCAGCGATCCCTCAGGATCGAAGATCCTGAGGGATTCGCCAAACTGTTAACTCTTCATCATGTCTTTTCTTTTGCGCTGAGCTGGTGTCTTCTCCTTCTTTTCCGAGCCGATTTGCTTTGATCTGTTTATCTTTGTTTGCGTTCGGTTCTCGTCCAGAGGGACAACAGTTATCTCGACTTTGTCCTTTCCTTTGGAACGGCAATCCCTCGTTTTCTCCTTTTCCTGTATAGAAAATAACCATTATCAGTGGCTAAGTCTTGCATATCAATTCTCACATGTTTTTTTATAGTTCCTTATTACTTTCCAAATTCATGACACAAAAAGGTTCACAAATTCTATTAAAAAGCCACTGAAATAATCATCAAAAGCATAACTTTTTAGTACTCCACACACCCCCCTGCTTACCTTGTTTCATGTCCTCATGAAAACATTGTAGTTGACATGCAAGGCAGTGAGAGAATATGCTGGAGAAGGAGTCTCATGCGGAGGCCTACAACCATGATGAGTGATTAGATAGTCAAAGAACTGACCTGTTTGCCCCTCAGGCATATCATACAGGGCCTGGTATCCGGGTGCAGGGTGCCAAATGATTGGAGTGCGAAATCTATATCCCAACCAGGATGACCCTGCTTTCAGAATGCTCTCGCCATATAGGTTCAAACGGTCGGCAGCTAACTCAAAGTTCTCATACTTAAATGGTTCTCTGAGCTGGATGTTTGGATCAGAGATTCGGTATCGAAATTTGGCTGCATTAATGGCCAAGTCTTTGATGGAAAGAAAATACTCTAAACTCTCTCGAATGAGTGCCTCATGCATGGGTCCTAATGTTTCAATGGCACCAGGAGCCCTTATAAGATTTCTATGAGCTTTCCACAACTGTACTGGGTTCCTAGGCTCAGCCCTAACCCGTAAATCTAGACCATTTTCCTGACTCTGGAAAGTATCATAGGCTTTGAGCCACTTAATCTGATTAACCCCGAATGAAATGAATGCTTGGAATTGGATATCTCCAATGGAAGGGCCAGGGTTCAATTCAGTCTCCTGACTTAGCACAAGGTCGTCCAAATAAAGTTCACACAACAATCTCTGGACTTTCACTCCATAATGTTTACAGCAGTCTATAAAATCATTGACATTGTTGATTTGTATAGGGGTGCCTGCCTTAACAACTTTTATTTGTAATTGTAAATACCGTTCTAATAAAAACGAGCGGAGTTTTTTGCTGAGGGCTAACAGCGTTTCATTGTGTTGTATAAGAACACAAGTCATTCATACATTTGATAGGGATCTGATACGGGTTACTGTTAACCCCTCTTTATTTCCTTTTCCACCCTTGAAAGGCACAAAACAAACCCTCATTGACGTCCAGCAATTTAACTGCTGTAACTCTTCATATTTTTCTCGAAGCAGATTTTATCTCCAAGTTTCGGGCTTCCTATTTAAAACCTGCTTGTAATATCTTATGCGGGGTTTTGTTTTGGATCTTTTCCATAGGTGGAGTGGAGGCGGGAGTTTTACAGACTTTCTTATTATCTTTGCTGGAGTTGAGAACCCTTATTACCCACGAGGTGGGTACACATAAATACTGGTGCCATCACAGTCCTTATATCATCCTTTTCTGTTTTAACGCGAATACCTGTCTGTTCCTCAGCATCATTTGGAACGGCAGCTGGATTCTCAGTAGGGTTTTGAACAGCAGGCCGCTTGTTGGCCTTATTTTTCCTCCCTCCGGTCTTTCTTACCTTCTGGTTCTTTTTCAGAATCCTAATTTGTTGTCTGAGCTGGGTTATCGTATTCAACAATTTATTCCGTTCCCTCCGCAACTTCTTAATTTCCAATGTTTCATTCGAAGGAACAGCAGTCTGTCTGCTACGGACTGGATCATGACTAGTTGCTAAATCTTCCTCTTGGGGTTCTTCCTCACTGCTCTGCTCTGGCTGTTCAGGGGTAGGAACCTCGACTGGTTCTGTCTCTTCCTGAGCAACTGCTGTTTCTGCTCCTACTCCCTCTAGAATTTCCTCTTGTGACCTGGGAACAGATTGTTCCCGTTCAGTATTTTCCTCCTCTTCATCATGAACAGGCATGTTTTCTTCTTGGGGTTTGTCGTGGGGGTCCTCTGAACTAGAAGGTTGACCATACTTACTCATATTGGCTAGGACTGCGGCCAAGTCATCATCTCCCAGTAGGTCTTGTAATGGGCTATCTTCCTGCTGTCCCATTTCTTCCTCCTGTTCAGTTTCTGCTTCTATTTCTGTCTCCGAAGGCTCGGCTGCTTCTTCTTCGGGTTGCTCGTCTTCAATTATCACTGGTTGGCTGGTGCTTCCCTGGAGCTTTTCCAGCCTTCCTCTTATCCGAGCCAACCGGGCTGATTTTCTGGGCTTATCTATGCTTCCTCTCATCTGAGCTAACCGAGCTGATTTTCTGGGTTCCTCTGGTTGCTCGGGTGGATCAATGGCATGCTTGCGCTTTGCCGATTCTTGATGTATCTCTGGTTGTTCTGATGTACTAGCAACATGTTCTCTGCGTTTTTCCGGACACTCCGGTGTGCTTATAGAATGTCTGCGTTTTGGGGATGGCTCTGTCAATCCCCCCTCAATCGTTGCAATCAGCTCTTCCCAGCTGCTCTGCTGCTGGGTGAGACCATAACTAACAACTAGTCGTATCAACCCATGGTGACTAACGACTGACTCTACGTGCTGTGCCTTTCTCATACTTTGTGCAGCATCATGCAGTAAGGAGTTCAGGAGTGCAGGTAAATTTACAGAGCATCTCTGCTTTAAAACAGCTAAAAGTTTAAGATGTCGTGGTCTTACCACGTCTTTCCTTCCTTCGTAGGTAATGTAACTCTGCACTGTTCTTGCTAGCTCCGTCCAAGGTTCTCCTAGGGTTGCTGGCAGAATACCCTTCCCCTTAATTGTCAGATTCTGGCCTTCGTCCTGGAACAGTTCCATGACCTTCTGTAATCGTTCCTTTTTTAATGTCCATACCGGTCCGGTGGCTGGTAGCCCTGAAACTTCTGCAATTATGTCATCAGTGACCGCTATCCGCTTCCCCCTTACTGTGGAGTGATCATCCTGTAGATTCTGCAAAAATTCCATCGCTACTGTTTCATTGGACTCCTGTAGGCGATTGAAATAATTCAACCACCCTGCTCTTTCCAGGATCTCCCGGGCAGCAGCGGAGATCGTCAACTGTTGAGGCTCGCTTCGAATTGCCCTTCCTCCCATGGTTTCGCTGTGAATTCTAAATGGAACAGCAACTACGTTTTCTGTTTGAAACACAGAGAGGGTGATAATCGCAAAGTTTCGAAAAAAACACAGAGTATGCAACAGTGCAACAGAAAGCGACTTGTGTAAAAATAGAAATGCCATGCCGTTAAACCATGCCAAACCGTCGTATACTATCTTTCCCGAATAGTGAGCTGACACGTAATTCAGGGAATGATGAGGTTAACCTCCCCCCCCCGCAATGTGATAGGCTGTCCCAGCCGGCAAATAAAGGAGCGGCACCCGGTCTGCAATCAAGTCAGAAAGGAACAACATATGGAATTATGCCATGTTGAAAAGGACAACGAATTACCGAAATCGAGGCGGATAATTGATCGCATATTATATAAGAGGCTGCTGTGTTATGATTTGAGGCTGATGGATAGGACATGTATCGTACTTTCCAATCTCAAGTGGTCATGGTCACTTCCGTTGCCATGATTGGTAATGATAAATGTTCATGCGATATATAAATCGGGAAATGACATATGATTAGTTGCTCGGATATAAGAAACAAAAGAGTATTAGTATCTTACCTATTGGTGTAAGCAAGGTGACTTCAATACCATTAACAGTACTCTACTGCCAACAGGTGTCCATAACCTTGGCAGAGTTGTTTTTTTACCCTCGGAACCATAATCCTTTGTGTACTTAGGAATGTTGTTATATCAAAATGTAGACCATTATGCTGGCCTGGTGACCAGTTAACCATAATGCCATTCACGAGGAAAGAGCGAAACGTGGGCAGGCCGGCTCGTGATGAGACCTCCTATTCCAAGGTTTGTTTATTTGATATACCTTTTGAATTTGTTTGTCACTGACCCTTGTATCATCCTTTTCTGTTTTAACGCGAACACCCGTCTGTTCCCCGACAACAGCGCCAAAATGTAGAGCTATAAAAAGGGTCTCTTTCACCTCTAATTACCTCACATTAATATGTCAATCCGGGAGCGTTTTGTTATTACAAAGAGTGACTCAATCCGAGGCTATCATTTGTCAGAGTAATGCTAGTAGTACAGTGCTTAAGAAATACAAGAGTAAACGAATGCTTGCTTGTAACTAAATTACTTCAAAAGAATAAATCACACATTCAGAAAACTCAGTAGATTATCAGTCAAGGGTTCGGCAATGATAACCCATCCCTTCAGAAACTGATGGAAAGGAAATTAGAGCCTAGACCACGAGCCTGGGAGCTAGACAGTGACTGCCAATGCTCACTACAGCCTTAGATCATCTCTCACGCCAAAACAACAAATGCAAGTAAATGGAATAGCAAAGCAAATAAAGGATTGAACAGCAATTCTGAAATAGAACAGCAAGTCTAAAATGGAACAACAATTGAATAACTAAGTCCCGCGGGTTGTAACCAAACTTAATCTATTAACTCAAATACTCTCTTTGCAATCAAACAACATTCTTTCACTCTAAAGGCAATTCACACCAATCACACTAAAGGAACAACAATAACGACTAATGAATTATAGAACAGTACTGATAAATTAGAAACGCACACAACACGAACGTTTAGTATAACAGCTCTGTAACATAACAGTAAGAACATGCGATTAACTCTTGAAAGGATAAATAACTTGATGCAGAGTCAAAACACGATTCTATCTGCAAAAACCTCAATGATTCAAACTTTAACAGAGCATATAATATGAACTTGTAAAGCATATCAAATTACCAAATAACAATGATAAACAAACCACACAGAAGTAAAGTCGTAATGGTACAGAAGCAAGTGTCCTTCGGGGCCGGGCCCTTAGCCTCCAAGGATACACCGCTTGAAGTTAATCCAGTCGCAGAGATGAAATAATCACCAAACTTTCATTAATGCATCGGTCAAAAATACATTGAACCAGTTCTCAACGAAACTTAATAATCAAAGCTGATGTTCTACAGAAATTACATAAAAGCGTATCCTTCATCTCTATATCTATATATCAAGCTAACAGTGTTGTCTCTTTATATAAAGACGACGACGGAGATGTCCAAGTAACAAGGTAAATAAAGCAGCGATCCCTCAGGATCGAAGATCCTGAGGGATTCGCCAAACTGTTAACTCTTCATCCTGTCTTTTCTTTTGCGCTGAGCTGGTGTCTTCTCCTTCTTTTCCGAGCCGATTTTCTTTGATCTGTTTATCCTTGTTTGCGTTCGGTTCTCGTCCAGATGGACAACAGTTATATCGACTTTGTCCTTTCCTTTGGAACGACAATCCCTCGTTTTCTCCTTTTCCTGTATAGAAAATAACCATTATCAGTGGCTAAGTCTTGCATATCAATTCTCACATGTTTTGTTATAGTTCCTTATTACTTTCCAAATTCATGACACAAAAAGGTTCACAAATTCTATTAAAAAGCCACTGAAATAATCATCAAAAGCATACCTTTTTAGTACTCCACACCAATGCCTCCCAGGTTTTCCTCGACAATATGTTAACATATGAACCTAATTCCAACATGGTATCTCTTATTTGGAATCCTGCAACTTGTGCATCAATTCTGAATTCCTTCCCCATTTTTCTTTTCTTTATTCGAACTCTCCTTTCATGCCCCTCCAGAAGATTGGCAGAGGTTTCACTGTCTTGATCTAATACTCCCTTAAAAATTGCTTTCAAATCCTATTTCAACAGGATGATCATCTGCTCGTCACTTACAATGTTAAAAAATAACTTGAACCACTCCTCTATAGGTTGAACTGAAGTTTATTTTTTCTCCATTTCTAGAATTTGTTTTAATAGCGGAGACTCTTTTCCTGGGTTCAAAATTGTAAAAGTCTCCACCGCTTCCCTAAAATATTGTTTCTATTTTTCTGAGTTGTAGGGTCACTTTGGAGATGTTAGCTTTATAGGCTTAGGTTGCGTTGTTTCTCCTATATCGCCTCTTTTATTCTTCCATCCTATTTTCACTATGGCTACACTTGAGAGTGGTTGCATCTTAGGAATTATTGGCTTTGCATTAATCAAATTAGATCTATCTAATTATTTCCTCCCACCTTTTTATTAATTCATGGCAGCCCTCTGTGGCATGCATGTTTACTCTACATTGAGAACACCATGTTATTCTAGTCAGAGTGTATTCCCTCACAACATGCCCTTCCTAGTCACAATTGTTAGTATGAATCCTTTGTCGAAGTGTACGAAAAAGGACCACTTTAGCTACGCATAACTAATAGCCCTAACAACAAAAGTGGCTGCCAATATCTTCAGATCCGCGGTTAGTTAGACATAAAAGAGCTGCAAAAACCAGATCTATGCATGGAAAGACATTAAACAGAAAAAGTAAGGGTTTGCTCCATATACCAATAGACAAGACAAGAACAATTTTTGAAAGAATTTTTATATTAATTGGGCACCTGGGAGGAAAACAAGAAGGCGTATCCAATTCTCCTCGGTGGGATGGGTTCTTGGAAGTCCTCAGCACTTCAGATCTAAGATTTCTCTCTCTTGTTGGTGTAGAAAACCCACACAAAGAATGGAACTCAAAGGGAGCTCACACAGCAAATGGCAGAAAATGGTGACCAAGTGTATAGATCCGGAGTGATCTAATAGGCAACAAAAGGTGAAGAATGGTAGGAAAAACCCTCCTATTTATAACAAAATATTGGGTCATTCTAGATCGTGGTGCATGGGTTAACCAGATCTAGATCCACTTTTTATGGAATATTTTATTATATTTGTTGGAGGAAAAGGTATTTGACTTGGGTCAAATCCCTTAATTTGTCAAAAATAAATAAATAAATGATTTATTTATCTTTTTAAGGAAGCGGTTAGAAGATAATCAAATAAATAATGATTTATTTAATTATTTAAGGAAGTAGTTGAAAGATAATTAAATAAATAGTGATTTATTTAATTATTTGTGGGTGATTTGGTCATATTTAACAAGGAATATTATCTAAATAAGGTTTAAATAATTATTCCTAGAAAATAATAAGATAAATAAAGGTTTATCTATTTAATTTCTTTGATTTTGGGTTAAACATGACTGGGAATAATAATTAAATTATGGTTTAATTAATTATTCCATGAGGAAAATCAAACAAATATAGGTTTGTTTAATATTTCATTTTGGGGTTTCCTGTTTTAACATAGTGAAGGCAATTTTACTTAGGGTAAAATTGGTCTTACATGGTGTACTTGGGTCCATCTAATGATAATAGGTTAGATGACCAAAAAATGGTGTAACAGATTGCCCCCCAGCGTGCGAGTGTCAGGAGCAAATCGTATGACCGAAGTATGTTGTAAGAACACAATCACTAGACAACAAAAGGGATGTCAGAGAGAGAAATGTAAGGTAGATAGTGTGCTGAAGGACTAGACCCTGAGGAGACGAGACTCGCAGGTGCAACAAGTCTCTTTTTATGAGAGGGTACCTGTGCTGAAGGCGGCGGGGGAGGCATACCTATGCCCGCCGGGACAAAGTACAAAAGAATAGTGTGTCCAGTAAACAAGGGACCGAACCATAAAGTACAGCTGGCAGAATCATGAGCCAGATAAAAATACAATGAGGAATCCCACATACATGTTGTGCCTGGGATAACAGCCAGGACTTGTACAATAATATCTGAGTACATGAGATAAAAATACAACCCAAATGCCCCCTGTAAATGGGGAAGGGCTCACAAAATCTGACTGATACATGCAAGTCGAAGAGGCGCTGCAAGTGGCTACGGCCAACATCATCAAATATCTAGAGCTGCATCGAAGGCTGCAAAGAAGAGGTCATCCGGGCATGTGGGGGGCTACCTGCAGGGCCACCCCCTCATGAGGGTTGAGACATCTCACACACACTCGGGAATCATCAAGAGCTGCTGCTGGATCACTGGACCATCAAGTATACGAATCTCGATCATGATGAAAGGAGCTGGAGAAACAATCAAGTCAAAGGGAAATGAGAGATCCCTTGGCCTGATCCGAGGCACCGAACAAGAGTGGAAGCTGGAACCAAGGTACACCGCCCTCTAGACCTGGCTTCTGGAATGAATGTGCTGATGTCGACAGAAGGAGGTCCGCCATAGGTGAGGCAGTGAGATGTCCCCAACTAAGGCACGAGAGAAAACAGTAGAGCGACGGACAGACTGACACTAATGATGAGAGTGAAATGGAAAGGACTGAGTAGCGAATGGACGACTTCCCTTGTTAGAGCATAAAGGGCATGAAGGACATGGCAGCGACTGACACAATATCATATGGGACAGGGGACAGTGGGACTGAAGGTCATAATGTGCGACACAAGAGAGAGACCAAGCAATGAAGGATGGAGGGCTATAGTGGGGTACAAAGGGACTCGGTATAGACTCCATGGAGGGAATGATGACTCAACTTGGATGCTCTAAACAAGGGCGACTCGATGGTGCTACCACACAGTAAAGGCCCCAATGGGGGACCGTGGAAACATGAGTACATGATGGGAACTCATGACGAAAATCGACACGAACGAATACAAGTAAGGAGGCAAGATGGTGCCCCAAGTACAAGTGTCGTAAGTGAGGAAATTCGATTTTAAGGAGAGGTGAAGTGACCCTTCTTGGACAAAATGTGTCCTGGTGAAGTATCATATCACAAAAATATAACAGATACCCATTTGAGGGCTCGGTGAGAGCTTTCCAACGGTGCAGACGGTTCGTCAAACGGGGCTACGGTGTGGTCGCAACAGTCGAAAGAAGAAGCATGGGTTCTCTTTTAATAAGGCAGTTTTCCCTCCAAAATCACTCATTTGCTATTGTTGCTGTGGTGAATGTGGAGAGGAGAGAAGGCCCTAAATCTTGCGGCGAACGTAGCGGAAAAACCGACCGTTGGATTTGAGATCCGTCAGTTGCAGGTAAGAGGCCTAACCTTTCTCTTGCATTTTGATGGATTAAATTTTTAGTTTAGGGCCCAGAAATCTAGAAACAACCCCTCCTTCATCTCTACAGCCGGGTCGCACTTTTTGGGCAAAAAAGTGTTACCTGGGAAGCAGGTTTCAGGTAAAAAAGTGCGACCTGTCCCAGAAATGGGCAGAAAACTGCGACCTGGGAGATGAGGGGGTTTTGGTGCTGTTTTATGGCTGGAAGTTGGGTTTTGGTGTTTGGTTATGGTTTTCCTAATCTGTAAGCTGACAAAAATGATGTGTTTGTGCAGGTATGGCAGATTTACGGGTTAACTGGAGAGAGAGAGATCTGGGGACACTACGGGTAGAGATCCAGACGGATCAGGGCGTCTGCCGTGTATTGGCCAGATTTGGGGTTCTCAAGTTTTTGGAGAACCCTTTGATGAGAGCAGGGGAACCATTATTGGCCCGGATTATCAGTTACTGGGATCCAGATCAGGAGGTCTTTGTAGTGCAGGGGCACAGGATCGAACTGATGGTCTAGGACATGTATTTCCTGACTGGTCTCCCGCCACTGGGGATGGTGGGAAACACACAGCTAGTATTGCCGCGGGGGTGGCATATCATGGAGTTCGTGGAGCGTCATTGTCGACCTGGTCTCCAAGTCAAGGGGACTCGAATACCGATCGGGGATCTAGCGAGGCTAGAAACCCGTGTAGTGGCCGCAGCTGTGCTGCGTATCCTGGGAAACCAGGCGCTCCATCACATCACTGGGGGGCAGATGATGATAGTGGAGAGTGTGCTGGGTGGGACCTACTATGGGTGGGCCAAAATGATGTTGGTGTCGCTAAAGCGATAGTTGTCGCTATGTAGGCGGTAGGTGAACCATGATTGCTCATATGGGACTTTGTTGTGCGCCTTCTTCTTTGAGAAGATCCCGACCTTGAGGCCTCGTGTACAACTTCCAGATGGGGGCCCAAGAGAGCCCAGGATGCGCCGTTGGGGACGGCTACTGTGTAGAGGAGGAGGAGGGGCGGTCGGGTGAGTGTTTCGACCTGAGTTTTTTTCCCATTGGGATCAGATGCCATTGTACATAGACGACTATCCCTATAGTGGGATGAGCTACTGTGGAGATCCAGACCTGCCACTTCCACCTGGTCGAGTCTGGGGGCCCAATGGTAAGTGAGAGATTGCTATTCTTGTGTGGGCATGTTAAAGTTTTTTGAATAGTAATTTACGGTACTGATTCATGTACTTTTGGTATGCAGATATAGCACCGGTAAAACCGGTCGGATATATGGGACGACCGGCAGCATCTGGAGCTACAGGTCCGAGTGGGTCGAGAGCGGCGCATAATGAGGATGCAGCCGCCTTGCTGGAGGACATCCGTCGTAGATGCGAAAGGTTGTTGACCGGAGTATCAGAGTGCGGGTGGCAGGACTTAGACGACCAGTTCATAGAGCCATGTGTTGGTCTACCCTCGGAGTGGCGAGGTGTCATGCGGTGCATGGCGATGGCCGGTCAGGCTATGCGCGATCTACATGCTGCAGGGGCAGAGCCATTGGCCCGGGAGCCTCCAGATAGTGATTAGGGGTGGGGCATGTGGTGCCCCCTATGATGTATGTAGGGGCAGGTGGTGCCCCCAGTTTTGGGTTTTTTGTAACATGCTATGGGCATGTCATATGTATTAGAGTAGATGGACTCTAAACACATGTTTTGCGACACATATTATGGATATGCATCTTTTTTAATGATTATGAATGTTATTTTCTTGTATGAAATGCGTGTGATAAATGCCAATATAGAACATGGTTTGCAATACTATCTACATAGTGATTCTGTTCTCGAGGTACATGGTTGAAAGTTATGGTTTCAAATGCACGTATCAAGAGTTTCACTCGTAAATAACGTCTAAACAGCACAGGGTTATGCACACGATAAACACCATTTAGTTGCATTACAAGAAGAAGGGAATCCAAACGAACGTGCAGATGGAGGATGCGATGAAAGAGGGCATCGGCTAAGAGACCACGCACTGCATCATATTCGGCCTGATTATTGGTGGCAGAACCAATGCAGACCCCATTCGAAAGAACAAGGGCATGCAAGGGGGTGAAGATGGCCCAACCTGCCGAGGCTAGATTCCAGGAGTAACGACTTGCACCATCGGCGTAACCGATAAAGGGTGTGGATGGGGGGTCCTGTGAAATGGTGTGACAAGACAACAAATGAGGGGAGGAGAGGCAAGGACGGCAGCGTGAGTGCACAGAAGTCATCGGGCGGCAACCGCGGGAGGGAGTGCAAGGAGCAGGATGAATATGACTCATATACAAATCAGAGGGTGGTATATGAGGGCTATCGGAAGTATGGTGAGGAATCGGGCTGCGAAGGTCAATAGAGACACGGGTGGAGTGATCTCGTGTATGGTTAGGAAAGGGGTGGTCAAGGGACACAACAGGGGAGGCTGCAGGGGGGCTAGGCTCCAAGTGTCTTGCAGAGGAGGATAGGTAAATAATGGTTACAGTAGACTCCGTCATCTGAACATCAGGGGGGGAATGTCGATGGGAGCGGGGGGATCCTCAGGCTGACCTGAAGCGTACTACGCGAGGATGGGAGAGGCGGATTGATTCTGTTCAACCTCATACTCTCGGATCACCTCTAAAGAGGCGGGGTAATGCGTCAGGTGAGGACAATGGTGGGAGTAATGGCCATGCACGCCGCACAAAGAACAGGGTTTGTTGGTGCGGAGAGTCTTGGGGTTCTTGGTTACGGACGAAGAAGGAATGGAGGCTTCAGGGACCGTAGACTCAGGGAACGTGACTTTAACCATGGGCTGAATACGGGGCAACTCGGGACAAGCATGGGTGGCATGACCGGTGACATCACATAAGGTGCAAGGCTTCGCGGGCAGAGAAGGGGCCGGGTCAGTCGTGGTGGTCTTGTCTTTAGGTGCCCCCTTGCGGGCTTTGCCTTTCTTCCCGGGAGCCGTCACGACAGGAGAAGGGTCCTGTGGAGGTGCTGGGGGCACAGTGGCAACGAAGGAAGTGAGGGGGACCGGTTGAACCGGTGTCAAAGCCATGTAGGGTTTGGGGTGACCAGGAGGGGTGACGGCTGGGGGATCAAGGTACCAGACCGGTATGCCCAAGGTCAAATTAGGGAGAGAGAGGGTGGCCATGACGGGGACAGAATATACTCCGGGAGGGGGAGCTAGGAAAGGGATCTGCCCAGCAGGGTAATGACCAGGAGGGATGGCTTCGGGATGGTTAAGGCCAGGAGGAACCGATCTAGGAGGATAAAGGGGTTCAGGGATACTAGCTGTAGGGGGAGGGCTAGAAGGAGGAGGTCCGGCTGGCTGAGATGAATGGCTAGGAGCGGGTTGCGGAGGGCGAGGGGGAGGTTGCTGACTAGCCGAGGCAGGCCGCTTACGGGCAACCTGGGACGATTGCATCATGCAAAAATTTGATAAGCTGGGATCGGTGACAGGAGGAGGGGGAAGGTTAGGGAAAGTTCCAAGTAGGGAGGAATCTTTGTAAACGCCGGGGGAGACACTGGTCAAGGAATCGACGATTTTCTTGTTGGCTACAGAAGAGATGGTTGTCTCAGGGGAGGTCTGAGATTTTGGCTCATGATATGTCAACTGGTCAATGGTGACTATCTTTCCATTATGGGGGAAAGACATCTTGTGAAAGACCGTGGATGGGACGGCAGACATAGCATAGGTGTAGCTTCACCCCAATAGAATGTTGTAATCTAGCGGGGCGTTGATGACTTCGATGTCAACGCAAACAATCTTACCGGCGAGGGTGATAGGACAATTACGAAATAGGCCAATGGACTGGGAGGCATGACCGTCCCACGCTCGAAGGGTGATCATGGAAGGGGCCAACTCAGGGGATCCGAGTTGCTTCCAAACCGAAGCGGACATCACGCAGGTGGATGCCCCCTCATCAATTATGCACCGGGAAACGTTGGCATTCCAGATTTTGACTGGGATTTGGAAGGCGACGGAAGGAGGAGAGGAGGATGGTCGATTGAGTGGCGTCGAAAACAATCATTTGGTCGTCAGCAGGATCTACAGCGCCCACGGCAGATAGTAGAGCCTTCTTTTGGGAAGGGCACGACTGGAGGAGTTCCAGTGTGGAAATGGCGGCAGGAGATTGCGCCAAATCATCCACTATGCTATACGAATGAGCAGCTCGACCGGGAGCAGCGTTTCGACGTAATGGGCCCTTAGGAATCTTGGTATGAACCTCAAATTTCGGTTGAGGGATATGTAAGGGGCCACTGGGTGTCGAAAGAGGCCCTGTAGAACCTGAAGAAGGAGGCTCGGGGGCAGACTGAGCAAGAGGCTTGGGGTACTGGCGAGACCAAGTTTGAAGGTGAAGATCGATGGACGGGTTAGGATTGGAGTGCATCATAAGGATCTGGTAATTAGAGGAACCAGAAAGGGAAGGGGGAGTGGTGACCTAGCTGTCAGGTGGTTGGGTAGCCACGAATCCTTGCTGAGGGAAAGGGTCAGTAAACACAGCCAGTTGGGTAGTAGCCACATTAGGAGGAGCATGAGGGGAGGCTTGCTGTCCACGCAATGTGGCTTGAGACTCCCACATCTGCCGCATCTGGGGTAAGAGGGGACAATCGTGGGTGTAATGAACATAAACACTGCAACACGAACAAGGCTTATTTGTGCGAAGCGGCCTATCCGGCTTGGGCTGAGTGCCCTGTTGCTGGTTGGCAGTGTTAGGGTCCACACCAGGATTGGGTCCCTGGGTACTAGGGGCAGATTGGTTTGGGTTGCCTCTCCGCCTTCTTTGAGAAGAAGGGGGATTAGTCGCGCCCTGCTATGCAAATACTTGCCCTGGAGGAGGCTGTAAGTGTTGTTGCGGGTTTGGAGGAGGCAAGGGAGATGGAAGCGCATATGCTGGAGGAGCTGGTGCACTAGGCTGCGGATAAAGGTAGTGGTTAGGTTGGGCAACATTGAGGTAAGCAGGAGGTTGGGAAAAAGGAGGAGGCATGCCGTATCCTGGATACATGCTACCGGGAGGGGGAAGAGTGCTGGAGGAGCTGGCCCCTCCCTGAGGGAGACCATAGCCATAAGGAGGTTGAGCGTACGGATGGGGAAGGGCTCCAACGATACGTCGGCGGCATGAGATGCCCCAAGAGCATTAGCGCCACGGGCACAGGGAGGTCGGGAAGAACGGTATAAACATGGCAGTTGAGCGTCGTCCCGGGTCATATTTCAAGGCTATTTGGAGGGCGGCTTCTTCAGTTTGAGGAAAGTGAGAGGCAACATCTTTGCCGATGGGAGCTGGAAGGGTGCGAAGGAACCAGTCCATATAAACCCGATCTTCGAAGGGAGGGGCTCGACATAAGCTCTGTCTTCTTGGCCATTCCTGAACATGGGCGGAAAGGCGGGTTGAAGAGGATTGCTTGAAGGAAGTCAAGAGCTCAGTGCCAGTATCGTATCGGAGAGGGGGGGGGGGGGGGCGAGGCAGGCAAAAAATTGCAGGCGAGGGTCGCGAAAAGGTGGTATGGGAAGAGGTGGCTTGTTCAACATACCATTTGAAAGCTTCCACTTAGGTAAGCGTGCATTGGAACAAACGAATACAGATGGAGTCAGCGGTAATGGAATTGGAGGAACACCACATGTGGAAAGATTGGACATGATTGGTTGGATCTTCTCCAGCTTGGCCTTCGAATTTAGGGATGTCGGAAGGGAGCTTGGTTGGCATGGCAGGCCAACCAACATCGTGGCGGATAGAGTCGTTGATCAACTGATTGAAATCGGGGAGGCTGGGGCCTGCAATGTACGGTAGCAATGGGGTGGTCGGAGTCGTTCCTGTGGCGGTTCCGCTAGTAGTCGGGCCGGCATTAGGGCGGGGAGAACCGCTAGCGTTAGGCCCTGGACCAGACATGGTGGTAGGGGGAGAACCAGGAGGAGAAGGGGAACCCGATGAATCAAGAGAGGAGTCGGAGTGCGGACTTGGAGGAGGACTGGCTCAATGACGGCGGGTCGGAGCAGGTCGATCGACCGGAAACTGAGGGTGAAGGCCAAGAGGTCTCGGGGAACATCAGCCTTGGGGCCTTGACCAACTTGAGCGAACGAAGCGAAGAGACGAGAATCAAGTGAGGTCAAGGGCAGAAAAGGTGCGGTGACAATTGATTTTAGAGTCTTTTCCAGGTGGTGTTAACCAGGCGCTTCTTCACTTAGGGTTAGTGTGTGGTGTGCATTAATTTTAATTTTTAAACCCTTTCCGTTTTGAGAGCAAGAAAAAAAAAAAGTGTGCTGCGTAGCTGAAAATAAACCTACAGAGAACAGTATATAATGCTGAAATAACAGAAATATAATAGCTACTTGTGCATCTATCTAACCCAAGAAGGCAGGTCTCTCAAAACTAATCTAAAAATAAAGGGGAAAATCGAGGCAAAACACACGGAAAAGAGGCCAATAGATCTAAGGTCAAAAGGGACAGGGATCTAAAGGATAAAGCTGCTAAAAAGAGGTGCAGATCACAGCCAAGAGACAGAGGCAAGGTGGTTGGAAAAAGGAAGGAAATCAGCAAAAACCGGAGGGGGCAAGGTGGAGGCCCTAAAAGTAGATCCAAACAAATCTTCAGGAGGTGATTTGAGAGGTAGAAGAGCTGATTTCAAAGGATCTGAAGGGGAGGTAACAGATCTGGAAAAAAGGACGCTGAAGCTCTGAAAAACAGATGGTTGAAACAACTAAAACTCTTCCACAAAAAGTGGAGGGTACGAAAGCCCTAGGGAGCTAGGTTCCCACTTAGATGAGTAAAAACAAATCAGAACTTGGTTAAGGTGGGCTGAGACAGAGGCTGGAAAACCTTGACAGAAAATTTCTGACGAAACCCAGGAAGAAATTTTGCGGAAAAATCATCGAAAATATGGCGAATTCGCGATTTCGACACATTTTCGGTGCGGAGTCGCAGAAGGGCGAGAAAAAGTGCGACACAGAGATCAGTCGCGAGTTATGGGCAAAAAGTGTGACCCATTCCGGTTGTCTCGGCGGCAGATTTTCAGAAAAGTTGCCGTCTCAGTTGCGGCTGGTGTCGCTTACCTGCACAATAGGGCCAGAAACACACGGAAGTTAGAAATTTTAATGTTTTAGGGTTTTATGTGAGAAAAACAACATAAAAATAGGAAAAATAAATCCTTTGTCGAAGTGTACGAAAAAGGACCACTTTAGCTACGCATAACTAATAGCCCTAACAACAAAAGTGGCTGCCAATAACTTCAGATCTGCGGTTAGTTAGACATAAAAGAGCTGCAAAAACCAGATCTATGCATGGAAAGAAATTAAGCAGAAAAAATAAGGGTTTTCTCCATATACCAATAGACAAGACAAGAACGATTTTTGAAAGAATTTTTATATTAATGGGGCACCTGGGAGGAAAACAAGAAGGTGTATCCAATTCCCCTCAGTGGGATGGGTTCTTGGAAGTCCTCAGCACTTCAGATCTAAGATTTCTCTCTCTTGTTGGTGTAGAAGACCCACACAAAGAATGGAACTCAAAGGGAGCTCACACAGCAAATGGCAGAAAATTGTGACCAAGTGTATAGATCCAGAGTGATCTAATAGGCAACAAAAGGTGAAGAATGGTAGGAAAAGCCCTCCTATTTATAACAAAATATTAGGTCATTCTACATCTTGGTGCATGGGTTAACCAGATCTAGATCCACTTTTTATGGAATATTTTATTATATTTGTTGGAGGGAAAAGGTATTTGACTTGGGTCAAATCCCTTAATTTGTCAAAAATAAATAAATAAATGATTTAATTATCTTTTTAAGGAAGCGGTTAGAAGATAATCAAATAAATAATGATTTATTTAATTATTTAAGGAAGTGGTTGAAAGATAATTAAATAAATAATGATTTATTTAATTATTTGTGGGTAATTTGGTCATATTTAACAAGGAATACTATCTAAATAAGATTTAAATAATTATTCCTAGAAAATAATAAGATAAATAAAGGTTTATCTAATTAATTTCTTTGTTTTTGGGTTAAATATGACTGGGAATAATAATTAAATTGTGGTTTAATTAATTATTCCATGAGGAAAATCAAACAAATATAGGTTTGTTTAATATTTCCTTTTGGGGTTTCTTGTTTTAACATAGTGAAAGCAGTTTTACTTAGGGTAAAATTGGTCTTACATGGTGTACTTGGGTCCATCTAATGATAATAGGTTAGATGACCAAAAGATGGTGTAACAACAATTATAACATCTCAATGGCCCCCTTCTTTCGGTCCTACACCACCTTATTCCTAATCCTCCTCATCCTCGAGGAGATTTTTTGAATTTTCAGGTTGTTCGGTCCAGTCTATTTGCTAATGCATCCAATGCGCTACACTTGTATATGTGATGTGTTGGTGAAGCACATAATTCACAGTATTTTTTTTTGGTACATTGGAATACTTTCAAAAAATTGGGTATAGATGTGGGAGATGGCCAAATCCCTTACATATTTCACAGTACTCATTTGTCATTGAGCTTTGCTGACTTGGGAATCCATGGAAATGTGTTTGGTCCTGGTAGAGGCCTTTCGTATTAATATATTCAACCCCTCCAACCGGTGATGCTCCTCGGGGCTCCTCTGATCCTGATCCAATTCCCGTCCCCTGCATCCTAGGACATTCTGTGACTAGATGTCCTTCCACTAGGCAGTGCATACACCATATGTTCGGTTGCATTGGGCACGTGGGCCGCATGTCTTTGAGTTTCTCTGTTAGGCTTGAAATTTTATGTTGTAATCCTAGCAGAGATGGATCTTGCATTATTACCCCTCCTCTGAACTCTTGTAGATAACATTCCATGGCCTCAATTATTTTTTCTTTTTCTAATGTGTCTTGTAGTGTATCAATCTTCTACTGTGTCAGATGGGTTCTAGTGGGAGGCAGAAGAGCTTTAATGAACCAATCGCATTGATGATTTGGGTCTATAGGGTATCTTAGCTTGCCGATGACATATTTTAATATTCTCATCAGCTCCTAAGCAGTTTCTCCTTCTCGCTGCTTGATCTCCCATAGTTCGGATAATCCTTGCTGGTTTGTCTATGGGAGTTTGAATTCCTATACAAAATCTCTTTTTACATCATCCACAGCTGGACTCTGGGCAACTCCGACCATTTGATGAATCACTGTAGGCCCTTTCTCGGAGTGTGGTTTGAAATTCAATCATCTTGAAAACATTTGGTGTTTGTTGGGCCCACCAGATGGCCTTACACAAGTACCAATGTTTTCTTAACATCGTCATTCCCTTTTCTAGATAACTTAGGATATTGGGTGAATGATCCTGCCATTTTTGTCTGCGCTTGTGGAAATGGTACAAATCCTTTGGATCCTGGTTGTGAAGTTCCTTGTGGGATACTTCTAACGCTAGTAATACTTCTAGTACTGAGTTGTAATATAGACTCAATACTGTGAACTCTAATTAGGCTTCATAGCTTTATCAAAAAATTATCAGCATGATGATAGAGTACTAGGGGAAGGTTAGGAAAAGTATTACTCAGGATTTGGGGGATAGAATTACCTTGAATCATGGATGCTTCTCTTTCCTCAAACAATATTTCCATTGCAGCGTGCAAGTCACCATATGAGTCACCTTCAGAGTTCACATATTCCCTCTTGTCAAGAATATTTCCATTTTCGGAATGGGATAGGCTCCTAGTATCACCTAGTTATCTAATTCTTCTGGAAAACCCCTCCTTTCTTGTAGGTCCCGTTATAATTTCCCCTTCTCCTGGACTCTGCAACACCTCTCCTAGTTGGAGTGCATTCTTCCTTTTCTTATCAAACTCCTGCATTTCACTCTCCCACCACTTCTCTTCTATTTGTGCCCTCCGATGCGCACTTAAATATATAGCTCCCTTGGAATTTTATGCATCCATCTCATCAACTTCTTCATCTCTCCCTGTCCCGTAAAATATTTTCCCCTAGCCCTTTCCCGCATTACTTGGTTTTTAAGCTTCCATGCCTTGACTTTGGAAGGCAAACATTCCTTCTTCACCATAAGGACTTTAATCCGCAACAGGATCTCCTTCAGCACCTATCCCCGCAACCCTAACCTAAATATGGATCCCACTTTGGATAATGACTGGTGACTTTTAGTCATGAACTCCATAATATACCCCTCTAGAGTCGACTATATGAATAAATTCATTTCTCTGGTTAGATCAGTGTCCAACCGATGTAGTTCTACCAGATCTGCTTGTACCCAGTTGCAGCAAGGTCTACTCAGTTCTCTGGCCCTCGCTTTAACTTGGAGGCTTCATAACCAATTATAAAGTTCCTCGAGGAATTTTCCCCAGAATATTTCTTACTGATCACTCCCTGAATCTGAAAATAGAATCTGGTCTCTCATCTTCTTTTCCTTTTGTCGTTGGAGCTTGACTTGTTGCAATATCAATTGATTTACATGGTTATCCCACCAGCTTCGAAGTTCCTTCTTGTAGATCCTCTATAACATGTTCTAACCCTTCCGTTTAAGTTTTAGGTCTCGAAAAATGAACCATTTTTTGGCAAAAAAATATAGCTTCTGGGTAAGACCTAGGTTCAGGCTCAAGGGTCAACAAGGCTCCGTTGTAGTCTAGGAAAACACCGACATTTTCACTATACTCAAGGTTGAGTAAGGAGTCTCACTCGAGGCATGCCATGACCTTACTAAGTTAAAAGGGTTAAAAATGGAATATCAGGAACCATATTACCAATTACTCCCTACTACTTACACATCACATCTATGGAAGCATTGTTTAGATTGTAACTATGCCATTCAAAGGAACATATCAAATGATACATGACTATACACCATAAAAATGTATATTATCCTTCCGATTTAGTAAAAAATAGAGCATACACACAAAAACATACACTGAGCCATAACATCACCTTATATTATATTCATGAAAATTTAGTACAACAGAGATAGGCGGCTCCGCAGAGATCAACCTTCAAAACCACTTTACAGGAATGATAGTAATACATCAGAACCCAAAACATAGAGCTAGTTGTCTCATTTCCAACCATGTTCCTTCCTCACAACTGATTACCTTTCCTTCCATTTCCTTTATTATCTTTCTTCTGTCTAACCACACTATTAGTCTTCGCTATCTCCTCGCTTGGATGTCTTTCCCTACTTGGCTGTCTTGGCCTTGTCTTGCTTTCTCCTTCGCCACTTGGATTTCGCTTCTGCTTACTAGAAGTTGCTTTCACCACCTCCACAATTGTTTATCTACAACCCACCTACCTTCCAGCTTTTCCAAAAATGTTTCAAACTTTTCTAAAAAATGAAGGCCCCAACATTGATGTATAATTCCTTATCTTCCAAATATTTAGGGAACTATTTTTGCATGAATGTGTCTTTAATATCCTTCCACATGACCTCAAAATACTTATCTTTAAACATTGTGTGTCTATTATTATAGGAATGAAATACTTGGTAACTTCCACTACTTCTTAAGTGATTTATTTTGACACTTATTTTGGGGCCACTTGATGAGTAGTGGGAGGCATCGTTCAAAAAAATGACGAGAGAGTAGTAAGAATATTAGCTTGAACACCTGCACATGGGAGCACACTCATGGAAAAAAATATTAACTTTATGAAATCCTATATATATTACAAGCAATAAATCAACAAATCATGTGGAAAATCGATTACAACCCTTATTCTCGAATAATCATCTTGTGGATATTTTCCTTTACCCTATTTCTCCTACATGAAATAATGGACAGGTGGGAGAACACCATATTTGGAAAAGGTTGGACCAATTTATGGTTCATGAGAATATTATGGAGTTAGTGGGAACTATGAAATCATGGGTGGAAAGTACCTTCATCTCTGATCACTTTCTGATATTGCTTCAATGGTGAAAGGAGTATGTGCGTATGGGCATCCCTTTAAAATTCATTAGTGTTTGGCTGGAGGATGAATATTTTAATAAATTGTTAATGCCCACCTCACGGATGGTTGAGGCAATACCCAAGAATTCAGCCATGCATGTGATCATGCAAAAACTAAGTCTATTAAAGATTCGGGTCAGGACTTGGGAATGTAAAAAAACAATCTATTTTTTTTGGATTTGAAGCGGATTATGGAGGAAATTGATAAACTTGGTAGGTCTATGAAATAAGAGACACCTTCTTAAATGATCATGGAGCGTCTAAAGAAACTAAAGGGTAATAATATGCATATATTAGGAATTCAAGAAAATTCATGGGGCCTCAAGGGAAGGGATTTATGGCTTCATGAAGGTGACAAAAATACTTTTTTCTTTCACTATTTTTCAAACCATAGGAGAAATATTTATGTGATTTGGTGTAATGTTCCTTTTCAGGAATTTCTGCAATCTGGTCCTCAAGGACACTGTATAAGGAAGCCAATGCAAAAATAAGTTGAACCGGGACTTGGATCCCCTTTCTTACTCTTCATACATGATTATCCCAGAAGATTATCTCAAAGAAATAAGCCTAGAGGGGTTATACAGATCTCCCCAAACTAGGTCCCTCAAAGAATGCTCAAATGGAGAGCTACAACAATATATGAACTTCTACAAGCAGCAGCAGTGAAATATCAATACATATGGAGTGACAAGAGTGCATAGCCTTATATTATGTACAAAAAAAATATATATATACAAGAAATTGAGGAAAGACCTCTCAAGTTAGGCCAAATCAGCCTCAAGACAAATGTACATGCAACAATGAAAGTACACAACTACACAACCCAGCAAAAAGCTATGAATGCGCAGTATATAGTAAGAAATGACTGCATAATTATATAAATACAAATATATATCAATGAAAGGCTCAAATAAAGTGGGGAAGCAAGATCTCAACCCCAGAAAACAATACTACCACAATCCTCCAAGGGATTGGCCAAAATACACTAAGTGGCAAAATGCTGGAGTTGCTGGGTAGCAGCAGCAACTCAAATACAATACAAAAATGGATAAGGATGGAAATGCAGCAAGAGATGTAGAAAACCTCCTCCAATGATCTTCAAAGTGAAAGGCTACTCCCTTCACTGAATATTACACCCTCCAATCCACAGTGTGAATCCCTCCTGCAAGAGCCCACTGAAAATAACGCAGTATGAGGAAGAGACAACGCTGGGGATGAGATGAAATGTATGGCCCAATGAAAAAATATAAAAATAAGCTCCTTGATATTCCTCACTGATCTCCCAGAGAAATAATGAGCTCCTCCTCGGCAAAACTAGCTCCGAAAATGGGTGAAGATGAATTCCTCACTGCAACCCCAGCAACTCAACGTATTTGCCAAGCTGGAAAACACTGTAGCTGAAGATGGTCACCTTGGCCTCAAGCCTGTATGTGAGGAGAATGAAGAACAAGTCCTCCAAATCTTCCCAATGAAGAAGAGGAAACTTCTAAACCGAAATCTCCCTTGTGCTAAGCAGCACAAGCTATCTCAGTTGAACAATTGAAGAGAGCAAAATCGAAATCTTCAACATAATGAGAAATGGCTCTCTTTTCCCCTTTTATGTCAAGAGAAGGCTTCCTTGTCATGGACCCAACCCATAAGGGTTTCTCTCATCCAATATTATTCCTCCTATGAAAAATGCGCTGTCCCACTAGGTGACTCACTCCCTCCATGCATAGCTGTTTGACTTGGTCAAACTAGACCTAGTATTCTTGTATTTTCCCCTTTTCACACTAGGAGATGATAAATAAGCCACTTAAGTGACCCCTTTGCACATTTGGAGTGTTTATTAAGCTACTTTATGGGCTCCCTTACCCATTTTATTCTCTTTTTTTAAAAAGAAAGCAAAATTAATGTTCCAATTTGCTTACTGAAAATTTTGGAACATTACAGTCCTCCCCTCCCAAATATTTCTTGTCCTCAATAAAGTGCAAGGGTAGACTGATTCCTCTCCTCTACTTCAGCACCCATGTATGATAATCCCCTCCAAGAAATAAGATTCTATCTCATCAATAAATCTCTCACATTGCTTCTCCTCAGCATGTAAAGTAGCTATCAAGCTATCATCATGAGAAAGTGAGGTGCTCAAGAGAGTGGAAAAGTGTTGTCTAGAGGCTCTCTCAAGGTATGGAATCTGAAATGTGTTGGGAGACATTCTCCCAATGTGTATCCTCCATCCCCAAGCAATTAACCATGCAAAATGAGTCACCTTCTAACTAGGAAACTCCGGGAAATCATCCTCCACCTTGAGTCCATGTAGAATAGGTGGGCTGAAATTCTGATCATGGTAAGCTTCATAGCCTACCTCACATTGTCCTCTTCTCCACTTATGGTAAGTGTGGAATGAAAGTTGAACTTGGGCTGCAATAGTGTTGCCCTCAAGTGACAAAATGAATTCTAGATCTCCAGGGATCTCTCCATCAGCGTTGTAAATCAAGCTGGCCCAAATCCTCTCATATGTGATGAGTTGGAAGTCATAATCATATGGTATCCAACCAATCATATGGTTCACCTCATGGATAAACAAATGTCTTGTCATGGTGACCATATCCTCTTCCATACTCCCCTTAGAGCATGTATTGCAAAAAGTATGGAGGTCTTCTCCCCCAAAGAACACATCCTTCCAATGTGTTTCTCCTCCCTTATGATACCGTTATGGGGCTGCTGCTGATATATGGCTGAAACATAATGATCCTCAAGTGAGACCCTAGCCATCTCATCAAATCCAACACCCATGGGGTGCCTCCCCAAAAAGCTCAAGCTCTCCAAATGGCTCCTCCCATTTGAAAGCAAGAGATGCAACATGGCAAACAAGGCTGGCCCATTTGTTTTTCTGAGACATGCAATGTGAGAAGTATGGGAAAACATACTCCCTATGGGCATCCTCAACTCTTGTGCTACTCTTCCAATGATGCTTCCCATGTCCAACATTCTACTAGTAGAATATGGAAGCATAAACCTGTGAGAGCAAGGAGGTGAAACATAGCTCCACACATGGAACCAATGTAGGGAATCATTGGCCTACCACAATATATAGTGCAACAAGGGTTGTTTTAGCCACTTTTTTGCTGCCACATTCATCCTGCAAGATGAGATCATGAAAACATAATTTGGTGCCAATGGTGCACACCGGAAATCCTATGGCTTTCCCCCACAATCCACCAATAATATGGCCATCATAATTGTTGCAATAGACCATAAGTACAACAAAACATAATGTGCAAGAAGGAAAGATCCTCCTTGATATGATATGCTACTCAAAAAGATAAGAGAGTGTAGAACATAAAGCAAATAGTTACCTCCCTCATCATGTACTCCGGTCTTTGAGCTGAAATGGCTCAAATGGAAAATCTCCCTTACTGCAACAGAGTAGGGGAGTGGTTGTGCCAACCATATCATCATCTCTCGAGTTGTGCATCTATCCATATGCTAATATACATCCATTAGGATTTCCTCCCAAGTGGACTCCTCCATCAACAAATAATATGCATAAGAATGCATGAAAGGAGAATCCATAAATGCTGCATGTAGGTGTCTCCCCTTGTGCTTGTGAACCCAAGCCAAGAAGATAAAGATATAGTAAGGAATGTTGCCATCCGTTACCCCATCAACCTCATCTCCTACATGTGTCCAAGGTCCATCACTTGTAAAGTGGTTTTGGAAACACTTCAACAAGTAATCCCAACTCTGAAGTGACAGTGTTGCTGGCCTATGGAGTAGGGCCACTGTCATCTCAAAGCTCAATTCTTTGACATGGATCTTGTCAAAGAATCTACTCACCATGTTGCTGCATATGTAGAGTTCCTTCCATGAAGAAGGTACTGCTTGGGCATCTAAGACCAAGGAGCAATCCCCTTTCACTATGCTAGTGCCTCCTCCTACTCCTGCAACATCTGAATAAAATTTGAGCAACAAGAATGTTTGCTACTCCTCCATACTCCCACCATAATAAATATGAGAAGGTGGCATAATGAGTGGTAATAAGAATTCCATATCATCATGACGCACCCATGCTCCTCTCTGCCCCATGGTGTAAGTATCCTGCCAGTCCTCCTTCTTCTTCACTCCCCATGAAAAAGGATAGGTCTTCTCCTGACCAAACTCTCTCAAGAGTAGCCAATGCAGTGTTGCCTCTTGCTGCCCTATATCATAAATCTGCAAAAGGCTCACCATAATCTTGCCTCTCATCCACATCCACTCAACTCCTAGTGGATGTCTTCCTTCATCCTGCATCTTGGCATCCCTCTAATGAGGTCTACCATCTTCCCAAAACAGTTTCTTGCCTTTTCATTTCATGGGACATTGAAATGCAATCTCTTCCATGAAAAAGTTTTTAAACCCTAACCCCAATGGTGGTGCACAACACATCAATGGTGTATGAAGGTGATGGCACATTGCAGTGAAGGTTTTCTCCCCTAGACAATCAACATGCATAGATATACAATCCTCCGTAAGAAATAAAAACTTAGGCATACCTCGGAGAGTTTCAGAAGAATATTGTGTTGCTAAAAGAATTCCTTCCTCAATAGTGCTGGATGCCTCAATAGCTGGAGATGGAGGTTGCTCCTCCCTCACTATGACAACGCTGGTATGTGCTTCTGCAGCTTGTGGTGAGGGCTCCTCGGTCTTTTAACCAAACCTCCTGATCAATATTTGAGAAAAATCAGCAAGAGTAGAAACCCTTGCATGGTCTCAATGGCTAACCCACCAAGTCTTTGCTTCACCCTCAAGGTGCAGTGCTACAACTTCTACAGCTTCTCTGTCTACTACAGGATGTAGTAGGAAGAAAGCCTCTAGCTTCCTCACCCAAGCCTCTGTTGCACATGTGAGTGATCCATCAAAGGTGGACAATAGAAATCTATTGCCCCTCATCATCCCATAGCTGCAGGGTCTTCTTTCTTCTTTCTGCTGAATAAATTGTGGCAAAGCTAAAGCTCTAGGGTTTTCCCAGTATTCAGCAAGATACTCACTTAGAATTTTGAATTCCAAGTGTTATTCATGCTTCTGGCCTTCTTTTCTGTGAGAATAGGAAGTGCATGGTCCTTCCTCTTCTCCTTATTCAGTATTCTCACCCTCTTTAGAGAGGTCTTTGCTAGATCTAAAAACTGATGAGAGTAATATCATCTTCTGCATCTTCTTGATATCTTCTGTCTTTGATTCCGCTGTAAGTTCCCTTCTCAGGAATGTCAAAATTCTATTCCAGAGATTGACTGCAGGGGCATTTACTAGATATTTCACCTTTGAAAAAAGGATGAGATCCAGAGGCTACCTGGCCATCTACAGAAACTGTCTATAGAGTTTGAAAATTCCCCTTCAGGGATTCAACACTTTGTCTTGAAGCCATAGGCTGAGCCAAAGATCATTCTCCAATACCACTGTAATGTTCCTTTTCAGGAATTTCTGCAATCTGGTCCTCAAGGACACTGTATAAGGAAGCCAATGAAAAAATAAGCTGAACCAGGACTTGGATCCCCTTGTTTACTCTTCATACATGACTATCCCAGAATATTAGCTCAAATAAATAAGCCTAGAGGGGTTATACAGATCTCCCCAAACTAGGTCCGTCAAAGAATGCTCAAATGGAGAGCTACAACAATATATGAACTTCCACAAGAAGTAGCAGTGAAATATCAATACATATGGAGTGAGAAGGGTGCATAGCCTTATATTATGTACAACAGAAAATAGATATACAAGAAATTGAGGAAAGACCTCTCAAGTTAGGCCAAATCAGCCTCAAGACAAATGCACATGCAACAATGAAAGTACATAGCTACACAACCCAACAACAAGCTATGATTGCGCATTCTATAGTAAGAAATGACTACAGACTTATATAAATACAAATATATATCAATGACAGGCTCAAATAAAGTGGGGGAGCAAGATCTCAACCCCAGAAAACAATACTACCACAATCCTCCAAGGGATTGTCCAAAATACACTAAGTGGCAAAATGCTGGAGTTGTTGGGTAGCAGAAGCAACTCAAATACAATACAAAAATGGAGAAGGATGGAAATGCAGCAAGTGATGTAGAAAACCTCCTTCAATGATCTTCAAAGTGAAAGGCTGCTCCCTTCATTGAATATTACACCCTCCAATCCACAGTGTGAATCCCTCCTGCGAGAGCCCACTGAAAATAACGCAGTATGAGGAAGAGACAGCACTGGGGATGAGATGAAATGTATGGCTCAATGCCAAAATATGAAAAAAATCTCCGGGATATTCCTCAATGATCTCCCAAAGAAATAATGAGCTCCTCCTCTGCAAAACTAGCTCCAGAAATGGGTGAAGATGAATTCCTCACTGCAACCCCAGCAACTCAACGTTTCTGCCAAGCTGGAAAACGTTGTAGCTGAAGATGGTCACCTTGGCCTCAAGCCTGAATGTGAGGAGAATGAAGAACAGGTCCTCGAAATCTTCCCAATGAAGGAGAGGAAACTTCTAAATATAAATTTCCCTTGTGCTAAGCAACACAAGCTATCTCAGTTGAATAACTGAAGGGAGCAAAATTGAAATCTTCAACATAATGAGCAATGGTTCTCCTTTCCCCTTTTATGTCAAGAGAAGGCTTCCTTGTCATGGATCCCACCCATTAGGGTTTATCTCATCCAATAGTATTCCTCCTATGAAAACTGTGTTGTCCCACTAGGTGACTCACTCCCTCCATGCAACGCTATTTGACTTGGTCAAACTGGACCTAGTCTTCTTGTATTTTCCCCTTTTCACACTAGGAGATGATAAATAAGCCACTTAAGTGACCCCTTTGCACATTTGGAGTGTTTATTAAGCTACTTCATGGGTTCCCTTACCCATTTTATTCTCTTTTATTAAAAAGAAAGCAAAATTAATGTTCCAATTTTCTTAATGAAAATTTTGGAACATTACATTTGGCACATCAAAGTGAGAAATGGGGAGAATGTATATTCTACAGGCGAGTTTCAAAGTGAGGCTCCCTCTTTCTTTGAAGATTTTTTTCAAGGCTTGGGTTGGGGTTAAAATTGAAGATAAAATTTGGGGATTGGAAGACTATCCTTCCATGTTTAACATAGAATCAAATGAGGTCCTTTTCCATCCGGTTACATTAGTGGAGGTCCAACTAGCTTTGAATCATTTTGCGAAGGATAAATGTATAGGCCCAAATGACTAGACGAAGGAAATATTTCTACATTTTTTTGATTTGATGGGATAGGACCTCCCAGATTTGGTTGAAGAATCCCAAACTACAGGACATATTACAGGTGCCATTAACTCCACCTTCCTTGCTATTATACCAAAAAATAATCCCCTTCCCCCTTCTTGGATTTCTTGCCTCTATCACTATGTAACATTACATACAAGCTTATCTCCAAGGGTATAGCTGAGCGCATCAAGAAACCTCTCTCGAAATTCATTTCCTAGGAGAAATTTGGCTTCTTGAATAATCACTTGATTCATGATGCTATTGCCACGACACAAGAATGTATACACTCCATTCATAGTAAGTATATGTAGGTGATGGTTATGAAGGTGGATTTACAGAAAGCTTATGATTATGTCAACTGGTCCTATTTGCACATTATTTTAACAAAAAATAGGCTTGTCGTACACAATGTGGACTGGATACTGGCATGCGTTTCCTCGGTGCGGTCCACTATTTTGATTAATGGATATCTACAAACTTTCTTTAGGGAGGGAAGATGATTGAGACAAGGTTGTTCTCTTTCACCCTTGCTCTTCATCCTCATATTGGATGGTATAAGTCTGAAAATTGATGTAACAAAATACTTGGGTATTTTTAGTGGCCTCAGAATAGAGGACAACATCAAAATTTCTCACTTTTTTTTTGTGGATGACATTCTTACCTTCAGGATGGTCTCTAGATCTCAATGTATGGCACTTCATTATATTTTTATGAGATATGGGGATGCATATGGGCTAGTGGCAAGCAATTGTAAATCATTGCTTCTTTTTTCAAAAGGTAACAAGGCAAAGAGTGATTTCATTGTGAGCATATTTGTTGTTGGATCTAAACTATTGATTGAGGGATTCAAATACCTGGTTTTCAGAATAAATCCAAACAATTATGGAATGAAAAATTGGGCATGGGTACTGGATAAATTTCAACATAAATTAAATGGTTGGACACACTAATGGTTTTCTTTGGGAGGGATATTTACCCTTATTCAGGTTGTCCTTCAAGAATTTTTTTTATATTGGGCGAATATTTTTGCACATCCCTTGTACATTATTTCAAGAATAAAATCTATCATCTCTCGCTCCCTATGGTCAGGCATAAGTGAGGCACAAAAATATCATATGATTAATTGGGAAACAATCACTAAACCAATTTTTTTAGAGGTTGGGGAATCTTGGATATGAGAGTCTTTGGGTGAGCTGTGCTAATTAAGTCTCTTTGGAGGGATCTATTTAGTGATGGTATATGGAAGGATATAATTTTGACAAAGTATTTGAAAAAGAAGAGAATCACTGTTTGGTTCAAAGAAGGTAATATTGGCATAAAATCTGGTTCTTACATTTGGCTGAGTTTTCACAAAGTGAAATGTTGGTTTATACAAAGGCTCAGATGGAATTTTGGCAAGGGAAATAACATAATAGGTGTAATGTTCCCAAAATGGATTGCTCAACAAGACATGCCTAAAAAATGAATTTTTCAGGGATTTGTGCTTTAGCTATCATAAAATGTGTTTAAAAACACTCAGAAATCAATTCCAAATACTGCAAAAACCTTTACTCATCTTTTATTCTCAAAAAGGTGAGGAAAAGCAGCTTTTCATGCCCTAAAATGACTGTATTCAGAAATTTGCGTAACAATAAGGGTCAAGGCTCTGGGATATTCTATATTAGGTTGAGAGGGATTCACATGCCGAATTTTAGCAAAAAAAATGCGTTTTTCTATGTTAAAAAAATCCTCCATTCCCGACTAGTCTTAAAATTGCTGATTTCCCATGACTTGGAGTATGCAGAAATTTGCTTAAGCTTAGAGAGTATATTTTATGAAGGGTTTGGTGAGTTTATGTAGAGATAATAGTATGAAAATATGAGAATATGATTCAAATATCTTACATTAGAAAATACAGATCTATACTTGAAGAAAACGCCTAAAACCCAAGCTTTATGACACAAGAAGTAGAGAATGAACCAGACAGTGTAATTTTCAGAAATATGAAGCAGTGTTTCATTAATTTTCAGATATATAACATATCATAGTACAAAATTATAGATATAAATAGGATCTATATGTAAAAATGACTTTTAAGTACACTCCCCTTGGGGATATCAGCTTATAATGAAGGACATTGAATAGATCTAAGATATACACCATGGATCTGCAGTAAACTTTAGAATTTTCTGAAGAATAAGTCACACAGAAAATCAGATCTTAAATAGGACATGGATTGGTTGGCCAATCCACGGATCACCTCAGTGAAGGAAAGGAACCCTTTCGCCGGAGATCTCTCCTCCAAACTGCTAGCAAATAAACATTGCAACTCTGTCTGAAAAATAATGCAGTTTCTGAAGCTAACTACGCTGATGAAGTGATGCACACTTTGGCCTCATGCCAAGATGGAATTCTGAATCTCTAAGCAGCTATTGCACTCCTGCCAATGGTTTAGATGACTTCCCCACTGAAAAGATGCAATAGAATTCTTCAGATATGAATAGATCTGATTCCACTTGCTACAACTCTCTAAACAGTGAAGCCCTAATCAAGATTTATGCTATCAAGGGAGGTGAAGCTTGGCAAAAATTCCAAATAGTCGATCAATGCAGCACAATCTCCTCCAAGAGACCCTCAAGGAAGGAAGAGGAATTCCTAAACAGGAAATTCCTCTCTCTAGCTAAACAGCCAGAGAGTTTGAGTTGCTTAAGCAATCTCAAAATCGAAATATTATCAACAACCTTTTCCTTGAGCCTTCTCCTTCCTTTTATAAGATGATGATGTGAAAAACCCTAAACCACCTCAAATGAATTAACCCCTTTCACATGGGATCCCCCATCTAGAACTGCGTTGGGTCTTCAAAGTGGTTTAATGTATCTGGTCTGCTTAGTGATTTGGTCCTGTTGACCGGGTCAAGTGGCTCAATCCTGTTCACACACAAGTGGATTTTATTAAAAAAGCCCTGATTTGTCTCTGTTCACATTGGGCATTGATTTATTTTTATGTTTTAGGAGTTTTTCATGTCCTCCTTTACATTTTATTCATCAATAAATAAAATTAAAACAAAATGAAATATTCCTATTAACTTGGGCTAATTAGGAATATTACAGTCCTCCCCTCTCAAATGTTTCTTGTCCTCAAGCAACTGCAAGGATAAAAATGAAGGATGTCCCCTCCTCCTACTGTAGCATCCACATATGATAATCTCCTCCAAATAATGAGATGATGTGTCAACAATGAATCTCCATATTTCCTCTCCCAAGCATGTAAATTAGTTGAATAGCTATCATCATGAATAAGTAGAGTACTCAATAAGGTAATAAGGTGCTGCCTAGAGGCTCCCTTAAGGCATGGGATATGAAATGTATTGGGAAACAACATTCCCATGTGGATCCTCCATCCCCAAGCAATCATCCACACAAAATGAGTCACTTCCCAACTGGGCAACTCCTGAAAATGTTCCTCCACCTTGAGCTCCCGCAAAACAGGTGGGCTGAAAATCTGCATATGGTAGACAAGATAGCCTACCCCACGCTATCCTCCTCTCCACTTAAGATAAGTGTAGAGTGAAAACTGATCTTGGGATGCAAGGATATTTCCCTCAAGTGGCATCATGAAGAGTAGATCTGCAGAGATCCTCCCTCCAATGCTGTAAAACCAGTTAGCCCAAAATGTTTCATATGTGATGGATAGAAGAGTATCATCATAAGGTATCCCATCACACACATGGCTCACCTCCAAGAGAAACAAGTGTTTGGTCATGGTGGCCACAACTCTTCCCATGTTCCCATTAGAACATGCACTGCAGAAAATGGGGGAACCCACTTCCCAAAAGGACACATCAAAACCATGTGCCTCACTCAACATCATGTCTCCCATCAAGATAAAAGAAATATCAGAAAATGAGAACATGATTATCACCATCATGAAGGAAATACTGAAGGTCCTATGTGATGCAAGAGAGTACCAACAGTTCCCAAAGTCTTCACAACGCAGTTTTACATACTTCTGCTTTAGAAGAATACATGGAAAATTGTTTCTTGTTACATGGTTAATCATATAAATCAAATGAACATACATGTAAGGAAAACATGTTTGCCCAAGGCCACATAAGAGATGGCTGGCTCCATCATATAATTTGGCCCAATGTAGATCATGGAGCTCAATGAATAGCTTGCCCTCTTGTGGAGCAATGCACTGCCAAAATATGGTGAGAGGATGCAAGCAAAAGCTCTCACCATATGATGGAAGCAAGAAGATACATGGACCCATGAATGAATCCTCAATAATAGTTTGGCACACTCCCATGAAGGGGAATGAACCAAGTGCTGCATGAAAGTCCTCCTCCTCATACTTGGAAACCCAAGTCAAGGAAAGCACACCACAGTAATAGATGTCTCCATCGACCACTTCATCTTCTTCACCTCCTATTTTCTCACCAAGTGCATCGAATGAGAAGTGATCCTGGGAATACTCCATCAATAAATCCCAGCTCCAAAGTGACAACGTTGTTGTCCTATGAAAATAGGCTCCCATCAACACATAGCTTCAATATTTGACATGCAGAATGTCAAAGGCATCTCCCATAACGCTGCTGCATATGAGAAGTACTTCCCATGAAGAAAGTCCTTCTTGAACATCTAAGGCCAAGGAGTAACCCCTTTGCACTATGATAGTGCCATCTTCTACTCTTGCAACATCATGAAAACTGTGAGAGCAAATCTGCCCTTGCTCTCTCAATATCATCCCAAGCAAAAAAATATTTTGCTGCCTCCTTATACTTCCATCATCCAAATCATGTAGTGACAACATGGTGCTTGACATGAAGAATGTTATGCCAACACAATGTGCCCATACTCTTTGCTGCCCCATGATGCAAGTATTCTACCACATACCCTTAGAAAGAGAGTGATGACCAAACTCTTTCAATAGCAACCAACGTAGCCAAGCCTCATGCTGCCCAGTGTCATAGATCTGCAAGTAGCTCTCCAACTTCTTGCTCTCCATCCACATCCACTCAACCAATTGTGGATGTCTCCTTCCCCCCTTCATCCTGGTACTCCTCCCATGAGGGCTACCATCATCCCAAATAAAATTCCTGAATTTCATGGTATCTTGAAATGAAACATTCCCGAGGATCAATTTGACCCTATGAGGATCCAAATAGGTGGTAGGAAAAAGCCTCCCATCATGATGTGCATAGCTCAAGAAATTTCCAACACAGTCATGAGAGATGTTATCCATCCGAAGATGTCCTCCATCTACTATCTGCTCCTATGAGAAGGGAAGATCCTCCTCAAACTGTTGAAGAACTCTGCACTCCATGATGTGCTGAAGTGCACCTCCAATGAATTATTTTCATGAGGTCTTCTCCTCATGAATGGCCTCCCAAAACCAAAGGGGCCTTGGATTAGCTGCAAGTAGAATTTTCTCTTTGAGCAGGGGTATGCTCATTGAGAAAGGGTCATCTGGAAGGGATAAAAGGTTTCTCACTTCAATATGTCTACCATCCATCATTCCACCCTCTATTGCTTCATGAATGAAGCTTCCATGTGAATGCTCCAATGAGGAATGGTTCCTCTCTTCTTCCTCACTGCCTTTGTATAGCGTAGTGCAACTCTGTTGCTCTAAATCAACTGCATGCAAAGATGTAAATCCCTTCATACAATGTGTTGAAATGATAATAGATGGATTTTTAATCATACCTTGGTGAGATGTAGAAGAAATAGCTTCTTCTGCAACTATGTAGCCTTCCTCTATTATTGAAGGCTGCTCCTCCAAGGTTGTGCCAGCACTGGTACAAGTCTCTACCCTCTCAATCTCCTTGAGATCTTCTTCAATACCCTCCAGGGTCTGGAAAAGGAGCAGGGAGATCTCCTCTTCTGTCATTCTTCCAAGTGGTGGAGCCATGCTCTTGTTTCTTCTGTACAATGCCTCTTCTTTGTGAGGGTAGGAAGTGCATGGGTCTTCCTCTCCTTCTTGAAACCTTCTGTAGGTCTCACTGCAACTTTCTTCTCCTTGAAACCCTCTAGGAGTCTCGGTGCATCTTCTTTCTCTATTCTAATTTACCTCTTTGGAGAGGCCCTTCTTAGATATGAAAACTTATGAGAGTAATCTCATCCTCTACATAATTCTGATCTTTGTTTCTTCTTTTCACTTCTCTGATAGCTTGATCTCACAGGCTGTGCCAAAGATCACGCCTTGATACCACTGTAATGTTCCCAAAATGGATTGCTCAGCAAGACATGCCTGAAAAATTCATTTTTCAGGGATGTGTGCTTCAGATATCACAAAATGTGTTTAAAAACACTCAGAAATCAATTCTAAGTACTGCAACAACCTTTACTTAGCTATTATTCTAAAAAAGGTGAGGAAAAGTAGCTTTTCATGCCCTAAAATGACTATATTCAGAAATGTAAAAAATAAGGGTCATGGCTCTGGGATATGTTATATTAGGTCAAGAGGGATTCAAATGCCTAATTTTAGCAAAAAAAAATGTGTTTTTCTATGTTAAACAAATCCTCCATTCCCGACTAGGCTTAAAATTGCTGATTTCCCATGACTTGGAGTATGCAGAAATTTGTTGAAGCTTATATAGCGTATTTTCTGAAGGGTTTGGTGTTTTTATGTAGAGATAATAGTATGAAAAGATGAGAATATGATTCAAAGATCTTACATTATAAAATACAGATCTATACTTGAAGAAAAGGCCTAAAACCCAAGCTTTATGACACAAGAAGTAGAGAATGAACCAGACAGCGTAATTTGCAGAAATATGAAGAAATGTTTCATTATTTCAGATCTATAACAGATAATAGTACAAAATTATAGATCTAAATAGGATCTATATGCAAAAATGACTTTTAAGTACACTCCCCTTGGGGATCTCAACTTATAATGAAGGACACTGAATAGATCTGAGATCTACACCATGGATTTGTAGTAAACTTTAGAAATTTCTAAAGAATAAGTCACACAGTAGATCAGATCTGAAATAGGACATGGATTGGTTGGCCAATCCATGGATCACCTCAGTGAAGGAAAGGAACCCTTTCACCAGAGATCTCTCCTCCAAACTGCTATAAAATAAACACTACAACTCTGTCTGCAAAATAACATAGTTCTTGAAGCTAACTGTGCTGGTGAAGTGATGCACACTTTGGCCTCATGCCAAGATGGAATTATAAATCTCTAAGCAGGTATTGCACTCCTGCCAAGGGTTTAGATGACTTCCCCACTGAAAAGATGCAATAGAATTCTTCAGATCTGAATAGATTTGATTCCACTTGCTGCAGCTCTTTAAAAAGTGAAGCCCTAATAAGGATTTACGCTGTCAAGGGAGGTGAATCTTGGCCAAAATGCCAGATAGTGGATCAATGCAGCACAATCTACTCTAAGAGACCCTCAAGGAAGGAAGAGGAATTCCTAAACAGGAAATTCCTCTCTCTAGCTAAACAGCCAGAGAGTTTGAGCTGCTCAAGCAATCTCAAAATCGAAATATTATCAACAACCTTTTCCTTGAGCCTTCTCCTTCCTTTTATAAGATGAGGATGTGCAAAACCCTAAACCACCTCAAATGAATTAACCCCTTTCACATGGGATCCTCCATCTAGAACTACACTGCATCTTCAAAGTAGTTCAATGTATCTGGTCTGCTTAGTGATTTGGTCCTATTGACCCATTCAAGTGGCTCAATCCTGTTCACACACAAGTGGATTTTATTAAGAAAGCCCTGATTTGTCTCTGTTCACATTGGGCATTGATTTATTTTTATGTTTTAGGAGTTTTTCATGTCCTCCTGTACATTTTATTCATCAATAAATAAAATTAAAACAAAATGAAATATTCCTATTAGCTTGGCCTAGTTAGGAATATTACAATAGGGATTGATGAAATAATGGGTTTCAACTCAACTTCCCAAATTCCAGATGATACCACTATTTCTCTCCATGCCAGGGGTTACATTATTTTGGAATAGGTCATTTGAACATGGTGCAAACAATATATTTTATGGAAAGAAGCAAAGGAAATTGGATTAGATCGTCAATGAATGATTGCATGGAATCATTTTGTTCAGGATCTACGACATACGGGTCTCTATGAAATCGAGAAGGGGGAATTTCTCACCTCAGATGGGAAACTACACCAGGGAGCTACTGTGGTCGCGGAGATTTACAGGTATATTATTTGCACTAAATTTATTTAACTAATCGAGGTTGGTTTCAAAATATATGGAAGTTCAGGGCTCCCTTGAGGACAATCCTCTTCAACTGGTTGGCTTGGTGTTGGCTTGAGGGGTCCTGACCCAGGTTCAAAGTTAGTGCGTAACCAAAAAAATCCTCTTACTACTAGCCCTTTCGGCAATGACTTGCTTGCACAGGCCAAAGTCTCACTCGAAGAAATATGGGGGGGTGTTGGAAATAGGTTTCCACACCCTAATAGAGAATTAAATGAAGTGGGCGTCTTTAGATATATCTTATTACATAGGTTGCCTTGCGCACCAAAAACCCTAACTAGAAGACCTAAGTAACTTAACACAGGTTAACCCTGCACGCATGCACAGATAGTATATCCACATTCCCTTTAAATGTCTAACAATGTAATATTCAGTTTTCACAACAATAGATCTATGCAATTATCATTTATTAATAGTAAAACAGGTATACAACTAATCCAATCATAGTTTAAAAGAAATCATATGTGAGGAACAAAAATAATACGCAAAAACAGAACACAGAATAAATCATAGATGCATTTGATACTCAGATTTTCTGAAATAGATATTTATTCATCAGCTGTTTACAGAAACCCTTACAATTCTTCAGATCTACCCGCACACATAGCCAGCGGGGTCCACACACAGCCGAACTAAGGTCTCCGTGCACACAGTCAACATGAGCCTTTTCGGACACAAACGCTTAACAAAAACTTACTTTAGATCAACATACATTCATTAACTTTTATCAAAAACTAACTTATTTGACTTGATCTAGAATTCTCTTTATACTTTAGCCTATGCAAATACTATGGTCCTCAAACCATGGTTTGAGACCTCTAGATTTACCTTTTAACCCATTACAACTCATGAAGGGACTTTGACCCACACCAAAGCCCCTTGACTCTTTATTTCTTAGTGCGCATGACTCATAACTAAAAAAATACTATTATTTAACCCCAAAAATGTGGTCCTAAGGGACCCTGTTCCAACAGTCCCCCAACACAATATTGTGACAGAGGCGCGAGGGTCTTCATCTTCGTATTCAGTGCCTCGATGGCAGCAGTAAAGGGCATAAGGATGCCGCGCTCTGATCAGCAGCACTATGAGCCATGTCCACCAACTTTTTAGAGGTAAGCCCTTCTGCTGCAACACTAATGCACTGGTATGTCTAGCTCAGGTTCTGTTAGCCACCTATAAATTTTGATATACCTAATGGTGGCTAATTTTGTTGTCAAGCCTTCAAGAGATATATTTCCTTTGAAAATCCATCATCTTTGAAGTCTTTTGATGATTCTTTATCCCTTGAATTAATCTTCACTACTATTTCCCTATAAGCCCTCAAGGACCTGCTGTTTACCCAGGGAAAACTGCTTATGAAACTCCATTTCTCACCATTCACCTCTCCATTTCACTCCCACAAACTCTCCATTTTCATCCTTGTTTCCTTCAAAAAATCCCACAAAACCCCTTCATTTCACCTCTAAATCATCTTGAGCCTCTTTTGAACCTTATATCATCCTTTTATTTGGCTTTAAAATCCTTTTTCTAGCCTACCGAAACCCTCATTTGGCCTGAAAATCCCTATTTTTGGCCTAAAAACAAGTCTTCTGCTCTATAAAGGTATTAAGCCCCCATGGGCTTAAGTCACCCGCTAGCCCCGGTTTTTTCCCTCCATGGGACCACACCCGAGCGCTTATCCCTAAGCCCTCCTCTCCTCATAGTTCTCCGTGAATGTGCCTTTTTCTTTGTAAATTTATCACCCATTGTTTATTCCCTGATTGCAATCTCCACCGTTGATCTAACAGAGATCAACGACCATCGGACTTTTCCTCCATCTACCTTTTCAAAATACTTCTGCCTTGTCCTTCGATCTCGACCATTTATCCAATGATCAGATGGTCGGGACTTAACTCGATAGCCCAACACATTTCCACTGCGTGACAAGCCATCATATGTCATCGTGGACCCTACCTACCTTTCTTCCCCTGTAGCTTTCCATTCATCACGTTTTACTTGCACCGTCCAATCTCCCGACGAAGATCTGACGACCGACGCGCGATATCACATAATTTTTGAGCCTTCCCCGTAGTGTGCCACTTCTGCATGATATGAGCGGTTTTAGAAATCCACGTGTTGGTCAGTGAATGGAATCACGTTCCAAAAGGTAATACTGCCTCCCCCCCATTTTTCCGCACGAAAACCATTCTTGGTTTTCCACCATACCGCTGCCCTTTTCAACGTCATTTTCACTTTTAATCCCAACCATCGATCCCTGAGATCGCAGGGCCCATATTATATCATGATAACATTTCATTTTCTTCCCATCTCCCTCCCGCTACGCTCGTCGAAAAGATCTCCACCGTAGATCATCTTGATCTAACGATCCACGTTCACCATCATACCCAGACCCTCACTGAACCTGGTTAGCTGCTCTACCAGGGATTTCTTCCCAATTTTATGCTGCATACGTCTACCTCCTCACTGCTCCTCCACCCCCAGAGCCTCTGCAAGCAGTCTAAACCAAGCCCGCAGGATTTCATAACATGTTTTCGTGTGTTTGCAGGTTTTTTCATGGCCGATGAAGAATGAATGTTTTACAGTCACAAAAGTGACACAAAGGCTCAGATAGCAGTCTTAGGGCCAGGAATCAACATCAAGGGGACCAGAACATAAGGGCGAGGTTGTGTAAATAAATGTATCAGATCCATGAACCCTCAGTAACCCTCCAGCTCAGCGAAACCCTCCACCTATACACAGAACACTCATAAATGATGGAGATCACATATCTAGTGGCGGAAGACACAGTATAAAAGATTAACATCAGTATAAAAGTAGTTCTAGCAGTCAGCAAAGTGAAATCATTAACAAAGCTAAACAGGTTGAATTACAAAGGAACAGAGTAGTTATTGGTGCAGAAGTGGACTGACACAGACATAGCCCATCCCCATGCACCCAAGCCTGCCAAGCAGTTATTACACTAGGGCAGCTACTACAAACTGTCAAAAGTAGTTATTTCGAGGTATGGGAGTCCTCATAGCCCATTCTTTCACTTAACTCACACCAAGAAGATAACAGTACCAATCTAGATGGTTTTTCCTCTCAAGGACACTCTATGGGTGATTTTTGTCATATCAAAATAGTCTCAACAAGCTACAAAGTTATTGATCCTGTCTAGAATTCAATTAAATGTTTAATACACAGAATGGGGCATTCGAATGCCCTTTCCTATCTTTGATGTTCATTAAAACTTTCCTCACCTACTTTTCCTCATTTTTCCTATAAAGACTTTTTGAAGTCTCATTGTAAAAGGTTGGCATTTGGTGATTTCTAAAGTAATACATAGATTGCTGCTTTGAAGAAGCATTGGTGTTTTGAAGGAGTATGGAAGTCTTTGTTTTTCTGTTGATGAAAGAAGCTGGACCATTGGATCCCTGAGCCTGGTTTTGGTGAAGTAATTCTTATTGTTAATGTTATTTCCTATTTTCCACTTCGTTCCATCATGCTTTGCTTATAGTAGGATAAAGAGTTTAGGTGGAGAAATGTATCTCAGAAGCACCTCTGACCTGTTTATCCTTCACTGTGTATATGTTTTCCACTGCTGAATTTGAAAGGGTAGTCTAATAGCTCTCTTGAATATTCAGTTTGTTTCATTTCAGAAATGGTAAATTCAGTTGTGCTAAAGATTGTTTAGGCATTCCCTCTTTCTTTGCCACTGAACATTGTATCTGAAATCTCCCTTTAATTATTAATGCTTGCAGTTTGATAGAGAGGCCTGTTTCAATCATACCCTCTGTTTCTTACTGTAATTATTGTGTTGAAGGTCCCTATAATTTCAGTCCTAGATGTCTAACGCGTTCCCTCTTCTTTGAATGCAATTGCATGTCTTGTGGATTTAGCTTTCAATGGTGAACTTATAGGAGGAAATAGGGCGTTCCCCGAATCCTATGATTCATTAAGAAATTTTAGGTCTTCATTTCTCTTTTCTTTGTGTGTTTATATTGATTAAATCCAAAAAAGTGAGCTTACTGGAGGAAATAGGGCATTCCCCGAATCCTTTAAGTCATTTGTGAAAGGGTTTAGTTTGCTTTTCACTCTTAGTCCTTAATGTTCATCTCATTTCACCTATATTATTCAACAGATCATTGACCAAGTTAGATTTGCCCTCTGGTTTCCCTTCCTTCTCAGTCATAACTATTTGGAATTTCACATGACTCCATTGTATGAGGGGTTTCCGCAGTGCATTGTATGATTCATGAGGCACAATACTTGCTAAGGTTTTGCAAATGGGGTAGCAAGCTAAGCGGGCTTGATTGTGGGGAAAACTCCACAGTTAAGCGCGCTTGAGCCAGAGGAGCTCTGGGATGGGTGACCTCCCGGGAAGTCTTGGTTACCAGGTGCAAGCCTCGGAAGTGATGATTCATGCTGTGTGACTCATTTCACTAGTTTGAATCCCACTTCTTCACCCCTGTGAGCATCACCCGATGCAATGAGTGCTAAGTGGATTATTCAAAAATCATGAGAAATTAGTCACTTATGACTTCCTCTCATGAAAATGGTCATACATGAATGACTTACTTAACGCAGTTGAATCCCAAAAATGATATATAATATAATGCACTACGGAAACCCCTCATACTTAAAATACAAAGAGTAAAGGGATCTCTTCTTGAATGATTCCCGAGGCACAATACTCCCGCAGTGCCTCTGATGGGGTAGCGAAGCTAAGCGGGCTTTAGTTATTAGGAAAACTCCACAGTTAAGCGCGCTTGAGCTAGAGGAGCTTTGGGATGGGTGACCTCTCAGGAAGTCTTGGTTACCAGGTGCAAGCCCCAGAAGTGATGATTGATGTTGTGTGACTCATTTCACTAGTTTCAATCCCACTTCTTCACCCCTGTGAGCATCACCCGATGCAATGAGTGCTAAGTGGATTATTCAAAAATCATGAGAAATTAGTCAGTTACGACTTCCTCTCATGAAAATGGTCATACATGAATGACTTAATTAACGCAGTTGAATCCCAAAAATGATATATAATATAATGCACTGCGGAAACCCCTCATACTTAAAATACAAAGAGTAAAGGGATCTCTTCTTGAATGATTCATGAGGCACAATACTTGCTAAGGTTTTGCAAATGGGGTAGCAAGCTAAGCGGGCTTGATTGTGGGGAAAACTCCACAGTTAAGCGCGCTTGAGCCAGAGGAGCTCTGGGATGGGTGACCTCCTGGGAAGTCCTGGTTACCGGGTGCAAGCCCCGGAAGTGATGATTGATGTTGTGTGACTCATTTCACTAGTTTCAATCCCACTTCTTCACCCTTGTGAGAATCACCCGATGCAATGAGTGCTAAGTGGATTATTCAAAAATCATGAGAAATTAGTCAGTTACGATTTCCTCTCATGAAAATGGTCATACATGAATGACTTACTTAACGCAGTTGAATCCCAAAAATGATATATAATATAATGCACTGCGGAAACCCCTCATACTTAAAATACAAAGAGTAAAGGGATCTCTTCTTGAATGATTCATGAGGCACAATAATTGCTAAGGTTTTGCAAATGGGGTAGCAAGCTAAGCGGGCTTGATTGTGGGGAAAACTCCACAGTTAAGCGTGCTTGAGCCAGAGGAGCTCTGGGATGGGTGACCTCCCGGGAAGTCCTGGTTACCGGGTGCAAGCCCCGGAAGTGATGATTGATGCTGTGTGACTCATTTCACTAGTTTCAATCCCACTTCTTCACCCCTGTGAGCATCACCCGATGCAATGAGTGCTAAGTGGATTATTCAAAAATCATGAGAAATTAGTGAGTTACGACTTCCTCTCATAAAAATGGTCATACATTAATGACTTACTTAACGCAGCTGAATCCCAAAAATGATATATGACTCCATTGTCCAATGGCTTGTAGATTCCCATGCTCTATCTATACTACATGAAACATATTTTTCCAACCAAACAAAACAAAAAACCCTGCACTTCATAACTAGCCTAAAATAAACTACCAAAACATTCAAGATATATCCTTATAAACATATTGAGAGATCCCTCTCTGAGACTAGGAGGGCTAGATCCTAGAGCTCTAAAGATTAGTTCTGATGTTTCCTTGTCACTTGGTATGCCAATATGCCAAATCACAGGACCCCAACAGGTTCTTTACGGTAGCATCTAGATCCTGTGACAACTTCATTGCCTCATCGGCCCATGGCTTCATATGATTGGTGAGGATGTGCTTCTTCCACCACAGGTCTTCAATTTCATCGTGAAACACCTAGCTTGTTTGTGAATGCGCCATTCTGTGAGAAGGCACAAGTGTGGGAAATGCCTCCTGAAGCTCATCGAATGTCTGATCTTTTGCGTGCAGATCCTGTGAGATTTTTCTGACAAGTGGATTGGTCTGCACTGAAGTCCACAATCCCATGGTTGCGTCTAGGAGTTCAGTGCCCTTGGTGACTGTTGTTGTAATGCTGGTTGAAGCTTTCTTTACCAAGGCAGCGCGATGCGCTTGTACTTCCGACAGAGTCTCTGATTGGAGCTTGGCCTGTAAATCTGCAATTTGCTGTTCAAAATTGGCCTTTACCACCTGGAATTCAGAGTGGGAGTCCTTTAAGGAAACTACTAAACTTTTAACCTTGGCATGAAGCACAACAGAGGCAGGGATGGAAACCTCTGGAAGGTCACCACAAAGACAATCAATCAAACTTTCCAGTTCGGTGTGCTGGGCCACCGCTGCTTGCTGAGATGTCTGCACGTGTAGAGAATCATATATTCGCGTTGCAAGCTTTTGCTCAACCTCAATGAGTTTTTGGTGCGTGCAGCCTCTCAACACTGCAAATCATCCATGATGATAGTTTGAATGGTGTGCAACTTACCACTAGGTAGCATAGACAAGTCAATTCCAACCTCATGGCATGTCTGCACCTGTGCTCGTAAATCCGGCTATTCCAAAGTATTTGCAGCTTAGGGAATGGGCAGATTCGGATTTTTTCCATGCTGATGACCAGCTGGTACTCGTGCTCACTTGATCCAACCTTGCCTGAGCAACGCTCTCTTGAATAGTTTCTATCTTTAGTTGAAGCACCTGCAATCCAGACTCCATCGCCTCCACTACAAATTTGTACTATTATTCTAGCACGGCCCATCGGTCCCCAGATGCAGAGGTGACCACATCTATGATTTTGTCCAAGTCTTCCTCTATGAGGGTGAGATTATCCGTGCCGCCTGTCTTTGATCCTTTCCTTTTCTTGCGCGCACTGTTGGGGGTCTCAGCTCCGTGCTTGGTACCTCTAGGAGACTCAACTTCGGTACCATTATTTCCATCTGTGCCCCTGAGATAAAATTCCATCTCTGGCTTAGTTTCGTTCTTTGACTCTTTTTCGATGTCCTTCTATGCTTCTTTCTCCTTGGGAGTTCCTATTGTTTCTTTCCCAAATGTTGAGGTTGTGACAGGATTGGCAGAGCCTAGCCCGGTCTTCCATGCAGCGGGCCAGCTCGCAATGAGCTAGTCAATATCGACCTCTGTTACCATGTAGGGTAGGTTGTACCATACCTTATCTTTGCATGCGCGTATCTTGACATTGTGCATACTTACCTGAAAGTCTACAATGACTTTGTATTTGTCATATGTAGCTGGGGACAACTCTTTGCATGATTAGATTGATGTAGCCAATGCTCCTTCAAATAAGACCCATAAGATCTTATTTTCCATCACTCATTTTGGGTGTGTAGAGTCCCATAGGTTGGCATATAATTCCCCTTCAAAGACACCAGGCTCCACCTCTGGGAGGACTGCACTTTCTGGCGTTTCCCACGCAACTAGAACAATTAGCAGGAGTAGCCATGAGTAACAACACTTTTTCTGCTCCTCTTGCACCTCGTGCACATTCTCCAAGAAATCCATGCACAAGTACTAGGACTACCGTAGCTATTTTTCCTTCGATCGCCCGCCGCTTCGATGATGTGCGGTGGAACACCTACGCCTGCATTTGCACATCATTTTACATCCCAATTGTTGGGAAAATACCGAGAGGGGGTGAATCAAAGATGACAAAGATATTCAAAAATTTTTACTTTTCTTTACTTCAAAACCCATACGCTGATTTCCTGAAGAATACTCGCATATATACACGGATACCCTTTATTAAACTCGCGTATACACACAGAACTAATTATGTCATTAATTCTTTACTTAAACCATTCCATCATTTATTCATCAGATATTCAATAAATAGTAAACATGTGCAGAATAGAATAGAGTAAACCATCACACAAAGCATCACACATGAACACCAGGATTTTTAGGTGGAAACCCAAGACGGGAGAAAACCACCGCTGCAGTTGCTCAGCCTTCAATATTTTATTATAGAGAAAACATCTTACAACATATGCGCTGGTGCAGACTCCTACCAGCATGCAGGCACCCACCTCAAGGCCATGTTCTCGGAAATTTCTCTCCCCGAAGGGAGCTCCAACCCCTCGGGCCTGCTTTCTATCAAATTCTCTCCCCGAAGGGAGCTACGACCCCCGATCTCGTTTACCAAATTTCTCACTGACTTCTCCTACAACCCCCCGACCAAGGCATAACTTCTAAAGACCCCACAAACTTCAAAGAAACTCCTGGGCCAGAGATACGCGTTTCACTTCACCGATGTCGCGTATATACGCGCGCTTCCATTCACACAAACCAGCGTATACTGCATATTATAGAACCAATTTAATTTGTGGACATGCTGCTTTTCTTTTTTTCAAATAAGCGCGTATATACGCGCTTCCTCTTTGGCGAACTAGCGTATGTTTCTTCAGAGATTTTAGGTCATTGCATTTCTTCAGAACAGATACTTCACACAGATTTAACCCTTCACTTCAGACAGATGTTCGCCTCTTCTTGGATCTAATCATTCCATAAAAAGATCTAGCAAATACAAGCACATTTCAGATCTAGATCCCCTTCTTCATCATTGGTGCATCATACACTCAGATTTATCATTCAAGTGTAACCCTTTCCATTCAGATCTACTTCAGAGAGAAGTATTCATTCAAGCTCAGACATCTTGCACGCACACTCATGATTTTCATAATGAAATTCATCTCTTTATATAGGTTTATCCTTTTTCAATACCATGAGCCCCTTTTTCAATACCATGAGCCAAAACAACATTACTTCCGATGGTATTCCTGGACGGGGTCAATTAGGCGGATCATTACCCAATACAATGGGTCAATACCATGGTGGTCACCCCTGGTTTTGCACTTTTAGAGCGCTTTAGCCCATACGCGACTTTTCACGTTATTTTCCGCATGCATACGCGACTTCCCTTAGACAGATCCGCGTATGCCTTGAGACATACTCTTTCACCATAGATTTAGCACAATCTGAATTCCTTTCTTCACTGCCTTCTGTACTCACTGTAGATACATCAGATTTACTTCATTAAGAACATATTCTGTCAAGTACAACTTCATCAAGTAAGTTGTCATCATCTTCATCAAGGTGGGTTGCCATTAAGTAAAACACTCTGCATCATATTGCCAACACCAATACTAAGGTGCTAAGGCGCATCGCCAGGTCATCAATCTGCTACACTAGGAAGCCCCTTGAGACACGTCCAACCTTATAGTCTACTTTCACCTTCGCGATGAATTTCTAATCCTAGATTTTTCCATAGCTCACCATAGTGTAAGGTCCTTTCTTCAGCAGGCTAGTGATCCGATGGATCAGCACGACATTTATGGGAATGCGGTTTTGAATCCATAGGCACCCATCATGCACCAAGACTAGCAACTGGTGCACACAGACATCAATGATGGGGTATCATCCAAAGTGGGGAATCCTCAACAAGTTGAGAATCCTGAGATTGCTTAGACCGCGCGCCCATGGCATGGGATCTACCTTCATGACTCTACCATACAACACATGCTTTAGGTAGTACTTTGGTGCCAATTTAGGGAATGTATTATCATTGGCCAAATAATAGTCGTCAAAATTCACCAGTGGGATATTTCCAAACATATCCCCTTCAAATGTGACTGCCTCAGGGATTAACGACATTTGTAGATAGTCACACATTGTATCTACATCATTCAGATACTTAATAGAGGGTCTGCACGACTTCACATACTTAGGGAGCCATGATATGGGCTTGACAAAGAGCACAACCTCCTCAGTCGCTAACATAGGTCTCTTTGAAGCGTCACCCATAGGGGACCTATCCTTTGTCACCTGGGGCAGGGAAGCAATTTGTTTGGGGGATGTCCACAACTTTGATGACAATCCCTTGGTCACCTTACCCTTTCCTTTGGCAGGTGTGGATACTACTTCTTGAACCTCTGGGATAACTTCGTGGACTTCTTAAGAGTCCCAGTCGGTAGATGTTGTGATTGACACATATTTCTTTTCCGACTGTGCACTCTTAGCAGTGGGGTTGGTGGCCATTGTTGTAACATTATTTGTAGAAATTTGCTGAATAATGATTAATTATTCACCGAGACTATCCTGATCACATACAATTCGAATTTATATGCAACAAATAATCTCTTCCACTCAGATCATCACACATGCGGAAATAAAATCAAGCGATAACACATCAAATCATCATACACATTAACACAGTATGTATGGGGAAAGCTTATAGCTGAAAAACCCGCAGCTATTGTGTATATTATAATGGAGAAATCATGTAACAAAATCAATACAATACTCCTCACAAGTACTCAGTACTTTCTCATAAAGTTACACACAAACTAGCTCAGTTTTGAACAGGTTACTGGTTCAAAACTCACCGCCAATTGCCTTGCCTCTATTGCGCAATCCAGGCCTGTCTATATAGAGATCCAAGGTTCTAATCTCCTTGGCTTGACTGCGCAATTGTCATGGAAAAATCCTCCAAGTGTGGTGCAAATCTCATGCACAACTGATGTCGCCACTGATAGCTAACTCCACACTTTCATCTACCTCTTTCACTGGTCTCCACTGAACTGATCATGCACTGTAGTGAACTGATGTGTTCTTGAGTTGAATAATGAGTTACTAATTAATGAATTAAATTATATTTAATTCACTCCACTCATAACTAATTGATTAGCTAGTTAAACTAATCTCAACTAGTTCAACTAAAATAAACAGAACACAACTCCACTAGCTGCCTCATTAACTCCACCAAACTTCTGCCACTGAAGTCCTAACTGAAGTCAACCATGCATGATGCCATCAAACCCTTGGGAATAGCGTAATTCCTCTGTCAGATACATGAGCCACTTCCAAGGCTCGAACTGAAGTGCTCCAAGAGAGTAAACTGAAGTTTAGAGTCCAAATATTATTAAGGGTAAATAATATTTGACTTCCCTATTTTTAGGATAGGCAGTCTAAAAATAGACTTCGACCTATAGGTCCAAAAACAGAGGTCCATCTATTTTTTACCAACATGACCAATACTCCAAGAATAACATACTGCAACCCCTGGACCATGCTCCATATGTCTAAAAATAGACATAGTCTAAAAATAGACTTTGCGCCAGAATTTGCCTGCGGGCCCACTTAGTGAAGGCGACTTCATTTCACTAAGCTCCATCATCTTGCTGAATTTTCAACACTCCCTCTTAGCAAGATATGGATTATCTGCAACCCCTATCCTGCCTCTGTGGAATTCGAACTTGCTCCTGGTGAGCGCCTTCGTCAGGATGTCGACATCCTGATCCTCCGTGGGAACATATGAAAGCATCATGATTCTCCGCTGAACACAATCTCTGATATGATGATACCAATCTGTGAAGCCATGCCGCCTCAACTGATCCTCCTGTCTGTACCATGAACCATATCCCGATGTGCCTCTAATATAGCGCAATACATGCTTGCATGCCTTCCAAAAGAGCTTGGTAGGCTTAACCATAGCTTGCGAAAGCTGGTTAATTGCATAGCATATATCGGGTCGTGTATTGACCAGATACATAAGCGACCCCACCAACTGTCGATAGACAGTGGCATCCACTACCTTCGCTGAAGTAGCATCCTCCTTCCTCCAACCACCAGGAAGAGGAGTGTCAACAGGCTTGCAGCCTTGCATGTTGAACCTCTCCAGAATCTCCCGGGCATACTTGCCCCGAGAAACAAACAGTCCTCCGCTGCGCTGCCAAATCTCCAATCCCAGGAAATAATGAAGGATGCCCAAGTCCTTCATCTCAAACTCTCATGCAAGATCCTCCTTGCATGAAAGTATCAACTACTCATCGCCAATCAAAATCAGATCATCTACATACAGTACGATGATCAACAGCTTCCCCTCCACCACAATCTGGTACAGGTTTGGATCCGCCTCACTCTTGGAGAATCCAAGCCCGGTGAAGTAGCCGTCTATCCGAGTGTACCAAGCACGAGGTGCTTGCTTCAGCCCGTACAGTGCTCTCTTGAGTCGGCACACATGCGACTCACTGCTGAAGATCTCAAAACCTTCAGGCTGCTCTATGTACACCTCCTCCTCAATAACTCCATTGAGGAACGCAGTCTTCACATCCATCTGATGAATGTGCCACCCCATCTGTGCTGAGAGAGCAAGGATCGTTCGTATGGAAGAGTACCTTGCGACAGGTGCAAAGGTCTCCTCATAGTCAATCCCCTCGATCTGTGAAAAGCCACGGGCGACAAATCTCGCCTTGTACTTCTCCACACTCCCGTCAGCCGCCTGCTTCACTTTGTAGATCCATCGCGAACCCACCACTGATTTCCCAATCGGTCTTGGGACAATCTCCCATGCACTGTTCCTGACGATCGAATCATATTCCTCGATCATGGCATCAACCCATGCGGGTTCCTCCACAGCTTCCTCAAAAGAGGATGGCTCCGTCACAACACATTGACTCACAAGAGCCATGTATCTAGTGTATCGATCTGGTGACTGTCTCTGTCTGCGCTGTGCTGTAGGTGGTCCTACAACCTTCTCTGCATCCCGAGCCAGTCGCTCAGCTTCTGTAGTGCGCATGCGCCCTCTGATGGTTGGCGTTGCCTGGGTGGTTTCTTCCACCTCCCGAACCTCCTCTTGTGGCTGATCCACATCCGGAAGCTCCTCCTTAGGAACTAACAGCTCCTCATCTGCATGCAAGTGTAGCTCCCTCTCAAGCGAACACCGCATGGCTTTCTCCTCCTGAAATTTTATATCCCGTCGCACAACAGTCTTTCGACTGTCTAAAAAATACACCCGATAGTTGTGAGGTGTATCAGTGTACCCCACAAATATTCCAACCTCAGCAGTTGGATCCAGCTTCCTTCTCGCATCCTTCGTCACATGCATGTAGACAGAAGAACCAAAGATCCGCAAATGGGAAATATCAGGCCTCTTGCCAGAATAAGCCTCCTCTGGTGTACTCATGCCAAGAACCTTGTGAGGACAACGGTTCTGCACATACACTGCTGTATTGCATGCCTCAGCCCACAAGTGAAGGGGTAGACCCTGATCATGCAACATCGCCCGTGCAGCACCCACGATTGTTCTGTTCTTCCGCTCAGCCACCCCGTTCTGCTGTGGGTTATGGGGTGCGATGAGCTCTCTCCGAATCCCTTCTGCGCTGCAGAACTCCTTGAATTCAGCCGAGATGAATTCACCATCGTTATCACTCCTTAGAGAAATCACCTTCTTCCCCGACTCCTTCTCGACCAGTGCTTTAAACTCACAGAACTTCGCGAATGTATCGCTCTTCTTCTGCATGAAGAAGATCCAGCAATTTCGAGAGAAATCATCAACAAAGATCACATAATACTTGTGCTTTGCTGTCGAAGCAACTGAGAAAGGACCACACACGTCTGTGTGAACTCTCACAAGGATCGTCGTGGCGCGACTATCCTTCTCGTGAAAGGTGGCTTTCACATACTTCCCTAAAGTACACCCCTTGCACTGATCTGACTGCGCAAGGGTGCCCTTAGGAAGCCCAATAGAAATCTGCTGCAGAATCTTCAAAGCTCCATGGTGAAGGTGGCCCAATCTCCTGTGCCACAGTTCGCCCTCATCATCCCGGCTCACCACTTCTCCCGCCTTGCATGCCATAGCTGCGCAACCATCTACCTGCAACTGATAAAGGTTCTTGGTTCAAACCCCTATCTTCCGGGTCTCTCCAGTAGTCTTACTGCGCAGGAAGGATTTTCCTTCGCTGAAGACCACATCATACCCCTTATCCTCCAACATCGCCACAGAGATCAAGCTCTTCTTCAATCCAGGTACATGCATGACATCCTTCAAGACAAAGGGTTTACCAGACTCCCTCTGAAAGGATATGGTACCGATACCAGTCGCACTGTATCTACCATCATCGCCCATCTCGATGTGCACACCCAAATATTTGTCCTCCAAATCTGAGAACAAATCCCGATCTCTCGTCATATGAAATGACGCACCGCTGTCCAAGAACCACACCGATCCCATCACACTTGAAACCAAGCATGCAATCAGTGAAAATTCAAGCTCGAACTGTGAAGCCAAAGCTTCTCCATCTGCATATCTTCCCGCTTGCTTGTTCTTCTTCTTCTTTGGACAATTGGTAGCATAATGTCCGTGATCATGGCAGTGAAAACACTTCACTTTTGCCATATCCTGCTTCTTGCCCTTTGCACCAGAATGAGAGGTTTTCTTACCCTTCCCCTTCTTTGCTTTGGCAACCAAAGCGCAGTTTTCTTCATCAACTCCCTTTGATGAAGATCCATATTGAGTAGTCCTCCTTATCTCCTCCTGCATGAGATCCGCCCAAAGGCGCTCCCATCCCGGCAGCTTCTCCCGACCATTGACACTATCTTGATATGAGTGCCAAGCCTTCGGAAGACCAAGGAGAGCCAGGTCAACCATGTCCTCGTCTTCGCCAGTAACCCCCACACTTCCCAGCTCATCTCTGCATTGAGTGAACTTCGTGAGGTATTTGGCGATACTGTCGCCCTTCTCCATCTTGATGTTCCCGAGCTTATCTTTGAGCGCCAGCTTCCTTTGGTCGCTCTTACTCTGGAATAGATCCGTCAAAGCTTTCCACATTAAATATGGAGAAGCCTTTCCATGCAGGCTGGATACAATATGATCCTTGACGCCCTCCAACAGGATCCTTCGACATTTTGCCATCTTCTTTTGCCATGCATCGACTTCAGCAGGATCAGTGGGATTTTGTACATCCGTATCTACGAAATCCTTCATACCATTATCTTCTAATACTGCTTCCATGCGATCCTTCCATGCAACATAATTCGAACTGCCTTCAAGAGCATATTCGAGTCGCAAACCGTTGAAAGACATTTTCAACACCGGCACCAAGAAAACAAAACTGCCGCAAAATTCGAATTCCACCTCAAAGCTCAACCGCTCTAGATCTGTGAGAACAAATTATTTCTAGCACAGAGATTGACTGCAAGGGGCATTTACTAGACCTTTCACTTTCCGAAGAAAGATGAATCCGGAGGCTACCTGGCCCGCATGCAGACTCTGTCTACCGAAATAAGTTTGTAATCACCGTGATGATCAATCTCTGCTTCAATAGCTCCGATACCATGTAGAAATTTGCTGAATAATGATTAATTATCCACCGAGACTATCCTGATCACATACAATTCGAATTGATATGCAACACATAATCTCTTCCACTCAGATCATCAAACATGCGGAAATAAAATCAAGCGATAACACATCAAATCATCATACACATTAACACAGTATGTATGGGGAAAGCTTATAGCTGAAAACCCCGCAGCTATTGTGTATATTATAATGGAGAAATCATGTGACAAAATCAGTACAATACTCCTCACAAGTACTCAGTACTTTCTCATAAAGTTACACACAAACTAGCTCAGTTTTGAACAGGTTACTTGTTCAAAACTCACCGCCAATTGCCTTGCCTCTATTGCGCAATCCAGGCCTGTCTATATAGAGATCCAAGGTTAGAATCTCCTTGGCTTGATAGCGCAATCATCATGGGCAATTCCTCCAAGTGTGGTGCAAATCTCATGCACAACTAATATCGCCACTGATAGCTAACTCCACCCTTTCATCTACCTCTTTCACTGGTCTCCACTGAACTGATCATGCACTGTAGTGAACTGATGTGTTCTTGAGTTGAATAATGAGTTACTAATTAATGAATTAAATAATATTTAATTCACTCCACTCATAACTAATTGATTAGCTAGTTAAACCAATCTCAACCAGTTCAACTAAAATAAACAGAACACAACTCCACTAGCTGTCTCATTAACTCCACCAAACTTCTGCCACTGAAGTCCTAACTGAATTCAACCATGCATGATGCCATCAAACCCTTGGGAATAGCGTAATTCCTCTGTCAGATGCATGAGCCACTTCTGTAGCTCGAACTGAAGTGCTCCAAGAGAGTAAACTGTTGTTTAGAGTCAAAATATTATTAAGGGTAAATAATATTTGACTTCCCTATTTTTAGGATAGGCAGTCTAAAAATAGACATCGACCTATCGACCTATAGGTCACAAAAATAGAGGTCCATCTATTTTTTACCAACATGACCAATACTCCAATAATAACATACTGCAACACCTGGACCATGCTCCATATGTCTAAAAATAGACAGTCTAAAAATAGACTTTGCGCCAGAATTCGCCTGCGGGCCCACTTAGTGAAGGCGACTTCATTTCACTAAGCTCCATCATCTTGTTGCATTTTCAACATTATTTGTATTTAATAAGTTAGCATAAGTAGTTAAATATTTTTGAAAATGTTAAGGTAGGATATGGATGCAAAAGAATGAAAATTTAAGAAATGTTAGGAAAATTATTATTTTTGTAGGCATCCATGTCAATAAAATGTTAGGTGTTAGATGCTCTAAATTAAAAAGGACAATTAAAATAAAAACGTTAGGGAAGAAAAAAGAAAAAGGAAAGCTTTATTCTGTTTTAAAAGGATTGATTGGCTGCTATTCTAAATGTGCCTATGGAAAAAGTGTTTTTTTATGGTTTAAATACTGATTATTAATTACATATTCTAAAAGTTTTAAACCATATTATAAACCCCACCATGTATTTCCATTAATAATATATCCCCACCATTCATTTCCCTTTATTTACATTTCATTCCCCGTTCATATATTTCCCTCATTTCCATACATTTCCCTTTATAATTCTTGATGCTTTATTTCATAAGTCCCGACCCCACCACTTCCACATCAATATATTTATCATCCCCACATATTCCTTAATATCCGACGATCATCCTTAACATATTTCGTCATCCAACGACCCTCATGGCCTTTTGGCCCCCCTCCGTGATCCAAAGTTTATTTCCGGGGGGGGGTTCTGAAAATAATTGTATTTAGAAACTGCTTACGCAAATGTGTCAAAACCACGTGAGTTCGGACCCCTCAAGTGCAAAACCACAAACCACCTTACCCCCCCCCCCCACCCTAATTTTTTTTTCGGTATACGACCTGTTGTGATGGCCATTGCACACTACTCCTTCACTGCCACATAATTACCCGTTAGCCAATTAAATTCTCTCCCTTCATAATTCCGTTGTAAACTTAATTACCTATCCATTAACATGCGCCATCAACAAAAACATGATTTTTCCTATTTAGCCTGCTAAATTTCTCTACAAAAACCCTTTCTCATTACAGGTTATTATAATTCGTTGTTTGCAGGTTGTTTACTGATCTAGAAGCGCTATAATTTATTGAGCACACCCGATGTTATCATTTTGCATTCTCTTCCTTGTTCTTGATCACAATTTTTTTTTTCTTCCCTCTGTTCCACTGTCAACTGTAGCCATTATGCCCCCCAAAGAGAAATATCCTAAGGATAACATTAATCCTTTGATTTTCCCTCCTCTAGACCTTCATCACATCCCTATGGATGACAGAGATTATCAAATCTATGAGGCACACTCTGATATCAACATTCTTGAGATGTATTGTTGGCTAGAAGACAAATGGATTGAAAAATATGATGAAATCTAGCTCTGGGAATCTAATATTCCCCGTTTTATTTTTCCTCCTACCCACAGTGCTCCTGATTTCATCAGGAAATGTCATGCCTCTTACTTACCTGGCCAGAGTGCCATGGTAAATTCTAATGGCCAAGTTCTGTTTACCATAACCCCTCAAGCCATTGAAAAGATGATGTTAACTCCTACAGTCGATAATGGTGCCCCATTCTCTCATGAAGCTCTAGTTGAAATATATCAGAGATTAGATCTTGCCAAGGGAACCCAAACCTTAGAACTATTCCTAGCATAAGATGCTACATTTCCTAAAAGAAATCCTCCTTATCCTTTATCCCTCTTCCCTGAGAGAATGAAGAAAATAACCACTGTCGTGTCTTACCTGCTTGGCTACTACTTTGACCAATACATAGATGAGGCTATTATAGGATTTCTGTCTATATTTTCCAATGATGCCATGCCTTCCATAATGTTCAATTTCAGTCACTTCCTTGCAGAATCCATTCATCAACAGTTTCTTGATTTAAAGACAGAAGAGGTATTTAAATATACCTCTGTTGTATTTTAAATGTTAATATAATTCCAAGGAGACAATATGAAATTGTCATTGCAGAAGTTAAATGATAAAGGAGACTAGCAGTCAGTAATTTTCTAGACCACTTTGGTCATGATAAAGCAGAATGAATTCACCTACAATGTTGTGAAACTAGCTCCAAAAATAGAAGAAAAGAGATAACAATGCCTTAGAAATAAGCCACTTCAAGGGGGAAACCTCCAATTTGTATGCCATAGTACCAATATTTTGCAACACCTTGTAAGGACCATAGTACTTTGGCGATAATTTATTATCCTTCATAGCTTGCTTGAGGGACGTTTGTTTGTATGGTTATAGCCGTAAAATACCTAGTCTCCTACATCAAAACTTCTCTCACTGCGATGTTGATATGCCTGTTGTTTCATTCAATTTTGTGCCAAATTTAGGTTATCCTTTAAGAGTTGGAGAACTTCTTGTTGATGCTCGATGTGATCTTCCACTGCTTGAACTTTCGAATTTTCTCTTAAAGATGATGTGATGGATGGTGGATGATATCCATAAAGTGCCATAAATGGGGTCATTTTTGTTGCAGTATGGAAGGAAGTGTTATACCACCATTCAGCGAGAGGTAACCACTTAACCCATTATGTTTGTTTATCAGATACAAAACAACGAAGATATCCTTCCAAACATTTATTTACTATCTCAGTTTGACCATCAGATTGAGGATGATAAGATGAGCTATGAGCTATTTGAGTACCCAAACAAGAAAATAACTCCGTCCAAAAATTTCCAGTAAAAATGGGATCTCTGTCGCTCACAATAACCCTTGGGTATCCATGTAGCTTTTGAATTGTGTCCATAAATGTAGTAGCAACTGTACTTGCTTTAAATGGATTAGATAATGCACAAAAGTGTGCATACTTGGTAAGTCTATCAACTACCACCATGATGACATTCTTTCCTTTGGACTTAGGTAAACCTGTGATAAAATCCATTGAAATCTCCTCCCAATGTTGACTTGGAATGGATAAAGGTTGTAGAAGTCCCGGGGTCTTAATTGTCTCCACTTTATTCTGCTGGCAAACCAAACATTCCGCCACAAACTTTTGAATATCAGATTTAAGGCCATCCCAAAAAAATTCTTTCTTCACCCTGTGGTAAGTTTTTAAAAATCCTGAGTGTCCTCCTAAAGGAGAAGTGTGCAATTCCAAAAGAATCTTTTGTTTTAGTTGGGAATTTTTACAAAGATATAAGCGATCTTTGTACCATAAGGAATCATTTTTCCAACTAAATGTATCAGATGTACTAGGATCTTGCTGCAACTTTTGAATGAGTGTCCACACTTCATCGTCCTTCTTCCATTCATCCCTTGCTTCGGTTATCCAATCTGGTTGGATAATAGATATGGCACAAATCAATGCTTCCACCTCTTCATTCTTTCTTGAGAGTGCATCTGCAACAACATTTAGCTTCCCTTTTTTGTAGATTATTTCAAAGTCATAACCCAACATCTTTGTGACCCATTTTTGCTGCTCTTCTGAAGATAGTCTTTGTTCCAAAAGTGTTTAAGACTATCATGATCAGTTTTTACCTTGAAGTTTCTTCCCATTAGGTAAGTTCGCCATTTCTTTAGTGCATGCAGTATTGCTAACATTTCCTTCTCATAAATAGGTTTCTGTAAATACTTTCCTTTGATTGGACGACTTTCAAAAGCAATGGGTCTTCCTTTTTGCATTAAAACAACACCAATTCCATTTCCTGAGGCATCACATTCCACAATAAAGGTTTTTGTGAAGTCTGGCGTAGCTAAGACCGGTGCTAGGCACATTGCCTCTTTAAGATGTTCAAAGCCCTTAGTTGCTTCAGGAGTCCATGAAAATGCATCTTTCTTCAATAATGTTGTTAGAGGTGCTGCTATTCTCCCATAATTCTTAACAAACTTGCGATAATACCCTGTTAACCCGAGATATCCTCGCAACTTCTTTATGGTTGTGGGGACTTTCCATTCCTTAATGGCTTTAATTTTGTTAGGGTCTACTTTAACACCCTCGTGAGATACAATATGACCCAGATATTCCACCTCTTGTACTCCAAAGAAAAATTTAGATGTTTTTGCATATAATTGTTTCTCCTGCAATAGTTTGAGCACCCTGTCAACATGTTCAACATGATCCTTCCAAGACCTGCTATAGATTAGTATATCATCAAAAAATACTAGCACAAATTTTCTAAGGAAGGGCTTGAAAATGGAATTCGTCAACCCTTGAAATGTAGAAGGTGCATTGGTAAGGCCAAAAGGCATGACCAAAAATTCATAATGACCCTCATGAGTTCGAAATGCTGTTTTTGGAATATCTTCAGTCTCATTCTAATTTGATGATATCCTGAACGAAGATCCAACTTGGTAAAATAAATTGCTCCATGTAATTCATCCAATAATTCATCAATCACAGGAATGGGAAATTTATCTTTAATGGTGAGCTTATTGAGCTCCCTATAATCCAAACACATGCACCATGATCCATCCTTCTTGTGTACCAATACTACAGGAGCAGAGAAAGAACTTTGACTAGGTTGAATTATACCAGCCTCTAACATTTCTGCAATCATATGTTCAATTTCGCTCTTTTGGACATAAGGATATCTATAAGGCCTGATGTTTTGAGGAGCACTTCCTGGAATCAAATGAATAGCATGATCATGATCACGAATAGGTGGAATTCCTTTGGGAGTTTCAAACACCTTGGAATGATTGTCCAAGACTTTTTGGAGATCTGAAGAAATAGATGATTTTTATGTTGGAACTTCTAGTGAGCATAATTGTGCAATTATGCCTCGTTGTTCTTTCTTTAGAAGCTTTGTCATGACATTAGAGCTTATTATCTTTCCCGAATTCCCCGCAATACCCTGTAATTCAACTTCCTTTCCTTCTGAAAAAAATTTCAAGAAAAGTTCTTGAAAATTAAAAGCTACCGTCCCCAAAGATTATAACCATTGTACTCCTAGTACAACATCAGCACCTCCCATAGGAATGGAAAGCATTGGACTATTCAATACATATTCCCCCATGATTAGCTTGATATTATGGAATTTTCCAGAGAAATTTATAGTTCCTCCATTTGCAACCATCACTTACATTCTGGTGCTAGGTATAGGAAACAATTCAATTCGTTGGCTACCTTACAATGAATAAAATTATGCGTACTACCTGAATCAATCAACACTATTACCTTTTTCTCCTTGATATGTCCTTCTATCTTTAGAGTTTGAGGAGTGGTAATTCCTGCCAATGCATTACACGATATGGTCAGACTCATTTCTTCCTCTTCTAGGGTTGGTTCGTGGTGTATACCCTCTTCTTTTGAAAATTCTTGTTCATTTTCTTCTTCCTCTTCACAATCTATGTAAACTAATTTCTTCTCAGCACACTTATGAAATTTAGTGTATTTTCTATCACAACTGTAGCAAAGCCCTTTTGCTCTTTTTTCTTCCAATTGTTGTGGTGTCAACATTGTAGGTTGTACAAATCTAGGAGTAGCAACACTTCCCTCTTTATGGAAGTGAGTGGTAAGCTTCCTTGTCGCCATAATTTTACATTCAATTTTTCTGGCCAACGTGAATGCATTCTGCAATGAATCAGATTCCAAAACACGAACTTCATGTTGGATGTTATCCTTTAAAGTACCTATGAAGAGATCAATCCGGTGTTCCTCTGAAATATTAGTTACCCTTATATTCAATTTTTGGAAGTCCTCAATGTGCTCCCCCACTGAAACTTTTTATTTGAGATTTATCAATTGGATAAAGAAGCTGTTTCTCTTTGTATCCTCATAATGTGTTATCATTTCCTTCGTAAAAATTGACCAAGTGACAATTTTTTTACGGGAGCAAAGCCATCGATACCATACAAATGTATTTTGTTGTAAATGTAAAGTTGCAATGCGCACCTTTTGTGTTTTTTTCACATTATTGAGATCAAAATATTGCTCCATCTTTAGTATCCATGTTACAGGATCCTTTCCATCAAACTTCCTCATATCCATTTTTGGAATATGGTGGTTCTTCCCTCCAACATTAGAGTTTATGAAATCACGATTAACATTTATTTTGTTCTCATCATGAGTTTCCTCTACTATCTTTTCACCATTAGGAAAAATTTCTTGTATCAACTTTGCCAAACCTTCTATGTATACTTTTAGATCATTCTTCATGTTTTCCATGTTGTCTTTCATTTTTTCATCGATCTTAGCTTCCATATCATCCATCTTAGCTTCCATGCTCACTTCTATGCCATCCGTATTAGCTTCCAAACCATTCATCTTAGCTTCCACGCCTTTCTTCAAACCATCCATCTTAATTTCCATGCCTTTCTTCAAAACTTCCATTTCATTTTTTGTTGCTCTTTGCGAGAGCGAAATTTGTTGCACTTGTTCTTGTAATTTTGATATGTCCTGTTGCCATTCTTCGTCTTCATGAGTCATAGTAGAGCCTTCTAAAGTCTTAATGGGTGTTTAATTATTTTTAGGGGCCATTTTATAATCCAATACTGATATCTATTCTACAATATGCCCTTGGAATCAATTCAACTTGATTCTTCAAACAAGACCTATGCAATTCAGAAAAAAAAATACACACCTTTTACTTGCTTTTGGGGAGCTTGATATTGAAATTGAATTATATCTATAATTGCGGATCCTTAATATCTAAAATTCAGCCCTATAGTAGCCCTCTGAAGCTTCTTTCAAATGCCATAGGTCTGATTTGATTTGGATTCTTCAAGGCAAAGTTATGTCTAATCTCCCACAATGACCCAATTATGGACTGGTTCAATAGAGAAAACTTGTATGACTTGCCATGTGTCATTGTTTCCTCCTTTGGCTCTAAAATTTATAGAAAAAATAGTACATTCCATGTACTTGCGACCAATTTTTACAGCATTCCAATTCGATGCTCAGAGAGAGAGCTATGAATATTTTTCCACGGTCACCTCTTTGAGATGCAATTCAGAAACCTGAAAACTCCCTAACTTCCACAGATCATATCTCTGAAAATGTTGCGAACCAAGATCTAAAATTTTGCGACGATGTTCCTCGGGATTTTGGCTTCGCACTCTAAAATTTTTAGCTTCTGAACCTTCGTAGAAAAAATGTTATAGCGAAAATTCTGCGATGACCTGTTTAGGTTAATTTGAGGAGCTTGCAAAAAGACCTAACTTCCACAAATCATATCTCCGAAAATATTGTGAACCAAGCTTTGAAATTTTGTTATGATGTTTCTCAGCATTTCGGCTTCGCACTCTAAAAATTTCAGCTTCTGAACCTTCGTAGAAAAAAAATTTATAGTGAAAATGCCACGATGACCTGTTAGGAGCAACGAAACCCTAGAATACAAAGCTCTGATACCAAATGTTGTGAAACCAGATCCAAAAATAGAAGAAAAGAGATATCAACGCCTTAGAAATAAGCCACTTCGAGGGGGAAACCTCCAATACATTACATTAATGAAAAATTCTTGGATGATACAAATTACAAAACCTCCTTTCTATATATAGTAGTCCATGGGGCCACAATGTAATCCTATTGGGGCCGCAATGTAATCCTATCCGACCTAACAATAATAATTTAAGGGCCAAATAATAACAATATGGGGGTTATAGGGGTACAATAATAACAATAAGGGGGTTACACTAATAACAATAAGGGACTATACTAGTAATATAGGGTCCTAACATACAAGCAGTTCATTGAAATGTTTGTCCACCCAGCTATCAGTCTTCTAAATAGCAAAGAAGAACCTAGAATCAATGAATAAATTTAGAAGATATTGTAGCTGACAAAATAGGTTTAGATAGGAGATTGATATCGGTATGAAAACTACACTGAAATAAGAGTTTTTGGATGTGAGCTGCAACTATACAAGTTTCCCAAATTCCTCCCAATGAGGATTTTTGCTTTGGAATTGATTAGGAAAATGTTCAACATGGACTAGGTACATTTCGTGGCTTCCAAAAAGAAATCTCAATTCAAGCTGAAAACTAAAATTGGCCCATTCATATGTAATAGACGAAAAGTAGCAGCAGAGGTAGATCATCTATTAAGAAAAATGCAATTTGATTTAAGCTTTACATGGTCATATGGCCCATTAAGCAATGTTTCTAAATTAAGGGTGGAAACCAAATTTACACCTTACTTTCATACACCAAGGCCAGAGATAGAGCAGTACAAAAAAATCTAGAGTGGACAAAGAACACATTGCATGAAGCAGAAGAAAAACCAGTTTCATCATCAATAGTGCAGACTCCAACAAATCAGGAAAATACAACTAAAAGGAATAGATAAGAAGGTTCTCCTTCAGAGACAAACATATTCAGCAAAGGATTCAAAATTATGTATAGAAAGAAAGCTAAACTTATTTCTAGACTAAGTATTAGCAAGGATTCAGAGCAACAGACCCCTGTCAACACAAATGATCCTCTTATATCCTCATTAATAGGAGAGTAGCCCACATAGTCTCCTACTACTTCAATGACTACTTTAGATCAACAACAGATCATGCAAACAGGTACTTCAACTTCAAGCGAGCCAGAAAAGAGAACCATGGACATCTTCAAGGAAATCAAACTAAAAAATGAAGCCTTGAAGATAAACACTTATAACGAATTCTAGAAATAAACTTCAGGTGCCCAAAGTAGGCTATTTTCGGCCTTTGATGCAAAGAAAGGAAGAATGCTAATGGAATTTCTTCAAGAAGAAGTTCCTCAGCTTAAAGGAGAAGAAGACTATAATAAATCATCTTTTGAGTTTGATTCCAAAGATATACATCCCATTGATCAAATGGAGATGCATAAAAAAACTGGAGATATGATCTTTTCAACTGTAACTAACACTGCCATGTCTTTATCTATAATGTAGGTTACACTAGCAAATGTCAGATCACAACTCAACATGGAGAAAGTCTCAGCTTTTTCCAAGGACACCAGGATTAAAACATTGGAGGATTTGGTAATTAAGTTAGGTTATGACCCTACAAATGTCAATGCTGCAGAAGAGTTAATCAAGAAAAATAATGTTGATATTGTAGCATTGAGGAAGCAATTGAAATTACCACCTACAGAAGATCCTTTAGCCAAGGAAATTTTAGAGACATAAGCAAAAAAGGCAGATATGCTGAAAATGATTCTTGAACAGAGTACATAGTTGAAACAGATGGAAACAAAGATGGAAAAATGGATTATGGAAAGCAAGAAATCAGTCAAGCAAGTTTTTCCTTTAGAAGCACTTCCAATGGCATCTATTCCCACTGCTATAGCTTCTACTACCATTAAAGGTGATTCTATAGATCAGTTAGCCTCCACACTCCAAAACATGACTTTGTAGACTGAAGAAATAAAGAATCTACAGGACAAAGTGAAACTTTTTGAAGATCAACAGAAGAAGTCTGAGACTTATCATGCATCAGAGGTTTAGAGAGCTCAAAACCAAGTTGAAATATGGAAGAAGTCAGCCACTGAAGCTTCCATTAGCTACACTCTGGGAAACGTCAAAGTAATAATTTGGACTAACATTTTTAAAGATATTAATGAAATTTGGCCATCTATTAGGATCATCTTCGAGCAGAAAGAGTTAGTAGAAAAGGAAAATCAGGAAATTTCTTATGCAAACACTCAACTGGGAGAAATTCCCAATATAGCCAGGCATCATAAAATTTCTAAAATATAAGGACAACCAAGAATTGGATGAGCTAGGAGTAGATGACAGGACTAAAACTATCCTTGAACTAAAGAAATTTCTGATTAAAAAGGACTTGGTGGTACAATTAATAGAAAATTGCCATACTTTGGATATGATGATCAACATGCTTCTTACAAGGATTAATGCATTGATTAAAAAAGGTCTCCAATCACTATTTGTTATAATTGACAAATCAATGCCCAGGGAGGATTATATGAAGAAACTCAAAGAAACTGCAAGGTCTGCATCTATGTATTCTATTCAAGGTTCCATGACAGGTAAAGCATTTTACAAAGCAGTTGAAAACATCAGTTTTATTCACCATGAAATAAAACACATTTTCACTATAAAACCAACTTTTACGAAGTACACTGAGGTAGATGAAATCTACTGCAAGGTTATTAAAGCCTCAATTCTGGATGAGGAGTGATGGGACGAACTTTGTGAATACCAAGAGTAAAGAACAAGTCATCGTGCCAGCACAATGCTCATATTCCAGCACAACATTCATTTTTGCCAATGCAGTGCTAAAAAGGTGGTGACTTAGCAACAACTTTCTAGAAGAATAGGGCCAGAATGCAGATCCACTTCTTTTAGATTGTTTTTCTTTCCTTTTTGTTCGTTTTCATAAAATGTATTTTTCCTCGTCACTTAGGCATTGATTTTAATATTTAATATTTTTTATAAATACTTCATTCATTGAAGTATCTGGGGTTGCACCCTTGCATGAGCGGATTTTGTAAAACAGAAATTGTATTAAGTATTTCTGATCATCATTAATACAAGAAGGATTCTAAACTTATTTCATACATCTCTTTTGTTCCTCAGTAAGTTTTTCAAGTTTTCTTAAATCATTTTGTTTCTTCATATATTTAATTATTTTCAAGATAACTAGGTGAGGTTGACTGTGTTTCGACAACTTTATAATTCCTCCTAAAGTTATTATCATTATAAAGACTGATTTACTTAAAAATATGTTAATGTAAGTCCCTTTTATTTATTAATTATCAACATCTTGATGATATTAGATATGTTTTTTTGAGTCTTTGAACACTGTTTAAAGGTTTTCTGGCTTATGATTTATTGAAAAATTTGATCTGAATATTTAATAATCATATTCTCTTACACAAGTACACTTAATCAAATATTTTAATCTTAATCACTATGTGAGATAAAAAAGCAACCCTCACAAGATTTAAAAATTTTAACTGTTTGATTAAAATTTATCTTATGCATTGGTCCTCCAAATATTTCCAAACACAAACAAAACATTTTAGATGCTTTGGCATGATTATTGACCACAATCATCTCAAAGGACAACATCAATATGGCGTCGTTGCCACATTCTCCTCCACCCTATAATACTCATTCACCTACATCTTCATCATCATCTTCATCATCCATGGATTTTCAACCCATTATACAAGCTAGGTATGCTGCTCTTATTCTTCCTAACATCTTGGGAAATTTTCCTAATGGATATCTTAAACATTTACCAAGTGTTAATGGAGAAACATGTCCCTCAGCAGAGGATCATATAATTGCCTTCTTAGATTTCGTAGACAATATGAACATTGAGCTAGAAGATGTTTATACGAGAATATTTTTACAGGCCTTGGAAGGTAACGTTAGGATCTGGTTTAGGCAACTTAGAGAAAATTATATTCAAACCTGGAATGAACTTATAACTATATCTAAAAACCAATGGGGGGTAAAGAAATATGTTGTTTACTTTCTCATTGAATTTGAAGAGTTAAAAAGAAATCCTGGTGAACCGTTCCTAAATTTATAAAAAGATTTAACAAACTCTACCACAAAATGCCTGCTAATTGTGAACCTCCTGTAGCTATTGCAAAGGTCAGATTTTCTAAAGCATTCAATGATGACTTTGCAGTTATGATAAGGGAGAGGGTTTCTAATATATTATAAGACATGCAAACTAGTGTTATTAAGGTAGAATCCATTAGGTCAACTTCTAGTAAAAGTAGAGCTAAAGAAGAGAAAGCCCAAAGGAAATTAAAAAATTAGGAAGCATCTTCCTCTAAGTCTAAAAGTGAAGATTTAAAGATTGATGAAATCACAACTCTTCTTAGAAATCTATCCAATAGAATTTCAAATATTGAAACTCAACCAAGAATAGTCCAACAAAATTTTTCTAGACTACAGACATAGGCCCAAGTTCAGTACAAGAAATTTGCTCCATTTCAAATTCTTCAGAGGCCTCATAATGACCAACAAGTACCTACACCGTTGTTGATTGATGATCAACAACTTGAGGACAATACTTTTTCTATTACTGAAGACATTAATAATGTATATCATACATCCTTTCAAATTGCCATTGTCCATGTTTCCAAAAATTAAATCCCTCAAGAAGACCAAGATACTTCTCAGGTTTCTAAGTATCAATATTTTTCTGAGTTTATTATTGCAGAACTCAATAAAATATATGACTTAAGACTTAGAGCCGGTCTTGGTAGACCTCCCAAAAACCTTGTAATGATTGAACCCCAACTAAAAACAACTGAAACTCAGACTACTTATTCTCAACCTTTAAATCAGTCAACTGATTCTACTCAGGTTAACAAAACAATATTGACTACCTTTCATGTTGATAAAGAATTATAAAGAGTCAAAATTTCAATTCCACTTTCTGAACTCTCTAAAAACCTAGGGTATAAAATTCAAGTTGCAAAGTGGATCCAAAATTCTAGTATGGATGCTGAAGGAGATATTATCAATCTACAAAATGAAAGACCCACCATAGCTTTTGGTCCTAATTATGATATGATTTATGAATCCATACCACCCTTCTATGTGACTTTAAAGGTGCATGATTCCCTGCTATACAATTGTATGCTTGATTCTAGTGCTTTGCACAACTTAATGCCTAAATTCATCATGGAACAACTTAATCTGGATATCACTCGAACCTATCACGGCTTGTATATTTTTATTCAAAGAGGGTCAAATGTTTAGGACTCATTAAAGATCTAGTGGTCACTTTACATCAAATACCAGTTAAAAGTGTAGTATTAGACATAGTTGTCACTGATTTTCCTCCCAAATTTGGAATTCCTTTATTGAGATCATGTTGTGCAAAATTGGGAGGAAGTCTTCAAATGGACATGTCTTTTGCCACTATCCCTGTATATGGTGGAGAGAGCCTTAGATTGTATAGAGAAGTGAGATTCCTAAACACTGTTTGCAATTCTAATCAAGCTAGGAATCATCCCATTTACGTATTAGATCAAGAATTTAGTTGTTTTCAACTATCATCAGACATCACAAAACTCTCAACTCAAGATTGAGGATGTAGTTGACACTTCTAAATCGGTTCAAACTGAAATTTGGAAATTATGTTTTGATGGATCTTGCACCAAATATGGCGCTGGAGTAGGAGTTGTTTTGATTTCACCTGATAAAGAAATTATTACATAGTCATGCAAATAATATTTTGAGGTCACAAACAGCGTTGCTGAGTGATGAGCTCCATCATTAGATGTATTTGGAGGGGTTAATAGTAACATTTTTTCCTTCTTAGATCTATTTTTCTTGAATTTTTATTATTATTCAGTGTTATGATGCTAGTATAGGTGGTGATTTAGGATAACATACTCTAAGTACATAATATGAGGTTGAGTGCAGAAAATCATGATTTATCAAGAATTTTTATAAAGATTTTATCATAAAGACTTAGAGGAGACAACAAGGACAAATTATAGGAGGATTTTCCACCCTATATTCTCTCCAAAAATTTGAACTCCAAAGGCAGCCAAGGGATCCCAATGATTCTCTCCAGCAATTTGAATTCCAGAGGCAGCCAAGCAAGTCAAATAAGAGTGTACTCAATCCTTGTTCACTAAGAGTCAAGTGGACTCAATCACCATTTTTTTAGGGAGCTCTTGGTAGCTTCCCTGTAGAATAAATAGAGCAGAGCTAGAGCTAGGAAGAGTTAGTCTATTCTAGTCTCGATTCCATTTATAACTATTATTGTGAGCTCTCGAGCTTTTTGTTTTATTCAGGGATCAAACTTTCAGAGATGTATGCAGTTATTCTTTTATGAAATGAGAAGAATGGTTTCATTCGAATGATTTAAGTTTTATATGGCTAGGCTCGTGGGTTAGGGCCCAATCCATGTGCCTCAACTTCTCTGTTGTCATTATCTTTTCCTTTGTGTCATTTAGCTAGTTTTTCCTCTCCCATTTTTCTCATGATGAGTTTCATTACTATTTAGTTTTTTTGCTGCTGTAGTTTTAATTTCTTATGTGTATTAAAATGGAGGGAAAACTCCAAAAACTATGGTCAAGTCTCCCCCTCTCATCTCTAGCAATAGAGTTCACGCAGGGTGGACCTTCCCACAGGCCAAAATTTATTTCTGTTCGAAGTTTTGGGAAGAAATTGTATTACCAATTCCAAGCCTCTATTTCAATGTTTCATCACGCATTTCTGCCTATTTCCTATGCATGAATCCGCAATTGTGCTTCACTTTTGAGCACTGCTCTTACGCCTCCATTCCCCTACTTTCCTTCTCACCTTAATGCTGCACTTACCCTTTTTTTCAAATGCACTTAAGCCCTTTAGCCTTATTTCTTTGTTTTCCTCCATTCAAGGCTGCTTACCCTTTTTATGAAAAACATGTGAAAAACCATTCCAAACCACCAAAAACCCAACCTCCGCCTTTGCTCCTCGAGACTCCTTCCACCGTACGTCTCACTTCGCAAATCGCAACATTCAAATTTTACCTTTAACGCTTACTGCTCATTCCTTGCGATTGTGATATTGCGAAATCAAAAATCGCAAATTGCAACCTTTCCCTTTTTCTTTTCACTGCCATGTCATCCCCATCACAAATCACAACCCACAGATCTTAACCTATCACAAAGCGCATCTCGCTGAACTTACCACATCGCAAATTGTAGCCCACAAATTTTAGCTTTTACCTTTAATCACGTATTAAATTATTGTTCGTGCGATTGTGATATTGCAAAATCACGCCCTACCGTCTGTCCCACCACCACGTCACACATCTCAAATCACACTTCGTGCATTTTATTTCATTCCATTAAGTCCTTACCGCTATCCATTTAAACTTGCGAAGCTGCGATTGCAACATCACACATCAAGGATTTTGTGCTCCATCGCACTCCGCCATCCCACTTTTGAATTCATTTCTGATTCAAAGCCATTTCTGCCATATTATAAGGTTTTATAAGGTTTTAACCCCCGCTTTCCATTTCTAAGTCCTCTCTCGTGTGCTAAGCCTTCAATTCGCCACTTTAGCCCTTTTCTTCCCTCCAAGCTGCAAATTAACTCTTTTTTTTGTTAAAACTAAGTCATGGATAGTTTAGTTGCATGGATAGAAGCATGTTAGATATAATATAGGATAAGTAGAGTACATTTAGCTCATTTTCCAAGTTAAGTGTGGTTTAGAATTAGTTTCCTTTTTGCCATTTATTTTTAGAAAGTTAGCTTAGTTTCTTTTCAGTCATTTCCCTTTCTTCCAATTAAATTAGTTTCATTCTTGTCATTCCTTTTCAACACTTTAGTTTAATTTTATTTTTGTCATTTCCTTCTAGTAATTTACTTCCCAGTTCTTATCATAGTTTAAGAAATAACACCCTCTCGTAAAGCAGAAGAGGATGACATGAGCATAATGCATCTGTTGTGCATATATCACTGTCACCTCCAAGTTTGTACAAAACCTAGGTTGATAAAGTAAATTAGGGCAACCCTTGGGTGTTGCAGCACTCTTGGTGCAATACCAAGGCTCACCACGTTTTGGCACCATTGCTGGGGAGGTGTCTAGTAGATTCTTTTGTTTTTAGCTTGATTTTCTACTTTCCTTTCTTTTCATGTTGTTGGTGTCCCGTGATTTAGCAGATTGGTAGACCAAATGCACAGGGTAACATCAGACTAGTCTTTGGAGTCCTAGGACCTAGCCTTCCTGAACTCAGAGAGGGCTCTCTCTATTTATATGTAAAGGATGTGAACTTTCTTGCTTCAAATGATTGTTTTTAGGCTAGTTATTAAGTGTAGGGTTTGTTGTTTGTTTTGGTTGGGTAAGATGATCTAGCAGAATAGATGGAATGAGGGAATCTCCAAGTTATTGGGAAATGGAGTCTATAAAAGTCATGAAAAGTTCACCAATAGATCGAGGAGCATCATAGGGAAAATCTAACTTGGTCAATGGATCTTCAAGGTTTTTAAGGGCAATGAGATGGACATCAATTGTGAGAATAAAAGTAGGACAAAGGAAAATTAAGAATCCTTTATCATGTACCTTTAACAAGAAGGGACTTAAATATCATAGGCATAAAGAGGCAATCAATAGATAGGGCAAAACATAAATTCTTTGTTTCAACTTAAGCAGATAATTATTCAAGACAAACATTCCAATGAAATATAAAAGGTGAGAAACTCGTTTAACTTCTAGTGATTTCATCTTCAAGGATAGAAAAAAATCAAGACACACATGTAAATGTAATCAAAGAAGAGGGAATGCCTGAACATCTTTGATTATAGCTATGAATATCTCCAAAACAAACACTTAAGCAAGTATAAAGGGTATGATCGAAACGAAACCTCTTTGGCAGACCTAACTAATGGTACTTTAGAGAGAGACCTCAAAAACAATGTTTTAGTGGCATCAAATAAGTAGGGCTAGCCATAAATCATGCTTGATAACTACTGTATTAAAAAATTTATGAAATAAACAAGCTTAGGGGGTCTAGAGAGCAATTAATAATTCTCTAAAATTTCCTAGCAGAGGAAAACATAAAGGCAGTGAAGAACAAATAGAGCTAAGGTGCCTTTGGAAACATTTCTGAGTCTAAATCCTTTGTTCTACTGTAGTATAGAAAGATGGAAACATAATGAAACAGGAAAAAAAATAACAGAATAGAAGCATTTCACCATTTAACCAAGCTTAGGGATCCTGCAAGAAAGCCTCCTCCATCCACAAACAAATCAAGGCATTCACAAGCTCCAACATATCAATTTCTTTTCAACCTCAAAAATACTATGTATTACTTCAAAGAGTCATCAAATTCCAACAAGATAATGAGCTCAAATGAAGTATTCATCTGCAAATGAGGAAGTGAAGCTGAGTTTAGGGTTTGGGTGTCATTTATTACAGAGTTAATGAATTTTCTACCTTGAAGACCATGCAAGGCTCAAGGCAAAAATATCTGAAGATATTTCTCTGAATAATAACTCCTATCTTAAATTCTGAGAGAATATCTATGAAATGTTTGACTTTAAGGCCTATTAATAACTTTACAATAACTGTTTCTTAGATAGAAAATATCTCTAACTGAGTGCAATAAATGTTTAATGCTTTATTGAAGGAAACAAAGCATTAGGTGGAAAAAATATCTTTGAAAGAAGAAACTGCATGTAGGTGCAGTTAATTCGAATTTGATTTGGGTTAATCTGCCTCTTGTTTTGTATTTAATCTCTGTTTTTAGGCCTTAAAACTATGTCTTTAAGCTCTGACTGTATGTTTATATTATGTTTTTCTTTATTCTGTTTTACCTTTGTTTGTTCATTAATCCCTTTGGTTAATCCTTCTGATATTCTGTCTTTATAATTTAACCCTTTAACTGTCTGCCATTATCCTTTGAACTCTGCTTTAGTTAACTAATCTTCTATTTTAGTGCTTTTAATTAGTGATTATAAGACCTGTAATCATTTAGTCTTATTTTCTTCACTATCTCTCTGACTGTATTGGTTTGTTGTTTGCAGGGAATGCTTTCGGTCGTGGTAGGAGGATTACTCGACCATCGGTGATCATGTTTCATCAATGGTTTGTCTTGATACAAGACCTCTGGCCACATTATGATTCAAATTAAACTCTTGGATTGTCACCCAGAGGTTGATTAGGTCGTTTTCGGACCGTCGGAATGATTTTTAGGCATTCCGCCATTAAACCTGCACACAAAAATAACTTGTTAGTTTGAAAACCTACAGGGAGGGTGCTGACTGCATTTTTTTGTAGTTTTGTGCTTATCAGAAGGGTTTGTAGAGGAGGGAATGGCTTGGGAGGCAAGGTTCCGAAGGCGGAACCAGGCATAAGTTTGAACAGAGGCGAGAGGATTTGAAAAATGGCGCAGAGGGATAAGTGGTTTCGAAAAACCAGAAATGGTTTATCACGTGGTTGAAGGGTGGTAAGCGGTTTTTAGGAGGGGGCATGCGATATGGTTTATAGCATGACGCGTGGCAGGGAAAAACAACCCATTTTGTGTGGGTCACAGGATGTTAACCCCAACGCAATTAAATATGAAATATGCACCGGGGATCATTGGATCTCGGGGTGAGATATCGATGACTGTCGCGCATTTTGGAGGCAGCTAGCAGGTGGTCAAATCAACGGGAGTGGAGGACAGGTGGCGCGTGTTCATTGGGTCGCAGGGTTTAAATGGAGAATGGGCCCAGGGCGTTTTAATAAATTAATGAAAATGTGTTAATTTATAAGGTTTTGAATGGGCACTAGGTATGGTGGAGAGCAGGGCCTAGTTTTAATATATCAAAGGTTTATGGAGCCTTTTTATAAGGTTTATGGGGGTTTATACAATGGAAAGGGTGGAATGGGATTTATTTAGGGGAAGGGGCTTATGGATAGGCGGGGTCGTGGTCATATGAGCGCAAGGGGTTGGGGCTTAGAGGAAAAGGGGCTTAGGCCTATATATATCATAAGGTCGGGCCTATAGTATAAACAGAGTTTTATATAAAAAATAAAGAGACCCGATAGGCTTAATTTTTGACTTTAAACAATGTAAAAGGGGACTTTTACATGGTTTAAAAAATAAAAAGTAAAATGAGGAATAGGGGTTCCCTTCAGGAAGGTTTATGAAGGGATAAATGGGTTTTTAAGAGGAAAAAGGGAGTGAATGAGAGTGTGGGTAGGGGAGTGAAAAATGAGATCAATAGGCATAGAAATGAAGTCCTTGTTAGAAAATTAAATATTACAGAGCAATGAAACACATAAAATATGTGGAAAACACAAGCACACAAAACAAATAAAACCAGAGAGACACATATATACGTGGTTCACCCAGTTTGGGCTACGTCCACCCCGAACAGCAAGTCCTTCCTTTCTATTGTCTAGCAAAATGAAGAGACACAACCTACAGCAGATTCGTTGTAATATCCTCTATTCTCTCTCACAGTCTCCCTCTCTGTTTCTCACTCCGAGGATACACATACCATACACAGCCGAAATACAATACCCTCATACAAGTGAGGGTGTGCCTTCTAGGGAAAAAAACCCTAAACTGAACATAACTTCTACCATCAGATCATCCGCCTAATGAATGGCCCAGATTGACTAGAAATTACTATACTTTTACAAGGCAATTTTACATCTGTTTTTAGCTTCGGGGGCACTGCCCCCGAAACCCCTTGCTAGGGGGGGGCTCCATAAAGTTGCAGCTACCCCCCTGGACCCCCCAAGCAACGTTTAATTACGGGCGGCATTGCCTCCCCATGAAGGTATAGGGGTCCAATGCTATGATACAAAATAAACAAGATAATTAGGCTCCACACCCAACAATCTCCCACTTGGAGACTAATTGTAGCAACTACACCGCTTCTTCATTTGCTGGAAAATAACTCCTCTTTGGACCTGGCTATTTCTCATCTTCATTTTCATCCTTGAAGACCAATTGAAATTGAGCATAATCTCAGTTTCTCCCTGGTTACAACTTTTGTTAGCATATCTGCAGGATTCTGACTAGTGTGTATCTTTTCCAGCTTCAATTGTCCATCTTCCAATACTGACTGTATGAAATTATACTTGAGTTGTATTTATTTAGTCCTAGAATGAAATGCTGAGTTATTTGCAAGATGAATGGCACTTTGGCTATCACTGTATAACGTGCCCATATCATGCTTCTTACCAAATTCATCCATAAACCTTTGTAACCAAATCATTTCTTTACTAGCCTCTGTAGAAGCAACATACTCTGCTTCTATTGTTGAAAGTGCAACAACACTTTGGATTTTTGAAACCCAACTGACAGCTGTTCCACCTACAGTAAATACATATCCTATAGTGCTTCTCCTGTTATCTCTGTCACCTGCCATATTTGCATCAACATATCCCTGTAGAGCAATGTTTGAACCACCAAAGCATAATGCTTGATTTGTGGTACCTCTCAAATATCTAAGAATCCATTTCATTGCCATCCAATGTTATTTTCCTAGATTTTTCATGTACCTGCTTACAACTCCCACTGCATGTGCAATATTAGGCCTTGTACAGACCATTGCATACATTAAGCTTCCAACTGCTGGTGCATATGGAACTTTAGACATATAATCCATTTCTTCTTGGATGTGCAGGCACATCTCCTTACTAAGTTTGAAATGGCTAGAAAAAGGTGTACTAAGCGGTTTGCATTACTTTGCATATTAAGTATTTTCAACACCTTTTGTACTCACTCTTGACGGTGTTGTTGGAGATTTTTCCCTTGTCTCTAGTTATTCTCATACCAAGGATTTGTTTTGCAGCTCCCAAATCTTTCATTGCAAATGAATTTGCCAATTTTCTTTTGAGCACATTTATTTCCTGCATGTTAGACCCTGCAACAAGTATGTCATCTACATACAATAACAATATAATATAACTTCCATCATTTTTCTTTTTCAGATAAACACAATGATCATAGTGACATCTAGTATAACCTTGTTCATACATAAACCTGTCAAATTTTAGATACCATTGTCTTGGAGCCTGTTTTAAGCCATACAAGCTCTTCTTTAACCTGCACACTAGTTTTTCTTTTCCTTTGACCTCATATCCTTCTAGTTGCTCCATATAGATCTCTTCCTCTAAATCTCCATGGATAAATGTTGTCTTTACATCTAACTGTTCAAGATGTAAATCTTCCACTGCTACAAGACTTAAAATAGTTCTGATTGAAGTCATCTTAACAACAGGAGAAAATATTTCATCAAAATCAATACCTTTCTTCTGTGCAAACCCCTTCACCACAAGTCTAGCTTTGTACCTCTGTTTCCTCCATCTTCTTCCTTGACTGTAAACCCATTTGTCTGCAATGTAGTTTTACACCAACAGAATGTAGGAAACGACTAAGTCCCAAGTCTGGTTATGTATTAAGGAGTCCATCTCTTCTTCCATGGCTAGCTCCCACTTCTTCTTGCTTTCAACCTACATTGCTTCTTCGTAACATTCGGGTTCACCAGAATCAGTCAATAATAAATAATATAATGAAGGAGAGTATCATTTAGGAGGTCTACTTATCCTGATAGATATTCTAACACCACTTTTAGGTGTTTGAGGTGTCTGTTGCTATTTTGGTGGTTGTTTTTTTTTTGGCTATTGATTATTATTATTTTTAGGCACCTTTACTTTTTATATGATCTCATTAAGAACTGTGTATTCTTTGTTTTCCTTTTCCTGTTTCTTTTCCTACAATTGATTCTTATGCAAGACCTTTTCATTGAATATTACATCTCCTCTCCAAATGATTTTGTGATTTTCATAATCATATACACGATAACCAAAATCATCAACACCATATCCAATAAAGGTACATTTCTTTGATTTTTCCTCAAGCTGTGTTCTATTTTCTTTATTAATATGGACAAAGGCCTCATAACCAAGGCTTTAAAAAAGGTAGTTTACCTTTACATCACATGTTCCTCTCTGAATACCACCATCCGGAACTTGAAGCCCTATGTTTATTAGATAAGCAACAATTATCTAACATCTGCCCAAAATTGCCAAGGGAAATCATGCATGCAATCTCATGCACCTTGCATGCTCCATGATACGTTCATTCTTTGCGACACACCATTTTCCCATGGGTATTTCTTGGAGCTATCTTCTCTGCCGAATTCCATGCTCTGCCTATTTTATCAAACTGCTATTTTATATTCACCTCCATTGTACGTCCCGGGAGCACTTCCTTCTTTAGTGTCTCAATCTCAACCAACTTTCATTTCTTGAAATATCAAATAAATCAAATTTAATGCAAATGCAAAAATCCATGTTTTTCAGTTGCATCATCAATAAAAGTAACATAATAATGAGAGCCACTGAGAGATGATACTTGAGTAGGTCCCCATACATCTGTATGCACAAGCTCTAATTTTTCACTCTTCTTTTCTTTCCCAACTCTGAGAAATCTGACTCTCTTCTATTTTCCATAAATGCAATTCTCAAGAAATCCAAATCAACATTCTTCAAACCCGACAACAAATTTCTTGAGTGAATAATCTTCATCCCCTTCTCACACATGTGTCCGAGCCTATGATGCCATAATGTTGCATCTTATCCTTTGTAATTTAAGGCTATAATAGAGTTAGAAATACCATTACATAAATACAATGTACCAACCTTTTCACCTTTTGATATTACTAGGGCTCCTTTGGTGACCTCCCAAGTTTTATCTGTGAAAGTTGTCACACAACCTTCACCGCCTAACTGCCCTATTGAAATTAGATTTTTCTTCAGATCTGGAACATGCCTTACCTCCTTTAACAACCATTGGTTTCCATTCTTTTGTTTTACAAGAAATTTACCCATTCCAACAATTTTACAGGGTGTATCATCACCCAAACGAACTTGTCCAAAATCTCCTTGGACATAGTCATGAAAATATTTCTTATTAGGTATTGCATGGAATGAGGCCCCTAAATCTACAACCCAAGAATCAGTAACATTTTTGAAAGAAAGAATCAAAGCATATTGTAACACATCACCTGTCACATTTGCTTCATGATTGTTTTCTTACTGTGTGTCTCCTTCTTTTCCCTTCCGAGATCTACAGTCTTTCTTTAGGTGTCCTTTCTTTCCACATTTCCAGCACACTATCCCCGATCTAGACTTGGATTTGCTTTTCCTTGATTTACTTTGATATCCCAAGCTCTTTCCTCTTTCCATTCTTCTTCCCCTAGACTTTGAACTCAAAGCATTACCCGATGTCTCACCGAAGCTTTTCCGTCACATTTCCTCGCTAAGGATAGCACTGACAACATCATTAAAATTTAAAGTACTAGATCCAAAGACATAGTTAGTAATGGCCATAACTAAACCATTCCAGCTTTCTGGCAATGAGCACAGAAATAATAGAGATCTAACTTCATCATCAAATTTTACCCTTACAGAACTTAACTGAATGGTAACTGTATTGAAATCATTTAAATGGTCTGCAACAGATCCACCTTCCGACATCTTCATATTAAATAAACGTTTCATAAGAAATACCTTGTTTGAGGCCGAGGGTTTTTCATATAGTTTCGCCAACACCTTAATCAAACCCTCTATTGTTGTTTCCTTCAAACTATTGAAGGCTATCGACATCGCGAGGCACAACCATACTATTCCGAGCGCCTTTCTATCAAGAATATCCCATTCTGCGTCTGTCATAGTCGTCGGCTTCTTTGTTTTTCTGCTCAATGGTAGGTACAGATCTTTCTGATACAGATAATCTTCCATCTACATCTTCCACAGTGGGATGTTTTGGCCGTTAAATTTCTCGACCCTAAATTTACCATCTTCCGCCATTGCTCCCACTTGAACCAGGAAACCCTTCTTTCTTGTGAGTTTATAAGCCAAATAGACCTTCGTCTCTGATACCAGTTGTTAGAAAATTAAATATTACAGAGCAATGAAACACATAAAATATGCGGAAAACACAAGCACACAAAACACATAGAACCAGAGAGACACAGATATACGTGGTTCACCTAGTTTGGGCTACGTCCACCTCGAACAGCCAGTCCTTCCTTTCTATTATCCAGCAAAATGAAGAGACACAACCTACAGCAGATCCGCTATAATATCCTCTGTTCTCTGTCACAGTCTCCCTCTTTGTTTCTCACTCTGAGGATACACATACCATACACAGCCGCAATACAATACCCTCATACAAGCGAGGGGGTGCCTTTTATGGCAAAAAACCCTAAACTAAAAATAGCTTCTACCGTCAGTTCATTCACCTAATGAATGGCCCAGATTGACTAGAAATTACTATACTTTTACAAGGCAATTTTACATCTGTTTTTAGGTTCAGGGGCATTGCCCCCGAAACCCCTCGCCAGGGAGGGGCTCCATGAAGCCAAAATTTCCCCCTTAGATCCCCTAGGCAGCGTTTAATTACGGGCGGCGTTGCCGCCCCATTAAGGTACAGGGGTCCAACGCTATGATACAAAATAAACAAGATAATCAGGCTCCACACCCAACAGTCCTTTTGGACCAATAAGGTGAACTTTAGAAGGCAGAGAGGGAAAAAATATAGTGAAACAATTTGATTTAGGATAATGAAGGCAATGATATTTGTAAAACTCATAATATTTCACAAATCTTGTTTTTAGAAATCTATGACCATAACTTAGTCATCTCCAGAACATAAAAAATTATTGATGACTAACACATGTTATTTTCAAAATATTAAAAAAAATACCAAAAGATTTGATTTTCATGCCTTGTAGGACTAGGAATACTCAAATACAAACCTTACCTGAAACCCCCACATCACCTCCTGGCCACCCTTCACTCTTCTTCAGTGGCAAATCACCAAGCCATATCGAGATCACCAAGAGTTGAATTTGCAAATCAACAAGCCATATCGAGATCTTTATTCTTTTGACTCAAAAAGGGTAAAGTGTGTGGGTCTGATTAAGGATATGGTTGTTACATTGGCTCAAATCCCAGCCAAAAGCATTATGATGGATGATGTAGTGGCAGATATTCCTGCCAGGTTTGGTATGTTATTATCTAGATCATGGGGTGCAAAGCTTGGAGGAGTTTTGAAGCTAGATTTTACATATGCTATCATTCCCGTTTTCAATGGTGAAGAAAGGAGGTTGTATAGAGAGACTAGATTTCAAAAAAATACTACCAAGAAAGATGCAGGTAATTCACCAATTTATGGCCAAGAGAAGGATGACCTCTCTTGCTTCATGCTGCATGAAGATGCAAAATTTGCTGAAGAATCACAAGGGCAGCTTCCTTCAGCAATTGTACATAAGGAGTTGCATTCGAACAAGCTATGGAAGTGTTATTTTGATGGTGCGTTTTCCAAAGAAGGCACTGGAGTTGGTTTCATTTTTGTTTCTCCTGAAGGCAACCTTGTGCCTTTTTCTTTCAAATTGGAATTTGAGTCCACTAATAATGTTGCAGAATATGAAGCATTAATCATTAGTTTGCAGACAGCTAAGCAAATGGGAATTCAGTCTATGACTGTGTTTGGGGATTCAGAATTAATTATAATACAGATCAAGAATTTATGTCAAACTAAACATCCCAGGTTAAGAGCATATCGGAATGAGGTCTGGGATCTAATCGAAAATTACTTTGAAGCCTTCAACTTACAGTTTGTTCCAAGGGAAGAAAATAGAATGGGTGATTCTTTGGCGGTTGCAGCTAGTACATTCAAGCCTCCGATCAGTCCGAGACTAAGGTATGAAATTGAGATGAGACATAGACCTTCAATTCCTGACAATATTAAACACTGGCAGGTCTTTGAGGACGATGAACAGATTAAGCAGTTTCTGTTGATGATTGAAGATTTTGAAGATCATCAGATTGATTTGGAAACTGATGAAGATGAATTGGCTGGTAAGACTCTTAAAAATAAGATTGGTGGTCAGGAAATCATTCAGTTGAAAGAAAATTCTTTGCCAAGAGGCTTAGTGCCTCTTGAAAGACTGTTTGATGCAAACGACGTTGCAGTAAATCAGAAGAAAGCAAACCAAGATGAGCAGGTGGAAGATTGCAATTTAGGGACTCAATAGGAGCCTAAAATGATCAAATTGTTCAAAGGGGTCTCGAAGGACTACAAAGAAAGGTACGTAGATTTGTTCAAACAATTCCAAGATGTATTTTCTTGGTCCTATGATGATTTGAAGACATATGATAAGAGTATCATACAGCATAAAATCCCACTAAAGGATGGAGTCAAGCCACATAAACAGAAGCTCCGGCAAATCAATCCATTTTTGTTGGCTCCAATCGAAAAGGAGGTAAAGAAATTGCTGCAGGCCAAAATAATTGTTCCGCTTAGATATTCAGATTGGGTTTCCAATCTTGTACCAGTCCGAAAGAAAAACGGAGAGATAAGGCTATGTGTAGATTTCAGAAATTTGAATACGGCTTCATTGAAAGATAATTACCCTTTGCTGAAGATGGATTTTGTTTTACAGAAGGTGACTGGAGCTTATAGATTATCTATGGTGGATGGCTTTTCAGGGTATAACCAGGTGGCTGTGGAGAAAGAAGATCAGAAGAAAATTGCTTTCACTACACCATGGGGAACATTCATGTATGCTAGGATGACCTTTGGACTAATGAATGCAGGAGCTACATTCCAAAGAGCGATGGATATTGCATTTGTTGGAGATCAGTTTGTAGTTATTTATTTGGATGATGTCACAATTTTTTCAAATTCTGATGAAGAACACTTACAGGATTTGCAGAAAGCTTTCCTGAAGTGTAGAAAGTATGGGTTATCGTTGAATCCTAAAAAATCTTTGTTTGCCCTGGAAGAAGGTAAACTGTTGGGTCATATTGTTTCAAAACAAGGTGTGAAAATAGATCCAGCGAGGGTTGAAGCAATACAGTCCATTCCACTGCCCCGAAGCAAAAAAGATATTCAGAGATTTCTTGGAAAAATTAATTTTCTAAGAAGATTCGCTCCCAATTACACAGAAATCGTCAAAAAGATAATGGACATGTTGAAAAAGGATGCCGAAGTGAAGTGGGACAAAGAGGCGTGAGAATCTTTCCAAAAGATTAAAGAAGCTTTAAAGGAAGCGCCTGTTCTCATCAGTCTGGATTATTTGAAGCCATTTCAAATTTTCTCCTTTGCATCTCCCTCGACGATTGCAGCTGTGTTATTACAGAGAAATGAAGAAAAGCACGAACAGCCTGTAGCATATTTTAGTAAAGTTCTCCGAGATGCAGAATTGAAATATAATATATTGGAGAAACAAGTTTACGCTCTGGTGAAAGCAATGAAAGCTTTCAGAACTTATATCCTTCATTCTCAAATCTTAGCATATGTTCCCAATTCAGCTGTAAAGGATGTCCTAGTGCAGAGCGATGTGGAAGGAAAAAGAGGAAAATGGATTGCTAAAATCCAGGAATATGACCTGGATGTAAAACCAACTAAACTGGTCAGAGGATTTGGATTGGCCAAATTATTGACAAAGTCAAATTTCCAAGCATTGGGAATTAATTTGTTGGCCCCTATGGATGAAGTCGTTGGAGAAACAGGTGATAATCAGTCAAAGATAGAAATTAAGTATAAATTTCTCTGCTCGGATTGGTATAAGGATATTGTTCATTATTTATGTTTTCTTTCTTGCCCCCCTTCAATTAATAGAACTAAATACAGGGCTTTAAAACTTAAGGCTCAACCTTATGTCGTAATCGAAGAAAATTTATATTGGAAAGATCCTGCTGGTGTATTATTGTTGTGTTTGACAGAGGAGGAAGTTCCAGAGGTAATCAAAGAACATCATGAATGCTTGTGCGGGGGACACTATAGTTGGAAGGTAACTGCTCATAAAGTTTTTAAATCAGGATTCTATTGGCCATCTGTTTTTGCTGATGTTTATAAAGCAGTCAGGAGTTGTCAAAAATGCCAGGTATTTGCAGAGAAGAAGAAGTTAGCTCCATTGCCTCTTCTCCCTGTTTTTGTTGAAGAACCTTTCAGACAATGGGGATTGGATTTCATTGGGGAAATCAATCCACCATCCATTGGGAAATTTAAGTGGATCCTTACTGCTACGGATTATTTTACAAAGTGGGTGGAGGCAATCCCCACCAGGAAGGCAAATGATTTGGTTGTTATGAAGTTTTTAGAAGAAAATATCTTTAGCAGGTTTGGATGTCCAGTAAAGATTGTGACAGATAATGCCCAATTTTTTAGCTCACTAAGGTTCATTAATTTCTGTCAGACTTACAATGTGATATTGTCTCATTCTACAGCTTATCATCCACAGGGGAACGACTTGGCAGAATCTTCTAACAAAACATTGGTAAGAATTCTGAAGAAGACAATAAATGAAAACCAAAAGAATTGTGATTCAAAGCTAGTGTTTGCGCTATGGGTAACAAGGATGACTACTAGAAGATCCACTGGTAAGTCACCTTACGAATTATTATATGGTACTCAGGCATTGTTTCCCACCCAGTTGGTGAAGCCTATGATTTCCTTTCTTCAAGATGCTCAAGAAGAACCTAATGCCATGATTAGGAGAATGAATAATGTAATGGAACTAAGTGAAAACAGAGATAAAGTTCAGGAGAATTTTCTTGCTTATCAGTAGAAAATGAAGACAATATTTGACAGGAAGGCCAAAGAAATCATGTTTCAGAAGGGAGACCTAGTATTGAGATGGGATACCCGAAGGGAGGACAAAGGGAAACACGGAAAATTTGATCCCTTGTGGTATGGTCCATTCAAAATCAATGAAGTCAGGATGAATAACACTTTCATGCTGGAAAATCTTGAAGGAGAAGTATTAGATATGCCTGTGAATGGGAAATATCTAAATCATTACTTCCGGCACTAAAGAAACTGTTTCACCATCATTGTATATATCCGGTGTGATCATTGTACATTTTCCACCAAGCAATATGTGACTCCATGCCCGAAGTGAAGGCACTGATCTGCAGGTTCTTAGTGTTTCGTGGCAAAAACACTATCCCCAGGTGGAGCCAGATGTTGTGGATCATATCCGCATATCCTTTTCAATTTTTATTTTGAGTATCAAAAATACAAAAAATTAGAAAATCAGAAAAATATATGTTATAGTATAAGGTTTTTTATACTATCTCATAAAAAGAAGCGTTTCAAGGCTCGATGATTATTAAACTTTATTGAAATACATGTTTTGTTTTGAGCTTAAATTTCAAGCAACTTCTCGAGCGGAAGTGGTGATCGTGGGAGAGTGGTTCCGGATTAGTTATTATGGTGGGGAAAATAGCTCGTTAATTATCAAAATCGGACCCCCCGTAGTTGACTGGTCAAAATCTTGGGCAAGCCGTGATCAATGGCGGAGATTCATTACGGGGTGTATAGGTCGAAGTTTTCCGCCGTACTCCCGGACCCCCCGTAGTGACGTCATTTCGGCATTTATTATGGATTTTCTTAGCTATTAAATTGTCCTTTGTCCCATTCTCGTTTGGTTGTGGTTCTTTTTCCATTTGAGTCGTGCTCCCACCACCTTTTCATTACCCAATACCCCCGTATTGTTTTCATCGTCTGTCAGCCATGGAAAAACGAGCCTCTCTATCCGGTTCATCAAGCTTCAGTTCTCTCATGGACAGTGAAAGGGACATTCACGATACCCTGTCATCTGTTAATCATCCCTTGCTATATCACCAAGTGACCCTAAACACTGAGGAATCTCCAGTATTTTCAGCCATGAAGAGGTCCGGTGTTTTATCCGCCTGTATTCCAAAAACCCACTTGTTTCCTGATTTCATATCCTGGCTTGTCTCCTCAATGTACCCTAGTAAATATGAATTCGCAGGGAGAAAATGTTTTGCAGGTATCAACGCAATTGATCCGTCAAGCATTGTGCTTTCCCGAAAATGAGTCATCACTGCAATTTTCTGAAGATTCGCTGGCTCGTTATTTTGAAGACCTTTCAAATGAAGAATTTAGTCTGTACATGTCATACTTGAAGCCAAATTCAAAGGAGGCTCAGTTAGAAGGAGAATAATTTAGCCTATAAACGTTCAATGTTGAGTATAGACTAGTTCTTAGCTGCATTGCGGAAATTTTGGGTAAAGAAAATGACCAGACAGTTGATAAATCAGTCTTGGGAATGTTCGCGCTGATGATGAAACCAGGGGTGGTTCTCGACATTCCATATTTCTAGCGGGAAATCGTAAATTCTCAATTGATGGCCCTCCCTCTCACAGGTTTTTTCAGATTCCCGTCATTTATTGTTTACTTGTTTTTATATCAGAATGTCGAAGAATTTATGAGTTTGGGATTGAATATAGTTGATGTTAATAAACATAAAGAATCAGTTCTGTTCTAGACTGACATGATAAGAAAAGAAGAAAATGAAGCAGGATTGTTTGAGTTTGCTAGCCATTTCATGACTATTGCTTATAAAGTCTTGAATGGAGTTCTTCCTCCATGCTTCTTACCAAAATCCCGGGAGTTCCTACAGCTAGGACCTAATTTCAGATTTGGAGATTGGTATGTATTTGAAGAGTATTCAGAGATAAGGTTGTATGGAGCTAGCATTGAGCCCTATAGGCTCCCAACTTTTGTACCCATGCGGCTTTTCACTTTGGAATTCATAAGACAGAGCCTTAATGTGGACCAGGTACACTTCCTTTCCATAAAGAAAGGTGTTATGTATAAATTGCCTATGAGTGTGGGGCCTTTTGTGGTCAATGCGAGACAAGATTTTGATGAAGTTTCTAAAATGTTGGAAGAGACACAGTTGTTGTTAGGAGATAGATGGCCTTATGACCCGCATGCAGTAATTTCTCAAAGAAGGATTGAAAATGGATACGCTGCGTTTTCCCATGAAATCAGACCTGATCAGGAGAAGCTGGCCAATCCAGGTGAAACAAGTACATCAAAAACCAGCATTCAAACACCTATGATTTTGGAAAGGACAAGCAAAAGAGGTAGAGAAAATGTTGTTGAAATAGACGATGAGGAGCCCAGAGAGGAAAATAGAACCAAATTAGCAGAAGATCATTCTTCCAACTCGCCTGGCTTTACTCTCCATGTCAATGAAGAACAAAATTTTCCTTATTCTCCTAGAGGACATGAACTTTATTCAGAAAAGATGCCTTCAGTCAAACAAACATTTGCGCAGATTGAAGAAAGAAATCAGAGGATAAAGGCTAATGTAGAAGCTCAAGTAGAGCATCATGTTGCTGCTGATTAGACCAGGTTATTAACTGTGATGGACCTTGAAAAGGATCAATTTAGAATGGCCCTGACACATCCGACCGGGATGTCCCTTGGCTCTTCAAGTAGTTTTAATCAAGTAAACATAACAATGGATGTTAAAAATATCCCACTGTGGGATAAAATGAATCTTCACATGCAGATTGGGCAGTTAATTGTAAATTATTTGACTAAGACAAATGCCACAGCAGTTAAGGCTGAAAACATGCTTGCAAAAGTTATTAAACAGTTCAATATGGAGAAGGCTAATTCAAGAGCCTTGTCGATTCAAATTGAAGAATTAAAGAAGATTATCATGAAAATTGGTGTCGATCCCAATGATAAAGCTGCTATTCAAAGGTTCATGAAAAGTGCAGAAATAGAGATATCCTCATTGAGAAAAAAGCTAAAGTTACCAGCTGCAGAACATTCCATGGCTGCAAAAGTAGCAGAGGTTGAAAAAGAGAAAGAAGAATTACATCTGCAATTGTTACAAAAAGATGAAGAGTTGTCCAAAGTGAAGCAGACTGCTATATCTCTGCAGAATCAAATTCAAAACCATACTTGCACTTTTGTTGTTCCTACAGGTGACAGAGATGCGGATCCGCAAACCCAAATTGTTCAGCTCAGCACAGAACTGAAGATAGCTGAAGGTGATCTTAAGTGGGTTCAGTTAGATTTGGAAACAGCTACTAAGATTATGAGAGGATGGGAAGATAAAGCAAATGAAAGTAAACAACAATTATAAAAGGCTGAGGATGAAATTAAGGAGCTCAAGGAGAAGCTAAAAGGTAACATCTCACTTTTAAGAGCTAAAGATATTATTTGGACTGAAATTATCTCTGAAATGAAGTCAAATTGGGATTCCCTAAGTATAATTGCTACAGAGAAACGCCTCATCTCAGACCATGAAGAGGAGATATCATCTGAAAAAAAACGATCATTAAAAGAGAAAATTGGGCTAGGAGGTTTTTAAATTTTATCAATTCCAAATTAGATGAAGAGTTAGAAGATATTCAGATACAAGACAGATACTTTTATGTTGAAGAAGTTAATAAAATGATAATTAAGAATGATCTACGGAAAGTTGCAGAGAAAAGGTTACTGAGAATTAAGGAGGCGGTAAAGAAGTTTGATATAACTTTTGATAAATTGATCCGAACAGGTTTACCTTCATGCTGGACAGAAAATGGAAATATTTTGACATGGAAGTTTTATCAAGATGCATTAACACTGGCAAAGAGCAGAGCAGATAGCAGACACGAAAAGACACAAGTTTTAAAGGGAGAGACAATGTTTAACTTTTTACAGGGGCACTTCAATTTGCTATGGATGGTAAAGGTACGCTTCACAAAAAGGCTCACTCACAATCAGGCAGTTGCATTTAGATTGGAATACCTCAGCTACAGGAATGCTCCTACAACTCAAAGTGAACTTTGGAAAAAATGCAAAATCTTCTCCATTGACACAGCAAAAAAGATCCCAACGGATAAATCAAAAGTAGCCGTCGATTCCGCATCCACTTCAGGACCAGTTGTTCCTTTAGATTAGAAGTTATAAAAATTCTCATTATGTCATTTCTCAGGATTATGCAAATGTAATAAGACTTTTTCGATGCATGTACCTCTATAACAGTTAATAGTTTAGGCAGTTAAAGTTAGTTAGAATAGTTAGAATCAGTTTCATTACTGGAAATTGTTTCGTGATAATGTATAAAAAGACAATTTGAAGAAAGATGAAGGTTCCGAGTTTTGGACCTTGAAGATAAAAATTTTGTACTGAAGAATACTGAATTAATGAAAAGTTTTTGCAAGTTTCATTCATTCTGTTTATGCTGAATAGTTTCTCAGTTTTCATTATGTTTTCCATATCTGTGAGTAAAATAGAGTAATTTGAGCTGCAGGTCTCTAGATACATGTGTATTTAAGGGTTAAATAAACCTTAATGGGCGCTCCTCTATTTTAACGTTATCATTACTCATTCCTTCAGGATTTTACACTGATAGATTTTGTTTCAAGCAGCATATCAAATTGAAATCCTTTCTTTCTTGTTTCTTCCATCCTTTCATTTCAGCATAAGGAGGATATGGCATTGCAGAACCTTCCATGGGTTTAATATTTGAAGATTATATAATTAATGTTTGAAGGTTTATAGAACAGGGACATATATACTTTTGTTTGTGACATAATCTTTAATGTCTTGAGCACGGATTTCTTTACACAGCAAGAAATTGTTTCTCAAGGAACAACATGGGGCATGGAATTTTTTGGACCTATCAATCCACCATCCAGATAAAAGAAGTATATCATAGTCTACATTGATTAGCTGAAAAAGTGGGCTGAAGCAAAAGCAGTGAAGGTAGCACCCGAGGAGAAAGTAGCAGAATTTCTGAGGTAGAATGTGATTTACAAATTTGGATATCCCAGAGAAATATTCACTGATCAGGGATCACAATTCACCTCTCACCTCATTGAGAATATTTTGAGGAAGCACAAGACTAAGCATAGAACTTCTACTGCCTATCACCCTCAAGCGAATGGACAAGTAGAAGTAACAAACATAGATTTAGAGAGCATCCTCACCAAGGTTGTGAGAGAAAATAGAAAATATTGGGAAGACAGATTGGTAGAAGCTACTTGGGCCTACAAAACTACTTGGAAGACAACAACAGGATTCACTCATGAAATAGTCTATGGTAAGAAAGCTCTAATTTCAGTTGAGTTTGAATTCAAGACTTTAAGAATGGCAGCTGAATTAAATCTAGATCTATCAAATGCCCAAAAATAGAGGTTGCTACAGCTAAATGGATTGGATGAGTTCAGAATGCAAGCACTTCTTCACATAGAGGTATTTCAACTGTAAAGGAAGGTATGGCATGATAAGAACATCAAAGAAAATACCTTCCAAGAAGGAGATTGGCGTTGTTTTATGATTCAAGGTTTAAATATTTTAAAGGCAAGCTGATGACAAGATGGTTAGGACCTTACACAGTGGAAAAATGCTTTGATAATGGCGCAGATCAAATCAGAACCATGGATGACGAAGGAATCCCCTTGCTTGTCAATAGTCACAGACTTAAAATCTACAACAAGTCTTTGTCAAAGGCAGAGTTCATAAATTAAATAGCCAGAGAGGTGTATGTGATGGGAAACTCCATATTTTTCCACACCTCTTGAAAAAAATGAGAAAAAATAAAAAATAATAAGCTTGTGGGTGGAAAACCTAGATGGAGGCAACTCACTTGGTCAAAAAAAAAAGAAAAAAAGATAAAAGAAAAAGAGAATAAAGATCCATGGGTGAAAACCTCTCTGAGGCACAAAAGGAAAGTTTTTGGGTTGAAAACCTCCATGGAAGCAGCTCAATTTATTTCAAAAAAAAAAAGAGGAGAAAAAAAAAAAAACAAAAAACTACATCTGCATCTCTGTGTTTTCTGTGTTTGTTGTTTTGCAGGTTGTTAATGGTTTCTAGTAACACAGTGAAGCATTCATCTTCTTTTCCCCTCTTCTATCTTACCATCCATCCCATCACTCACTCCATTCATCTTCTTTTCCCATCTTATATCTTACCATCCAGCCCATCACTCACTCCATTCATATTCATCACTTCCTCCATCACCTCCATGCACCACACTCCTCCATTCATAAGCACAATGAAATAAGGACAACAAAACATAGACTACTACATACATCAGGTAATTCCTACAGTGCAGACATCTGTTCTTGAACATTAATAAAACAAGGGAGGAGCGCATGAAGCAGACCCCAGGAAAGAAAAGAAGTGCCACCCATGGAATCTAGAGCACCCCTGAGGTAGCATCCACAATAGAGAGAAACAATAAATCTATAGTTCACTCAGAGAGCTTCTCATTCAGCAAAATGCTCATTTAGAGTACAGGGATATGGTGAGGGAGGCAGCATCTAAAAGGCTTGTCTCCAACCTCTAGCTCCTGCAACCGCCTTGAAAACATCAGGTAAACTCAGGTATAGCTTCTCACCCCTTGCTATGCATCCATAATATCCAGAAATAATTAATTTGCAGACTTAGATTTGAAGGGGAAGAAAGGTGGCTAGTTGACTCGACCACCACCATGAGGAATGACAGAAATAAACTGGAAGTATATGCCACCTGAGCATGCAAAAGAAAAGAACTTAAATCAAGTGGAGTAGAGGATAATGAAGGGAGGAAACACACAGTCCATCATGAACTAACAAGAGAAGGAAACAATTGTCTACAACAGAACTAGAGCTGAGCCAAGTTACACAAGAAATCAAAAATTAGTTGTGCTATATAGTAAAAGGAGATGTCATCTCATCCAAACCAGTAAATTGAAAATTTTTAAAGGGAGAGAAACCGACAGAAGCACACATCTCTTAAAGAAAAGGAAGAAGAACTAGAAGCAACAAGAAGAACGAGAAGAAGAAAGAGGAAGAACCAACAGAAACAAGAAGAACCAGAAGAAGAAGAGGAAGAGACAAAGGGCCAAAGAAAAGCAAAAGAGATGGCCATAGAAGTCATAGAGATGGAAGAAAGTGGGAAAGAAATAGACTCACAACACAACACCATAACCCATCGATACAAAAGAATATTTTCCACCACAGCTCCTCTGAGCGCCAAGAGAAAAAGACAGACCTCTAGGTATTCTAGAGATGACAAGAATCAGAAAGGGCTAGAACCTTCTCCCACATGCCTGATTATCATTGAAGAATCACCAAGGGGGGAGGAAAGAATCGAAGAGATAATTCTGAAGGAACAGCTGTAGAAGGCACAGGAAGAGAATCTAGCATTGAAGGAGCAATTACAACAAAAAGAGGAGCAAATAGCCACCATGGTGGACTTATGCATAGAAGCTCTTCAGCACAAATTCCCCTCTAACTCATATGCTATGTACCTCAAATAATAATGGCTTCTATTTCAAATCGAAACTCTAGCCTCCCATGGATCACTCCCTTTCCAAGTTTGTAGGTAATTCATGAAGTTATACAAACAAGCTAACATGGTTGATCAGGAAAAGATGTCAGAGTTTTATGTGCATAACTTTGTGCTGACAAATCTAGAGATTTGGGACTCCAATCCTACAATGGAGGATATGCAGTTAATGGCTCTAGCATCTTGGATGGTAAATGAGGACACTAGAGCAAAAGATATATGGAAGGTCATGGGAAGAAGAAATAGAGAACCCTGATATCTCAGACCAGAAGTGTTTAGCCCAAGAAGATTCATCCTTAACCATCGAGAGATTGAAAGGGACCATGCACTGGTGGAAAGTTACCTTTAGACTCAAAACCAGGTGATAAGCCACTTTGATGATGTCTCTAGGAAGATAGAAGATGAGTGCATTATGGCCAGCCACAGGAGATGGAGCAACCTCCCTCACAGCCTCAAGAATAGGGAGTACCATACTCCGGAAAGATTGAGGGGTGCATTGGAAAGGGCACCATTATACAAGAGGGCCATGTAGGCCAAAAAGATCCGATGGTTGGGACTAAAGCTCAGACCACATTTTCTGTTGGGGCCGACTGATGAAGAGGACACAGATGAACAATATAGAGAATGGGAGAGTGCATAAAAGAATAATGGTTTTCACCCCCTTAGGGAAACTACCACACTTCTTCCTCAGGAAATCAGGGGGGCTGTCAGAGCATTAAAGGAAATGCATGAGAAGGATTAGTTTCTCAGAGGATGAGCAACCATTCAGAAGGGGGGTGATGATGAGATCCATTATTAGACATATTTGGAGGGGTTAATAGTCACATTTTTTCCTTCTTAGATCTCTTTTTCTTGAATTTTTATTATTATTTGGTGTTAAGATGCTAGTATAGGTGGCGATTTAGGCTAACATACTCTGAGTACCTAATATGAGGTTGAGTGCAGAAAATCATGATTTATTAAGAATTTTTATAAAGATTTTATCATAAAGACTTGGAGGAGACAACAAGGAGTAATTATAGGAGGATTGTCCACCCTAGATTCTGTCCAGCAATTTGAACTCCAAAGGCAACCAAAGGATCCCAAGGATTCTCTCCAGCAATTCGAATTCCAGAGGTAGCCAAGCAACTCAAAGAGTGTACTCAATCCTTGTTCACTAAGAGTCAAGTGGAATTAATCACCAATTTTTTAGGGAGTTGTTGGTAGCTGCCATGTAGAATAAATAGAGCAGAGCTAGAGCTAGGAAGATTTAGTCTATTCTAGTCTCGATTCCATTCAGAACTATTGTTGTGAGTTCTTGATATTTTTGTTTTATTCAGGGATCAAAATTTCAGAGATGTATGCAATTATTCTTTTATGAAATGAACAGAATAGTTTCATTCGACTAATTTAAGTTGCAGAGAGCTAGGCTTGTCGGTTAGGGCCCAATCCACGTGCCTCAACTTCTTTGCTGTCATTATATTTTCCTTTATATCATTTAGCTAGTTTTTCCTTTGCCATTTAAGTTAGATCTGCTCCTGATGAGTTTCATTGTTGTTTAGTTTTCGTGATGTTGTAGTTTTAATTGCTTATGTGTAGTCAAATAGAGGGAAAAATCCAAAAATTGTGGTCAAGTCTCCCCCTCTCATATTTTTCAATTGAGTTCGATCAGGGTGGACCTTCCCACAAGCCAAAATTACTTTCTGTTCGAAGTTTTGGGAAGAAATTGTATTACCAAGTCCTGGCCTCTCTTTCACTGTTTCATCACGCATTTCTTCCTGTTTCCTATGCATGAATTCGCAAGTGTGCTTCACTTCTGAGAAGTACTCTTACGTCTACATTCCCCTCCTTTCCTTCTCACCTTAACTCTGCACTTACCCTTTTTTTCGAACGCACTTAAGCCCTTCAGCCTTATTTCTTTGTTTTCCTTCGTTCATGGCTGCCCACCGTTTTTACAAAAAACATATGAAAAACAATTCCAAACCACCAGAAACCTGACCTATGCCTTTTCTCCTCGAGACTCTTTCCACCGTATGTTGCACTTCGCAAATCACAACATTCAAATTTTACCTTTAACACTTACCGCTCATTCCTTGTGATTGCGATATTGTAAAATCGCAAACCGCAAATTGCAACCTTTCCCTTTGTCTTTTCATCACCATGTCATCCCCATCACAAATCGCAACCTGTAGATCTTATCCTACTGCAAAGCGCATCTCAATGAACTTACCACATAAAAAATCACAGCCCACAACTTTTAGCTTTTACCTATAATCATGTACCGCTTGTTCGTGCGATTGCGATATTGCGAAATCGCGCCCCGCCGTCGGTCCCACTACCATGTTGTTGGGTCGGAATTAAGGTATGTTTTCACCCTATGATTACTTCGAATTGTGATACATTTTTAGGAATTCTTCCTCATATTAACAATAAATAAAAATAATATTTATGAAAATAAGGACAATTGGGCTAACGACAAAAGGAACGTTTTATAACAGAAATTTGACTTATTGTATCTCTATGTATAGGAAAGTAGAGAAACTAAACCGACGATTAACGAAAGACGGCTGATAGACAGAGACTCACAGAATCTCAATAACTCCCAGAAACTGACAGAAGGCAGAAAGACGGATCCAAGCTCGAGAACCCAAATGACATCCACGAGCAGCGGGCTATCGTTTTGAAAATACCGTCCCACTGCGTGAAAATGCCTTTAAAAGGACTAAGGATGAACTAGATAAGGGAGTTGAATAGGAATTTCCTTTTGTAATCAACGTATTAGGATAGAACTGTTCAGTTGTATCCTTGTATTATCCTTCAATTTAATAAAAAGTCTTGATGTTTTGAACAATCATCTTTTGAGTTTTTCATTGCGTTAGAACTTCTGGTGGTTTGGGCCCAGCCCCTGGGAGTTTCCTCGCCAATTTTCGTGCTGTGCGTTAGTTATAGAATTTATGTCTAGTTACCTTATGAGGTTTTTGAATTACCTTTCCACTCGATAAAATAGAAATGCATGAGGTCACAGTTTCTCTTTCACCAGAATAGTTTAGCATTCGTGCTTTATGGTTTATAGTAATGCTTTATTGTTGTTAGATGTTTTCATTTTCTCCCAACGCCTTTATAGTCGCTTTATGAATATTAGAGTAATTTCTGTTCAATGTTATCTATTTCTAAGAATTAGATAGTTCCCTCAGTACAATAAGGCGTCCAATAGTTGATTAATTAGAGAAAGATGTCAATTAGTTAGTTTGCAAAGAGAATTCCATTGCAAAAATTATATAAGTAATTACTATTCAATTCATTCAGATTGATGTTCAAATCATTCAGGTTGCTGTTCAATTCATTCAGATTGCTGTTAAATTCATTATTATGATGTTCAATCATAGGGTTCTCTCCTTCTGAGCTAGATAAAGTAGTTAGTGGAATTATGCCATTTCACTTCTCTTTGAGTTGATTGAACTCTGAGAATTTGATAATCCTTTTTAGAAGCAATATAGAGTAACTATTGTTCAATCTCACTTGCATATATTGTGCTTACACTCTTGAAATAAGAAGACTTACCCTAGGTTGACAAATGAATGAGGAGCTTAGAGGTTGCCTATAATAAGCCACCTTTGTGAACTGACATTTTTGGCACCGTTGATGGGGAGAGTGTTAAGAGTGATATCCTTTATTTATCTTTCTGCATTGCTATGAAGAATTGGGTATTAAAAACGAGAGGTAAGAACCTGCATACCAGTAAGAAAAACGCTTGCTCCCTAGCCCGCTTCTCAGCAAATTGTGCAAATATTGGTAGAATAGGTGCTCTTGTTTTATGACTAGGAAGAAAAAGACAAAAACAAATCGAAATAATCAGCAAAAATCCCCAAAATCCAAGGGACCAGTGATCCTTGGAAGAACAACATATATAGACGAAATCATTAAGAAAGTTAAATCCTAGGCATCTGTAGGACCCAGAATCATTCCCATTCAAAGTCCTACTACTCTCCTCAGGAAGTAGCCTCACCATCTGCAGCCCACGCCGAGATTCACAGTGAGAGAGAGGGATCTGAACTAAGCCTCCAGACCATCGATTATATAGGTATTGACCCTTCAAGAGAGGGAGGCTCTTACAACTTACAAGAAGGAGAAGGAGAAACTAGTGGTGCAATACAAATAGAAGCTTCATAGCCTAAATCCCCTAAAGGAGTGATCGAGACAGAGATACTCAGTATCCCAGACCAGGGAAGCACTGTAAAGTTTCCTCCACACTCACCTCCCAATCCCCCCAGGATTACTCCTCCAGAACAAGAAATTCTCGAAGATTATTGGCACATCTTTAATCAAATGGAAAACAATCAAAACCAGAATCAGAGGTAGACATCAACATTGGAGTACCCCATTGTTGATCATGCTGCAAATGCCCCTATGAAAGCCATTCCCTTACAAAACATCCCCACCTTCCATGGGTTGACCATGGAAGATCCTGATGCATTCTTATTTGAATTCGATGTCCTATGTAGGGGGTATGACTAAACCATCGACCCTCAGAAATTGAAACTATTTCCCTCTACTTTAAAGGGAACATCATTACGCTAGTTCATGGGACTAGGTGGGGGAACCATTAATATCTGGGACCAAATGAAGAACATTTTTCTTAATAAATATCAAGACTATTGCTAGACTAGAGAACTAAAAAATGAAATCTTCAATATGTCTACAAAGGAAAATGAAACATTAGAAGAATATGTAGAAATATTTCAATACAATTTACAAAGGTCTCCATATACTACACTATCCAAAGACATCTTAAAAGCTATAGTGATTAATGGAATGAAGAAGAGTGGGTTGAAACACTTAACATAATGGGAAAAGGGGACATTTCCCAGGAAGAATATGATGAGATTATTTCCCTGTGTATTAGGTGCTCTCGGGGTAGTACACGTAATACGCCAAGTGAACGTGACTCAATAAAAAAATACCTTAAGCAGCCTTGTGGCAACCTAACTAGAGAAGAGTTTGGTAATCTCTTGGAAAATTTTAAAACTGACATTTTGGGTACTTTGACAACGTAGCTTGATGTCTTACAAGCCAAGCAGAAGCAAGCTATAGCAGAGCAGAACTTGGTCGTATTTTTCCCACACTGTCAGAAGAAGCACAACCAAAGGGAATGCCCCTTAGACACAGTTCAAAACTGTGCCATCTGCACTAAGGACCATACCACGGACCATTGCCCTTCACTCCTGGGGCTGAAAGCAGTTTACAAGGAAGCAAAGGAAGATATGGCACCAGTCTACCTAATGAATCAACGCCAACAATGGTAGGCATGACCAGGTATGCCTCAAGACCTGCCTCATTTCTTTTCTTCTCCACAGTATAAACAACAAAACCCTGCAACAACTTGGTAGAATCAAAACCCTTTTTCCACTTGGTTGAACCAGTCGTTTTCTATACCACCCTGGCCAATAGAACCCTCACTAGGGAATAATTGGCCAAGCTTTCATTGTTCTCCTCCTTATTGGAAAAACACTCCATATCAAGCCCGGTGGCCAGCATCCCCTTCTCAAACCACTAGTTGGCCTCAAAGTTGGTAGTGACCCCTGGGAATGACCAACCTACCAATGGGAGCAGGGGTCCAGAATCAACCTACACTTCCAGTTCCATACCCTGTCCAACACAAACCTCAGCCTATCATACGTCCTCAAATACCAGCTCAAACCAATCCTAATCCCAATAATAGATCGGTTCAACTAATTCATATTATAGAAGATCCAAACCCCGACACTAAGCAGAGGCAACGCAATGAACTAAGGCTAAGATCAGGATGTATTATCTCACCAGCAGAAGTCACGACCTCACCTCAATCCAAAACTAGAACTTTAACAGAACCTAGCCAAGAAAAAATAACGGAAACAGAGGTAGGACAAGAAAAGGAAATGGTTGATAAAGGAAGGCCTAGAGAGCTTAGGGTGTCTCCACCTCCATTCCCTGAAAGATTAACTCTGCCTAGACCAATAGTCTCTCAAGATTTTGACATCTTGGGAGAGCTAAGAAACCTTTGTATCAAAATTCCTCTTCTCCAGGCCATAAAAGACATTCCCATATACACAAAAACAATTAAGGAGCTGTGTGGTAAGAAACAAGTAAAAAATACAAAGGTTGTGCCCACCGTTCATGTGGTAGGGGTGCTATTTGACTTATTACTGGGTAAGGAACTGCCCGTGAAATATGAAGACCCAGGAAATCCCATAGTAACTGTGCAAATATCTAGCCACTACTTTCCAAACACATTGGTTGACTTAGGGGCGGCCATTAACATCCTAACTATGCGAACCTATGAAAATATAGGCATATCAGCTTTAGAACCCATGGCTACGTTGCTAGAGCTTGTTGACAGGTCTGTTATCAGACTAGAAGGAAAAGTGCAGGATATCCTGATCTCCATAGACTCATGGGAATACCCAATTGATTTCTTAGTTATTAATCCAAAGAACAGGATGGACAGGCACCCATTGATTCTTGGGCGACCTTGGTTGGCGATAGCCGATGCTTACATAGGCTTCCAAACAGGCAACATGACCATCACTAGAGGAGATTCCATAAAAAATATCATTATTTATCCACCTGCAAAACCAAGCTTACCCACGATAAAAAATCACAAGAATCCATATACATATTGGGAGCAAAACATTCGTCCACCTCTGACATTAGTAGAATCTCTTGAATTTAAAGATCAAACTGAAGACGATGTAATCAATAATTTTACGAGTTAGCCACCCACGTCTAGAAATTTAAAATGCCAAATGTTGAAAACAGTCCTTGAAGATGAAGTTCAAGAGGACCCCTTGATAGAATTTGAGGATTGATATATTCCCACAACCACTATGCATAACAGCATACCCATTGATTTTTGAGCCAGGAAAGATCCTGAATATCAATGGCAATTTGGATGGTGACCAAAAGCAAAGGCTTATAAAAGTTCTACAGAAGTATCAAGGGGCATTTTCTTGGGACTACCTAGACATGAAGGGTTTAGATCCTCAGCTATGCACCCATCACATCTATAATGATAAGGAAATATGACCCATTAGACAACCTCAGCGAAGGCTAAACCTGCACTTAAAAGATATTGTAAAAGATGAACTGCAAAAACTACTAGATGTGAATTTCATTTATCCTATTTCAGACAAAAAATGGGTCTCCCCTCTGGTAGTTGTCCCTAAAAATATTGGGAAATGGAGAATCTATGTGGATTACAAAGAACTGAATAAAGTAACACAAAAAGACCACTTCCCCCTCCCTTTTATTGACCAGGTCCTTGACACGCTGGTAGGAAAACAGTTCTTTTCCTTTCTTGACGGGTTCAGTGGTTACAATCAAATCTAGATATCCCCTGAAGACCAAGATAAGACAACCTTTACCTGCCCATGGGGTAATTTTTCTTACAGAGTTTTACCATTTGGGTTATGTAATGCCCCAACAACCTTTCAAAGAGCCATAATCAACATTTTTTCTGACTTAATAAATGAGGGACTTGAAATCTATATGGATGACTTCACCCCATATGGTGAGGACTTTGATCAAGCATTAGAAACACTAGAAAAGGTGTTGGAGTGATGTATTGCTACTAGGCTATGTTTAAGCAATGAAAAATGTCACATGATGATGACCGAGGGAGTAATCCTAGGTCATTACATCGTTGCAGCCGGAATACAGGTAGATTCAGCAAAAATAGAGGTAATCCTTCTATTAGCCACACCTTGTACACAGACGGAGGTACGCAGTTTTTTGGGATTTGTAGGATATTATCGCAGATTTATAAAGAATTTCTCACGAATATCTGCACCTTTGTATGCATTAACTGGAAATCTTGAATTCCACTAGACTGATAAATGTGACACCTCTTTTGCAGATCTAAAGAAACTAGTCTCGACAGCACCAATTCTGCGAGGGCCTAACTGGAAGCTACCTTTTCACATCTCTTCAGATGCATTCGACACAACAATAGGGGTAGTTATTGGCCACGAAGAAGACAAAAAACCATATTTTATTTATTATATCAGCAAAAACCTCACTCCTATCGAATTAAATTATACAGTGACCGAAAAGGAGTTCCTGGCTATCATTTAAGCTATTAATATTTTTAGACATTATATAACTGGCTATCAAGTACTCCTGTATACTGATCACTCTGCCATTAAATATTTAGCCAATAAACCAATCACGAATGGGATAATAACTTGTTGGTTGCTGCTATTGCAGGAATTCGATATAACTATCAAGGACCATCCAGGAAAGGAAAACATGGTCGCAGACTTCATGTCCAGGGTTCCAAAGACAGATGACACACTAGCAGTTGATGATCAGTTTTCTGACGAACATCTGTTTGTGGTAGTGATAAAAATGCCATGGTATGCAGACGTGGCAAACTACTTGGTAGTGGGAAAGATGCCCAGACATTTAACATCAAGAGAACGGAAACTGATTGTACAATACAGTGCAAGGTTCTCCTGGATCGGTGGATACCTCTTCCATACAGGGGCCGACATGCACATACGCAGATGTATTAGGGAGGATGAGATCTATGACATACTATGGGCCTGTCACGATGAAACTTGTGGTGGCCATTTTGCAGATCGCGGAACAGGGCACAACGTGTTACAATTAGGCTATTATTGGCCTACGATTTTCAAAGATGCGAAAAATGTGTCAAACTTGCGATAGTTGCCAAAGAATGGGGCACCCAGGCCAAGCAAGCGAAACGCCACTGCAACCACAATTGGTGATAGAATCGTTCGAATGATGGGCACTAGACTTCGTTGGACCATTCAACCCACCATCAAACTAGAAAATCTACATATTGGTTGCCACAGATTAAGTAACGAAATGGGTAGAAGTAGTGGCCTTATTAAGAGCCATGAAAGAATATGTGATTAATTTCCTTTTTGAGCTATTCTTGCGATATGGTATGCCAAGGGAAGTGATAACCAATGTGGGGTCATAGTTCGTAGGTAATAAAATTACAGCCATGCTAAAAAATCACCATATCATCCATAGAGTTACGTCTCCTTAACACCCGCAGGCAAACGTGTTGGGTGTGGAGCCTGATTATCTTGTTTACTTTGTATCATAGCATTGGACCCCTGTACCTTTCCATGGAGGGTCTAGGGGGGGGGGGGTAGCAGCGCTTTTCGAAGCCCCCCCTGGCAGGGGTTTTCGGGGGCAATGCCTCCGAAGCTAAAAACATATGTAAAATTGCCTTGTAAAAGTATAGTAATTTCTAGTCAATCTGGGCCGTTCATTAGGCAAATGATCTGATGGTAGAAGTTATGTTTAGATTAGGGTTTTTTTCCCTAGAAGGTAACCCCTCGCTTTTTATGAGGGCATTGTATTGCGGCTGTGTATTGTATGTGTGTATTCTCAGAGCGAGAAACAGAGAGGGAGACTGTGAGAGAGAACAGAGGATATTACAGCGGATCTGCTGTAGGTTTTGTCTCTTCATTTTTTCTAGATAATAAAAAGGAAGGACTGGCTGTTCGGGGTGGACGTAGCCCAAACTAGGTGAACCATGTATATCTGTGTCTCTCTAGTTTTATGTGTTTTGTGTGCTTTTATTTTACGCATATTTTATGTGTTGCATTGCTCCATAATATATAATTTTCTAACAAAATGGGCAGGTCGAAAGCACCAACAAAGTTCTGGAGGCAATTCTTACCAAAAAAATATCAACACATCATCGGGACTGGGCCACTAGATTACTAGAAGCCTTATGGGCTTATCGCACAACTTGGCGAAACACCACAGGATATTCCCCATATCATCTAGTATTTGGGAGAGAGCCTATTTTCCCTATTGAGTTCGAAATAAAGACTACTAGAACAGCCTAGGAGGTAGGGTTGGACTTAACAGAAGCCCAGGTTAAAAGACTCCAACAAATAGATGAGCTAGATGAAATGTGGCTACTTGCTCTGTAGCGCACAACGATCATCCAACAACAATGAGCTAAGTGGCATGACAAAATTATCAAGAAAAAGATATTTCAAAAAGGAGATTTGGCAATCCTCTTTGAATCCATATTCCAAGATTTTCTAGGAAAATTACAAACAAGGTGGTTCGGTCCATACGAAATTCAAGAAGTACACAACAATGGCACACTTGCCTTGACCACCATAGATGGGTCTAGTTCTAAATTTCGAGTAAATGAGCATAGAGTGTTCCTATATCGCAAACCTCTCACAAAGGAATATTTTTTCCAATAGGTACGAAATGATCCCACCATCCGAGTTGTGACAACAGGGGGTGATATCCCCACAACCTCAAGTACATGAGAGTTTGCTACCATCATTTGTAAATAATGTATATAATTTCTTTACAATTCCTAGTTCTTATTTTGTTGTACATTCCTCATGCTCGAAAGTGTATTCTTTTTCTCATCCTCTTTCATTTGTTTTCCTTTTGATGTTCAAATCCTTTGAACAGCTGCTGTTCAATTCAATTGAACAACTGTTGTTCAATCGGATTGAACAACCGTGATTTTTTTGTTTTTTATCTTTTGCTGTTCAAATCCTTTGAACGGCTACTGTTCAATCCAATTGAACAGCTGTTGTTCAATCAGATTGAACATGAGTGCTTTTTGCATTTTATCACTATTCAAATCCTTTGAACGGATGTTGTTCAATTCAATTGAACAGCTACTGTTCAATCGGATTGAACAACCGGGTTTTTTTTGTTTTTTGTTTTTGCTGTTCAAATCCTTTGAATGGCTATTGTTCAATTCAATTGAAAAACTGTTGTTCAATCAGATTGAATAGCTGTGTTTTTTGTGTTTTTTTATCTTTTGCTGTTCAAATCATTTGAACGGCCGTTGTTCAATCCAATTGAACAATTGATGTTTAATTGGATTGAACAACCGTGCTTTTTGCGTTTTTATCCGCATTGTTCAAATCCTTTGAACGACTGTTGTTCAATTCAATTGAACAGCTGCTGTTTAATCAGATTGAACAACCATGTTTTTTGTTCTTTTTATCTCTTGTTGTTCAAATTATTTGAGCAGCTACTGTTCAATTCAATTTAACAATTTCTGTTCAATCGGATTGAACAACCATTTTTTGTTTTTCCTTGCTGTTCAATCACATTGAAAAACCTTATTTTTGTGTTTTATTCCTTCCTTTATCTATATACCCCCCTTGATCCACACACTAGCTATAAAAGGCATCTCTGAGGAGGAAGTGGCAGTGGAAGAAAGGAGGGAAGCAGTAAAAATTACCAATATGATCATTTGTTGACACTATAATCTCTAAACTGGAAGCCAACATTGTACATATATGAAATGAAAGGCTAAGTCATTTCCAGCTCAATTATGTTATCATACAATACATGATATTATGATGGTATATCTTTCTACACTTTCGAGTAGTATTTCCCTCCAATATGAAGAAATTGGAATAAGGAATATTAATTGTATTGGCATTGTTTTTACTTCTCTCACCATCCCTAACTCTTCAGGAGTTAATGAGCCTCCCTTCATGTATAAAGGATAACTATTATGTTTTCATGAAAAATTTTAAGAGAGGATAGGGGGTCTCATCACAAGCCAACCTACCATGATCATAAGGGTTTAACAAGTGACATTCCCACAATGGCCATCACACCAGGGTAATAACCTTCTCATTTGCTTGAAGGATAGGAAGTCTCATCACGAGCCAGCCTGATCACTCCGTTACAATGCTAGTGAATGGCACTGTGACTATCTGTCCATCACACCAGCACAGTGACCTCCTTATAAATCCAAATGCTTATGTTTCAAAAAGAAGTATTATGCTTACATGAAAATTTTCAAGAGAGGATAGGAGGTATCATTATGAGCCAGCCTACCATGTTCATAAGAGCTTAGCAAGTGATATGCCCACAATGGCCACCACACCAGGGTAATGACCTTCTCAATTGCTTGAAGGAAAGGAGGTCTCATCACGAGCCGGCCTGATCACTTTGCTACAACTCTGGTGAGTGGCACTATGGTTATCTGGCTATCATACCAGCATAGTGATCTCTCCACAAAATTGGCAGAATAAATACTTTTACATAAGGATCCTGGCTCATTTTCCGGGTTAAAATAGCAACCCTGTTGAGGCTATGAATTCCTATTGGCAGCAGTGGCTCTGCTTATGGTATAAGAGTATGTCTCAAAAATAGCCAATCACTCTTACATATACCTTATCTTCCATTTTTCTTGCATAAGCACTACTTGAATTAGTGATAATTCTAATCTACCACATAAGTAGCTATAAGGTGTTGAGGCATAAAAAGTATCTTTTAAACACCTATTTATCTCACATTAATTATCAATCCGGGAGCGATTTTTTATTTCAAGCGTGTACTCTGTCTGAGACTGCAATTAACTAGAGTAATGCTATGAAATATGTAGTACAATATGCTAGATACAAGAGTAAATGAATGCTTGTAAAGAAATCTAATTACAAGAACAAAAATGAAAATACTCTGAATACTTAACTACTCATTCTGCAAAACATCAATCAGGGATACAGTAACAATAACTCATTCCCTTAGAAATCGATGCAACTAAAATCACACTAAGGGAAGACAATCAATCTGGGGACTTGGAAGCAGTAACCACTGTCCTCTACAGTTGATGGTCTTGTTCTTTAAACAATCAAAATGAAATCAAACTTGAAATACTTACTGATGAAAATAACTGAAAAGAACTACTTCTAATAACAAGAGTCAGAAAGGAACAACAACTTGTAATTCCTATGTGTACACAGCAACTGTAAACAATATCTCTGCTAATCTGAACCTATGAATCAGAAATGAACAATAAGCAGGAATGGAACAAAAAACATTAATTGAACAACAAATGTAAAATTAACGCAATCAAGAAACTAATCTTCTTAACACTTCAATCTTGTCGACAGCCAACACTATGAAACAGTCAATTAGAATGAACCATAAACCAATGGAACAACAACTGGAATTAAGTATCGAACAACAAGGCTTTATAAAAGATAGAAAGATGAATAAGACAGTAAATACGATTCTTGCGAAGATAGAATAGTAGTGCAATTCATTAACGCTCGCAGCAAATCCAAATTCAAATCAACAACAATCAATCAATTCTGTAAATAGAATGAATCTAAACACAATTATCACATGACAGTAAGCAAAGGATAGAAATACAAATAGCAGAGTAATTCCACCAGGGCCAGGCCCTTAGCACCAGTGAAACACTGTTGGGTTACTTAAGTACTTGAAATATGAAATGAAACGCGCCTTTATATTAATCGAGCATAAAGTATTACAGAGATCACTCTCTAAAGCCGAGAGTCAATAAAACGTAATATTACAAAATAAATGTTTGAATCCAAGAATCTCCAATCTCCTAATCACTAAAGGGTGTTGCCTTATATATCAGATTCTGATGGACAAGACAAGGAATAAGACGAGGCTTGAATAGAAATCCCTCAGGATCGAAGGATCTTGAGGGATTCGCTTCTCTTCTTTTAGTTATCACATGATTTACTTTGACTGAAGCCAAGCTGTCCCTTGCCTTTTCTGAGTGATGCGTTCAGATTTCCTTGTCATTTGCAGGATTTGGTCTAACGATGGAGGAACAACAGTTTCATTTATCTCAGCCTCGCCTCTGATATAGCTATTCACCTCACCTAATTCTTGTTTTTTGCAACAAAAAGCAATCTTTAGTCATATTTTTACAATAAACATAAATCTTTACAATTCTACCGTAATTCTTGTAATAAATCATCTTTCTAGGGTAAAACGAATTATGTTTAAAGTAAAAGAACAAGAAAACACATAGTGAATTCATACCTTTTCCACTGCTCAACATACCCCCCTGCTTACCCTTTTTCATGTCCTCATGAAAACTATAGTTCACATGCAGGGCAGTTAAAGAATAAGATGGATAAGGTTTTTCATCAAGAGGCCTAAAACCATGCTTTGCAGCTAATGCTTCGAAGATATGCTCTGTCTGTCCTTCAGGTAGTTCATAAGTGGATTTGTAGTCTGTAGCAAGATACCATGCAATGGGGCTTCGAAACCTACATCCTAGCCAGAATGGTCCTTCTTTCAAAATGAGTTGGCTATAGGAAACCAAGCAGTTTGCAGCTAATCCAAAGTTTTTATAGTTAAATGGTTCTCTATTTTGAACATTTCAATTGGAAATTCCCCATCGGACCTTAGCTGCTATGTAAGTTTGGTTTCTAATAGATAGGAAATAGTCTATCCCATTCAAGACAATTGATTTATGGACAGGCCCCAATGCTTGGATAACACCTTCCTTTGTCATCAAATTCTTCTGCCTAGCCCATAGTTTTAATGGGTACTTAGGTTCACTCCTAACCCACAAATCTAATTCATTTTCCTGCCTTTGAAAAACATTATAGCCTTTAAGCCATTTTAACTAATTAACAACAAAGGAAATAAACGCCTGGTATTGGATATCACCCACAAAAGGGCTAGGATTTGTCTCACTATCATTTTCCAATATGAGATTATGCAAATAAAACTCACACAAGAGGCGTTGTACCTTTACCCCATAGAGTTTGCAGCATGTTACAAAATCATCTATAATTTTTAGCTCTATAGATTTTCCTGCCCTAACTACCTTAATATTTAGCTGTAAATATCTTTCTAATAAAAATAAAGCATATTTCTTGGCAAGGCATCTACAAGCTAAGACATCGGTGTACAATGAGCAGAGAGTGTCCATTCGACTCTAGGCTAATTTTAATTGATTCATTACCTTTTCAGCCTTCTCCTATGCCTTTTGACAATTCTCGTGGGTTTCAGCCTCTGCTTCATGGATGGCCTTCATCTGCTGCTGTAACTCCTGATATCTTCTCCTAGAGACAGTGTCTTCTTCCAATTTTTCCCTTTCTAATCGAGCCTGTGCCAAATCTTCTTGGATTTTGGCTAATGTAGGGTAACTAAAAGTATTCTGACTACTAGCTTGCATATTTTCATTTGAAGTGGGTCCCTCTGGAACAACTTCTTCTGGAACAGCTACTTGCTATTCCGTATCTCCCTGATTAGGCTCAGCCATAGCTTCTGCAACTTGGTGGTTCAATTTAGTGGCCACTTTCCTCTTTTTCGAAGCTCGCTTGGTGGATATGCTTCTTCTCTTTGGGGTTCGCTTGGGAATTTGTTTCATTCTAATAACCCTATTGGTTTTCCTGAGTTTTTCCACGAGTCTCTGAAGCTTCATTCGTTCCCTCTGAAGCTTTTCAATCTCAGTTACTTTCTTCCTTTTTCTTAATGGAATGGATGTTCCTTTTTTTTTTACCTACTTTCTCAACAGGGTTTTGGTCCACATCAGCCGTGCCTTTAGTTGGGCTCACTTCTCTGTTTTCTTCTTGGGGTTCTTCTTGAATATTCATATGCCCTTGGCTAAATTCTTCGAGATTTATACCCTCAATTGACTTTGCAATCCCCTGAGAATTTTCAGGTTGGGATACTGCTTCAATGTTCTCCTTTTCTTGTTCATGCTTTTTAGGGGAAGCAACCCTAGCTGACTCCATCATTTCGTTAGGGTTTGTTGTTTCATCCAGCGTTTCTTCAACTATTTCTTTCTTGTCAGCAGAGTGCTCCTGCAATTGGTTGATATCAATATTAAGGTCCAGAGGGCTATGAGGCTGCACATAGTCACTCATATTGGCCAGAATTTGGGCCAATTGGTCTTCTTGTAAAGGACTTCGTGGTGAAATTGCAGTAGTGTTTTCAGGAGGCTCTGTTCCTTCTCTTTCACTGCTGTGATTATCTTCGTCCTCCTCACAGGTCTGGTAGCTACCTTCCTCCTCATCCGAGTAACGAATTTCTCCCTCAATTTCCTCTTTTTCATTATTTTCTTCTTCTGCACTGGTTTGTTTCTCACCACTGGTGTGGTGGCTCATTTCTTCTTCATTTGAGTAGCAAATTTCTCCCTCAATTTCTTCTTCATCAGTACGAGGACTTCCTCCTTCCAATTGTGGAGGTTTTTCATCCTCCAAGCTGGGAAATTAAAAGGGCTGGCTACTGCTACCCGGAAGTCCTTCTATCATTCCCCTACTTCTTTTGGAATGGGAGGACTGTCTACGACTTGATGGCTCAGCTGCTAAGCTAGCCATTCTTTTCTGTTTTGGGGCAGGTAAGGCTAATCCTCCATGAATCGAGAATATCAACTCCTCCCAACTGGTCTATTGTTGGGTGAGACTACGACTCACAATTAATCTGATTAGGCAATGGTGGCTTACCACCATGTCTGCGTGCCGAGCTTTTCTTATACTACGGGAAATATCATGCAGTAAGGAATTTAAAAATGCAGGCAAATTTACAGTGCATTTCTTCTTTAATACCGCTAATAATTTAAGGTGGCGAGGTCTTACCACATATTTCCTTCCGTCGCATGTTATATAGGCCTGCACTATCTTGGCCAATTCTGTCCATGGTTCTCCCAATGATGCTGGATGAACTCCTTTGCCTTTGACGACCAATGTTTTCCGTCATCTTAGAAAATCTTCATGGATTCTTGAAGCCTGACCTTTTTCTGAGTCCATATGGTTCCTTGCACTGGTAGACCAGACACCTCTGCAATTATTTCATATTTTACGGCTGCCTGTCTTCCTCTAACCATGGAGTATCCTTCCTGCAAATTTTGTAAAAACTTGGTAGCCACTGTTTCATGGGGTTGTTGCAGCCTCGTGAAATATGTAATCCATCCCAATTTTTCCAGAATCTCCCGTGTAGCATCATAAACAACTATCACTTGTGGCTAACTACGAATTGGTCATCCTCCCATCGTCTCTGCACACTGTTACTTCTTTCCAAACACACAGTGATTGTAATGGAACAGCACAACATGGTGAATTGGAATAATATCGTTAAGTTTTTGTTATTCCCTAGAATGTAGGGATTTGATTCGCATACAGGTAAAAAATGTAGGGATTTGATCTGCATGCAGAGATTAAGAGACATCCGTGCCCCCCCTGGAGGATGATAGGTCGTCCTCGACCGTCAATTAAGAGAGGAAAGTACTGCACAACAGTTGTACAGTAGGAAAAAGCAGGCATAATTATGATACAATCAATCAAATTATAGCATTTAATGAAATCTATGAGTGTGATAAATCGTAAATAGATATAGAAATGTTTTGTAATGATTTAAAGATAAGGAGAAGGGACAACTTAAGATGATCATAAGTACATATGCGTTATTACCCACTCAAACTAATGTGATAGATTTATGATGATTTTCATGTATAATAGGTTTGAAATCAAGGGTTAAGGATTCATACTTCCATTTGATATTTAGATAGAGATATAGGAAAAAGGGTTTAATATTACTATTGATGTGTGCAAATGTGACTCCAATACCATCAGCAGAGCTCTGTTGCCCACAGGTGTCCATAACCTTGACAGAGTTGATTTCTCACCCTTGGAACCATTGTCCTTTATTTATACTGAGGAAGTGTTATTTAAATGTCATGATGGAGGCCATTGTGTTGGCTTGGTGACCAGATAAATTACAGTGCCATTCATCGGGAAGAAATGAGAAGTGGGTAGGCCGGCTCGTGATGAGAACTCCTGTTCCAAGCACTTCTTAATTTTTTTTCTTTCAATTGTCCATTGGACCATATCCCTGGTGTGGTGGCCATGATGGGAATGCCACTTCACTTGCTTCCTTATGATCATGGTAAGCTGGCTCTTGATGAGACCCCCTATCCTCCATCTGCCATATCATAAAATTATTAGTGAAATATAAATATTCTTTCTTTTTTCATATAGCACTTTCCTACTTATATATAAAGGATGGCTCAGCACTCCTTAAGAGTAGGGATGGTGGAAGAAGTCTAAACATCTCAATAGAAAAGAATATGCCCTTATTGTTAGTATGAATATTTCATCATAAAAGACCACTTTAGCTACGCATAACAAATAGCCCTAACATCAAGTATGATTGCCAATATCTTTAAGTCTACATTTAGTTGATCCAAATAATGCTGCACAAATTCAAATCTAAGCATAAAAGACATTAAGCAAAAAAAAGAAATATGGCTCCATGCATCCAATAGACAAGACAAGAACAATGTATTTGAAAGAATTTTTTATATCATATTAAAAGGGGTCACCTGAGAGGAAAAAAAGAAAGGTGTTTTCCAGTTCTCCTCAATGGGATGGGTTCTTGACAGTCCTCAACACTTCAGATCTAGAATCTCTCTTTCTTGTTGGTGTAGAAAACCCAGACAAACATAGAACTCAATGGGAGCTCACATGGAAAAAATGGAGAAAATGTGAGCAAGTGTATAGATCCAGTGTGATCTAATGCAATCAAAGGTGACTAATGAATGGGGAAAACCCTTCTATTTATAACAAAATATTGGGGCAATCTAGAACTTGGTGCATGAATAAAGTATTATTAATCAAATTCTAGAACCACCCTTTAGGAATATTTTATTATATTTGTTGGAGGGAAAAGGATTTTTGACTTGGGTCAATTCCTTTATTTATAAATAATAAATAAATAAATGATTTATTTACTATTTTAAGGAAATGGTGGGAATATAATTAAATAAATAATTATTTATTTAATTATTTATAAATGATTTAGTCAAATTTAACTAGGAATATTATTTAAACAGGATTTAAATAACTTATTCCTAGGAAATAATCAAATAAATAAGGATTTATTTAATTGATTTCCTTGTTTTGGGTTAATATGACCAGGAAGTATAAACAAATATAGATTTGTTTATTATTTCCTTTTGGGGTTTCCTGTTTAGACCATAAACAACTTAATAAAGGTGTTTTACTAAGTTATTTCACATAGTGAAAGCAATTTTACTTAGGGTAAAATTGGTCTTACATGGTGTACTTGGGTTCATCTAATGATAGTAGGTTAGATGACCAAAAAATGGTGTAACACATTGTCCCCCAACGTACGAGTGTTAGGAGCAAATCGTATGACCGAAGTACGTTGTAAGAACTCAATCACTAGAGATCAAGAGGGAAGTCAGAGAGAGAAATGTAAGGTAGTATAATGTGCTAAAGGACTAGACCCTGAGGAGATGAGACTTACAGGTGCAACAAGTCTCTAGTTTATGAAGTGGTACCTATGCTAAAGGCAGTGAGGGAGGCATACCTATGCCCGTCGAGACAAAGTACAAAAGAATAGTATGTCCAGTAAACAAGGAACCGAACTATAAAGTACATGCTGACATGAATACAAGCCAGAAAAGAATGATGAATCCCACATACATGCTGTGCCTGGAATAATAGCCAGGACTTATACAATAATATTTTAGTACATGAGATACAAATACACCCCAAATGCCCCTTATACACGGGGAAGGGCTCGCAGAATATGACTGATACATGTAAATCGAAGAGGCGTTGCAAGCGGCTGAGGCCGACATCATCAAATGTAAGGAGCTGCATCAAAGGTCGGAAATGAAGAAGTCATCTGGGCATGTGGGGGGATACCTACAGGGCCACCCCCTCATGAGGGTTGAGACATCTCACACACACCCGGGAATCACCAATAGCTGTTGTTGCATCACTGGACCATCAAGTATATGGATCGCGATCTTGTGGAAAGGAGTTCAAACCAAGGTACACCGCCCTCTAAACCTATATTTTGGAGTAAATGAGCTAATGTCGACAGAAGGAGGTCCTCCATAGGTGAGGCAACAAGGGATCCCCAACTAAGGTGCGAGAGAAAATAGTGGAGCGACTAACAGACGGACACTACTGATGATGATGAAATGGGGAATATTGAGTAGCAGATGGACGACTTCCCTTGTTAGAGCATAAAGGGCATGAATAGCTTGGCAGCGATTGACACAATATCATGAGGGATAGGGGACAATGGTACTAAAGGCCATAATGTGCAACACGAGAGAGGGACCAAGAAATGAAGGATGGAAGGCTATAGCGGGATACAAAGGGACTCGAGATAGACTCCATGACCGATGATGACTCAACTCGGATGCTCTAAACAAGGGCGAATTGATTGTGTTGCCACACATTCAAGGTCCAATGGGGGACCATAAAAACATGAGTACAATAGGGTATCTCATGATGAAAATCAACACGAACAAAGATAAGTAAGGAGGCAAAGTGGTGCCCCAAGTACAAGTGTTGTAAGTGAGGAAATTCGATTTGGAGGAGAGGTGAATAAACCCTTCGTGGACAAAATTTGTCCTAGTGAAGTATAAAAACATGAAAAATTAACGGATACCCATTTGAGTGCTTGATGAGAGCTTTCCAACGGTTAAGACGGTGTGTCAAACGGGGCTACGGTTTGGTCGTAGAGGGCGAAAGAAAAAATAGGGGTTTTTCTTCTAATAAGGCATTTTCCCTCCAAAAAAATTCATTTGCTTGTGTAGCTCTGGTGAATGTGGAGAGGAAAGAAGGCCCTAAATCTTGCGGCGATTGTAGTGGACAAACCGACTGTTGGAATCGAGATCCGCCAGTTGCAGGTAAGAGGCCTAGTCCTACTCTTTGTTTTTGATGGATTAAAAGTTCATATTAGGCTTCCAAATCTCAGTAACAACCCCTACCTCATCATTACGGTCGGATCGCACTTTTTGGGGAAAAAACTGCGACCTGGGACATAGGTTTGGGCCTGAAAAGTGCGACCTGTCCCAGGATTTGGCCAAAAAGTGCGACCTGTCAGATGGAGGTAGGTTTAGTGCTGTTGTGGGCTGAAATTCAGTTTTTGTGTAATTGAATGCAGTTTTACCTATCTGTAGACTAAAAAAAATGACGGTTTTGTGCAGATATGGCAGATATACGGATCAAGTGGAGAGAGAGAGACCTAGGTACATTACAGACGAAAATACAGGTGGATCAGGGTGTCCGTCGTGCATTGGCCAGGTTTGGGGTTCTGAAATTTGTGGAGAACCCTTTGATGAGGGCTGGGGAGCCCTTGTTGGATCAGATTATCAGTTATTGGGATCCAGATCATGAGGTTTTTATAGTGTAGGGGCACAGGATTGAGCTGACAGTCTAGGATATGTATTTCCTGACTGGTCTCCCACCATTAGGGATGGTGGGAAATACACAGCCAGTGTTACCGCGGGGGCATAACATCATGGAGTTCGTAGAGCGACATTGTCGCACAGGTGTCCGAGTCAAAGGGACTCGGATATCGATTGGGGATTTAGAGAGGTTGGAGACCCGGGCAGTGGCGGCAGCAGTGTTGCGGATCTTGGGAAGCTAGGCACTCCATCACATCACTGGAGGGAAGATGATGATTGTAGAAAGTGTGTTGAGTGGGACCTACTATGGGTGGGCCCAGATGATGTTGGTGTCACTGAAACAACAGTTGTCGCTGTGTAAGCAGCAAGTGAACCATGATTGTGCTTATGGGACGGTATTGTGCTCCTTATTTTTTGAGAGGATCCCGATCCTGCAACCTCGTGTATAGCTACCTGATGGGGGTCCGAGAGAACCCAGGATGCGTCGGTGGGGATGACTACTGTATAGAGGAGGGGGAGGGGCAGTCGGATGGGTGTTCCGACCAGAGTTCTTCGACCATTGGGATCAGATGCCATTGTACATAGACGACTATCCCTATAGTGGGATGAGTTATTGGGGAGATCCGGACTTGCCGCTTTCGCCTGGTTGAGTATGGGGACCTGATGGTAAGTGACAAGTAACTAATCTATTATGTGCATGTTAAGTTTTGTGAATAGTATTTATGGAACTGATCCTTATACTTTTTGGAATGCAGATATAGCTCCAGTGAAACCGGTCGGATATATGGGACGACCTGCAGCAGCCGGAACTACAGGTGCTAGTGGATCGAGGATGGCACAGAATGAGGATATGGCCGCTCTGTTGGAGGATATTTGTCGTAGATGTGAGGGGCTACTGACCGGTGTGTCGGAGCGGGGTTGGCAAGATTTAGACGACCAATACATAGAGTTATGTATTGGGCTACCCTCGGAATGGCGAGGTATCATGCGACGCATGGCGATGGCTGGTCAGACTGTGCGTGATCTACGAGCTGCGGGAGCAGAGCCATTGGCTCAGGATCCTCCAGAGAGTGATTATATGTAGGGCAGGTGGTGCCCCCCAGTGTGTATGTAGGGGCAGGTGGTGCCCCCCAGTGTGTATGTAGGGGCAGGTGGTGCCCCCCAGTTTTTTTGAGTTTTGGTTTTTTTTTTTTGTAACATGCTAAGGGCATGTCAGATGTTTCAGAGTAGATGGACTCTAAAAACATGTTATATGATATCTATTATGTGTATGCATTGTGTTGATGGTTTGAAATTTTATTTTCATGTGTGTGATAAATGCCAGTCTAGAACATGATTAGCTATTCTATCTACATAGTGATTTTGACTTCTAGGGACATGGTTGAAAGTAATGAATCTAAAGTCACGTATCAAAAGTTTCACTCGTAAATATTTTCTAAATAGGATAGGGTTATGCACATGATAGACACCATTAAGTTGTAAAACAAGAAGCAGGGAATCTAAATGAACGTGCAGATGGAGGATGCGATGAGATAGGGCATCGGCTAAGAGACCACGTACTACATCATATTTGACCTGATTATTGGTGGCATTACCAATGCATACCCCATTCGAAAGAACGAGGGTATGCAAGGGGGTAAAGATGGCCCAGGTGGCCGAAGCGAGATTCCGAGAGTAGCGACTGGCCCCATCGGCATAGCCAATATAATGTGTGGATGAGAGGTCTGGTGGAATAGTGTCATAGGACAAGAAATGGAAGGAAGGAGAAGAATGAGGGCAGTGTGAGTATAGGGTAGACATCAAACAACTAGATCTACTACGGTAGCCAATTGTTAGTATGAATCTTTCGTCGTAAAAGACCACTTTAGCTACGCATAACAAATAGCCCTAACATCAAGTATGACTGCCAATATCTTTAAGTTTGCAGTTAGTTGATCCAAATAATGCTGCACAAATTCAGATCTAAGCATAAAAGACATTAAGCAGTAAAAATGAAATATGGCTCCATGCATCCAATAGACAAGACAAGAACAATGTATTTGAAAGAATTTTTTATATTATATTAAAAGGGGGCACCTGAGAGGAAAACAAGAAGATTACTCCTTCTGGCCTCTCTAATGATGAGAGACAGCCTCAAGACTTGCATCTAAAATTTCTCTCTTGTTGGTGTAGAAAACCCAGACAAACATAGAACTCAAAGAGAGCTCACAAGGCAAAAATGGAGAATGTGACCAAGAGTATATATCTATACTGATCTAATGCAATGAAAGGTGACTAATGAATGGGGAAAAACCTTCTATTTATAAAAAAATATTAGGGCGATCTAGAACTTGGTGCCTGAATAAAATATTATTAATCAAATTCTAGAACCACCCTTTAGGAATATTTTATTATATTTGTTGGAGGAAAAGGATTTTTGACTTGGGTCAATTCCTTTATTTATAAATAATAAATAAATAAATGATTTATTTATTATTTTAAGGAAATGGTGGGAATATAATTAAATAAATAATTATTTATTTAACTATTTATAAATGATTTAGTCAAATTTAACTAGGAATATTATTTAAATAAGGATTTAAATAACTTATTCTTAGGAAATAATCAAATAAATAAGGATTTATTTAATTGATTTCCTTGTTTTGGGTTAAATATGACCAGGAAATATAAACAAATATAGATTTGTTTATTATTTCCTTTTTGGGGTTTCCTATTTAGACCATAAACAACTTAAGAAAGGTGTTTTACTAAGTTATTTCACATAGTGAAAGAAATTTTACTTAGGGTAAAATTGGTCTTACATGGTGTACTTGGGTTCATCTAATGATAGTAGGCTAGATGACCAAAAAATGGTGTAACACTTATTCCTTCTCCATAAAAATCAATGAAAGTTATAAAATTTGGGGAAGAACCAACATGATAAGGATAATCGATCATATTAATTCTAGTGATAGTAAGACAGCAAAGTCATGTTATTAATTATGTCCATTTTTCCTTTTTCTTATCATTATCAAACAATTTTCTTAAAAATGACGATTTCTTTTGATTTGCTGATTCTAGTAAGCTTTAATTTGTATGATTTTGTGTAAATAGTATGTTTGCCTTTAGAAGAGTCATCATAAATCCTCAAAATGCTGGTTTAGAACAAAAAAATAATCCACTCAAAAGGTATTGTTCCTTTAGAAAGGAACAACAGAAACAATCTGCGGAAATGTGTTCCTTCCGAAAGGAACATCAAAAAGAATCTGCGAAACTACTGTTCCCTTCGAAAGGAACAACAAAACAATCTGTGAAACAACGAAAAAAAACAGCACAACTGATGTTCCTTTCAAAAGGAACAGCGAAAAAACTCTCAGCAAAGTTGTAAAGGAATAGAAAAAATTTTGTTCCTTTAGAAAGGAACAGCAAAAACTCAAAATAAACGAAATAAACAAAGTTTTGAAAAAAACAGAATTCCATGAAACCAAAAATCAAAATAAATGAACAATCTTTATGTACAAATATTAAAGAAAAGAAATGATTTAATAAATGGGTGCCGAGGGGGAGTTATCCCCTTTAGCCAGAATTTTCATGGTAGAATCTTCCCATAATTGTTGGTAGAAAGATTCTCGAGTAAGCGGTTTATGATATAATCGTACTCGATGACTGTTTACTTTGAATGAATGTCCAAATCCATCAATGGTGGTTAATGTAATAGTGTCGTTATCATGCACTTTTTGTATTCCATAGGGTCCGAGCCATCGTGTCTGGAGTTTCCCTGGAAAATCATGAAACCTAGAATCATATAGGAGTGCCCAGTCTCCTTCGTGGAAGATATTTTCTTTGATAAGGGCGTCGTGCCATTTTTCTCTCTGTTGTTGAATTAACGCTGTGTGCTGAAGTGCAGAGAGCCTAATTTCATCTAGCTCATTAATTTGCTGTAGTCTTTTGGCCTGGGCCTCTTTTAAATCTAAACCCACCTTTTGGGTTGTTCTTAATGTCTGGATTTCAAACTCTATTGGAAAGAGGGGCTCTTTTCCAAATACCAATTGATACGGTGAATATCCCGTAGTGGCTCTCCATGTTGTTCGGTATGCCCATAAGGCTTTTGGCAGCCTGTAGGCCTAGTCTCGTCTGTGTGAGGCAACAATTTTTGTCAATATGGATTCAATTACTTTGTTCATGCTCTCTACTTGGTTGTTTTCCTGTGGGTGGTATGGGTTTGTAATCTTGTGTTGAATGTGGTAATTATATAATGTTTCAGCTAGTTTATTACCCACAAATTTCGGTCCTCCATCTGTGATTATGTCCCTCGGGAGGCCATATCGCACAAAGATTTGGAAAAGAAATTGTATTACAGAGGCCTCTGTAGCTTTTGAAAGTGCCTCTGCTTCAACCCATTTAGTGACATACTCGGTTGCAACTAGGATGTATGTTTTTTGGTTTGATGGGGGGCTAATAGGGCCAACAAAATCGAGCACCCAATGTTCAAATGGTTCAATTACTAGCTGAGGGTTCAAAGGCATTTCATTAGACTGCCGAGGGCGACCTACCCTTTGGCAGCTATCACATGCCTGCACAAATTTTTTGGCATCTTTAAAAATGGTAGGCCAATAATAGCCTGTCCGTAAAACGTTATGGGCAGTTCTATGATCTGAAAAATGTTCACCACACAGCCCATCATGGCATGCTTTCAAAATATCAAATACCTCGTCCTCCCGGATGCATTCCTTATTTGCATATCTGACCCTGTATGAAACAGGTAGCCCTCAATCCAAGAGAATCGGGTACTACGCTGTATTATCTGCTTTCGTTCATTAAGGGTTAGATGTTTAGGTAATTTACCTATTGCCAAATAATTTGATATATCAACATACCATGGTGTTCTGACAGTAACAGCGAACAAATGTTCATCTGGGAAGTGGTCTTCAACCGCTTCTGTATCTGTTGGCTTTGGCATTCTTGACAGAAAATCAACTACAGGATTCTATTTTCCAGGTCGATCTTTGATTGTAATGTCGAATTCCTGCAATAAAATCAACCATCTTGTCACTCTTCCATTTGTAACAGGTTTGTTTGCTAAAAATTTAATGGCTGAGTGATCAATATATAGTACTACAGGATACCTGGTTATATAATGTCTAAACTTATTTACAGCATGTACTACAGCTAAAAATTCTTTCTCAGTCACAGTATAATTTAGTTCAGCAGGAGATAGATTTTTGCTAATATAATAGATTGCATATGGTTTTTTGTCTTCTTCTTTCCCAAGCACTGCTCCAATCACTGTGTTTGAGGCATCAGATGAAATTTGGAATGGAAAATTCAAATTTGGGCCCCTCATCACTGGGGCTATTGAGACAAGATTTTTCAGATCGTTGAAGGCATTGTCACATTTATCTGTCCAAATAAAATCAATGTTCCCAGTTAGTGCATATAAAGGTGCAACTATTCGAGAATAATGTTCTATAAATCTCCTATAATATCCAGAAAATCCAAGAAAGCTACGTACCTCTGTTTGTGTGGTGGGTGTGGGTATTAACAAAATTATCTGAATTTTGGCTGGATCCACCTGAATTCCAGCTACTGAAATATAGTTCCCTAAGATGACTCCTTCGGTCATCATCATATGACACTTTTCATGGCTTAAACAAAGCCTAGTGTCAATACATATTTGCAACACCTTTTCTAAATTTTTTAATGTTGGCTCAAAATCATCTCCATAAGGTGTGAAGTCATCCATTATACTTCGAGCCCTTCAATTATTAAATCTGAAAAGATGCTGAGAATGGCCCTTTGAAATGTAGCAGGGGCATTTCATAGGCCAAAGGGTAAGAATCTGTAGGCAAATGTCCCCCAAGGAAAGGTAAAAGTAGTTTTGTCTTGGTCTTCAGGGGCAATCTGGATTTGATTGTACCCACTGAAGCCATTGAGGAAGGAAAATAATTTCTTTCCTGCCAATGTGTCTAATACCTGGTCAATGAAAGGAAGGGGAAAGTGGTCTTTCTGGGTTGCCTTGTTAAGTTCATGGTAATCTACACATATTCTCCACTTCCCATTCTTCTTTGGTACCACTACTAATGGAGAGACCCACTTGCTATCAGATATTGGGTAGATGAAATTGACATCCAATAGTTTCTGTAATTCAGCTTTCACAATATCTTTAAGGTGAGGGTTTAGTCTTCTTTGGGGTTGGCGAATGGGTCTGGCATATTTTTCGGTATAGATGTGGTGTGTGCATAATTGGGTGTCAATTCCCTTCATTTCTAGGTAATCCCATGCAAAGGCTGCTTTGTATTTCTGTAGTAATTGGACCAACTTCTCTTCTTGTTCAACAGTCAGATTTTTGTTAATGTTTAGAGTTTTTCTCGGCTCAATTTCTACAAACTTACTATTGTACACAAAAGTAGTGGGTATTATTTGATTAGGAATGTCTTTCAGAGGATCTTCTTCTTCTTTATTGTCAAATGTTGCCTTGATCATGTGACATTGCAGATGGGATCTGATTTGTGGTTTATTCATAAAAATATTAATGATATCATCCTCTGTTTGGTCTTTAAAATCAAGAGCATCTTCTATAGTTAGAGGTGATCTCATATTTTCCATAAGATATGATACCGGTTGTTTTATTATTTTGATTATTGATAGGCTTGGTTGGGCTAGGGGATATAAAGCTAAATTCTTGACATAGTTTCCCCTTGTTATTGTCATGTTGCCTTGTCGGCATCCAATATAAGCATCGACAGTTGCCAAACAAGTTCTACCTAAGATTAACGGGTGTCCATCTAGCCGGTTCTTTGGATTGATAACTAGGAAGTCAACAGGGTATTCCCAGGAATCTATAGATACCATTACATCTTGTAGTGTACCTTCTGGTTTGACTACCGATCGATCAGCCAATTCCAATAAGGTTGTTGTTGGTTCTAGCGATGTAATGCCAAGTTTTTGACAAGTAGTGGTTGTTAAGATATTGATTGCTGCTCCGAAATCAACTAAGGCATTTGGAAACAATTGCCTATTGATTTGCAGTGTCACTATAGGGTTTCCTGGGTCTTCATATTTTATAGGTGTTTCCATTCCTGATAATAAGTTAGATAGAGTACCGACTATTTGGACATTTGGGTTGGTGGTTTTTCTCCTCTTTGGCTTCTTTATGCATAATTCCTTAATGGTTTTTGCATATATAGGGATGTCTTGGATAGCTTGGAGGAGAGGGATTTTTATACACAAATTTTTTAATTCTCCCAGAAGATCAAAATCAAGATGTTCTAATGGGTGCGGTATGATTAATCGTTCTGAGAATGGTGGAGAAGAGGTTGTTACTTGTTGTTGATTTTATTGTTGAACCTCCTTCTCTTTTGGTAATGTTTGTAATGGATCTTCAATATGAACATTTTTGTTTCTCTCTGTTTCTACTATACGCCTGGACCTTAATTGAAGGTCATTACACTCCCTCAGTTCAGTTTCTAATTTTGGGGGTTCTATTATTTGGACAGACTGAACTGGCCTAATGTCTGGGTTTGGGTTGGGTTGGGCTGGGAGTTGCGGTCTTAAGTTGGTCTGGGGGTTTATATAGGGAGCTGGCAGTGTAGGTTGAGAGAGAGGAATTGTTCCAACTAGCTGATTTGTAGGTCTTTGCCAGTTTGACTGCCAGGCCTGACTCTGCGAAGTAGAGGGGGACCATTGTGTTGGATAAGCATTGTTTTGCCAAAATGGTGGGCAGAAAGGAAAATTTTTCCAATTAGTTTGACTTGTTTGATTTGGCCATGATGATGTAGGAAATGTTTGTTGTGACCAATTAGGGAAAGGTGGTTGCTTTTGCCACATTCCATTATATTGTTGAGAATTGTATTGAGGAGGCTGAAAAGAAGAAAATGGATCAGTTGGCATACCTGATTGTCGTCGCTGCCATTGTCAGCGCTGATTAAGTAGACATACCACTTCTGATTCTTCTTCTGCCTCCTTATAAACTACTTTTAGGCCAGGAAGTGAGGGACATCCTTCTGTGGGGTGATCTTTCGTGCAAATGTCGCAAAATTTGATTAAATCCAACGAGCACTCTTTGTGGCTGTGTTTCTTCCTGCATCTAGGATAGAATACTGCCAAATTTTTCTCTGCTTCTGCTTTCTTTTGTTTGGCTTGCATAATGTTGAACTGCGTTGTTAGAGTGCCTAGTATATCTATTTTAAAATCTTCCAGTAGGTTTCCAATCTCTGCATGAGTTACACCTTCATTGGAGGTCTTGTTTTCCCTTGTAATCATGTCACATTTTGCTGATTTTAGCCTTGTGTTGACCCTCAAACTCCTGATACACAAATCAATGATGTTAGTGTGACTTTCTTGATATATATCACCTTTTCCCATAATATTCAATGTTTCAAACCATTGATCTTTCATTCCCCTAATTAATGTAGTTTTCAACACATTATTAGGTAATGATGCATAAGGAGATCTCTGAAGATTGTATTGAAACCGTTCCACATATTCTTCCAAGGTTTCATTTGGTTTTGCTATCATTTGCAATATTTCATCTTTTAGTTCCTGAGACCTGCAATAATCTTGATATTCCTTTAAAAACATAGCTTTCATCTGATCCCAATCAATTATGACACTCCCACCTAACCCCATAAACCATATTAAGGCTGCTCCTTTTAATGTGGAGGGAAATAGTTTTAATTTTTGGGGATCGACGGTATAATCATACCCCCTGCACAACACATCAAATTCAAACTAAAATGCATCCGGATCTTCTGATGTTAAGCCATGAAATGTGGGAATATGTTGAAGGGGAATGGCTTTCATAGGCGCATTAACTGCAGTATCTACTATAGGATATTGCAGTGTAGAGGTTTGTTGGGGGGTTTTTTGGTTCTGATTTTGGTTCTAGGCCATTTGGTCAAAAATGTGCCAATATCCTTCTGGGATTTCAAGGAAATTCCTAGGCTAACTGGAAGGAGTGGGAATGGTCTTGACAGCACTTCCCTGGTTTGGAACAATAAGTATTCCTTACTGTCCTACTGTTTGAGGTGATTCAGGACCTTGGTTTTGAACAAGTTTAACAACACTTCCCTTATTTGGACTGCTTACTATTTGGACTATTTCAAGAGGAGAGTTTGGTTCTTCTGCTCCTCTTGTTTCCACTTCTTCTTCACGGAGATTACTACAGCTCCCTTCTTGAGGAGAAATTAGGCAGGGATTCTCAATTTCTTGGGAATCTTGGTCAATTCCCACTGTTTGACTATGTATCTCAGCAAAGGCTTCGGATGGTGACTCTGTAGCTTGAAGGGAACTAGTAGGCTGTCTAGAAATAACTTTCCTAGGTCCTACTGACGGTTGAGATTCAGTCTTTTTAAGGATTTCATCAATAAAAGACATTCGCCCAAGGGTCACTGGTCCCTTAGGTTTTTCACGTTTAGGAGGAATTCTGTTTTTCTTAGTTGGTTTATTCATTCAAGAAAACAAGCCTTCACTCCTACCTAAAGAAAGAAGCTTACCTGATTCTGCTGTGAAGTGGGCTGTGAGCAAGTGTGTTCCTTGCCCAGTGCACAAGTTATTACCTTTTGTCTTTAATACCCAATTCTTCGCAAGCAAAAGAAAATCAATTGTGCATCACTCCTTTGAAATGGCATACACTCTCCCCAGCAATTGCGCCAACATGTTGAGGCATAAAAAGTATCTTTTAAACACCTATTTATCTCACATTAATTATCAATCTGGGAGCGATTTTTTATTTCAAGAGTGTACTCTGTCTGAGACTGCAATTAACTAAGAGTAATGATATGAAAGATGTAGTATAGTATGATAGATACAAAAGTAAATGAATGCTTGTAAAGAAATATAATTACAGGAACATAAATGGAAATACTCTGAAATCTTAACTACTCATTCTGTAAAACATCAATCAGGGATACAGTAACAATAACTCATTCCCTTAGAAATCGATGCAACTGAAATCACACTAAGGCATGAAAATCAATCTGGGGACTTGGAAGCAGTAACCACTGTCCTCTACAGTCGATGGTCCTGTTCTTTAAACAATCAAAATGAAATCAAACTTGAACTACTTACTGATGAAAATAACTGAAAAGAACTACTTCTAATAACAAGAGTCGGAAAGGAACAACAACTTGTAATTCCTATGTGTACACAGCAACTGTATACAATCTCTCTGCTAATCTGAACCTATGAATCAGAAATGAACAATAAACAGGAATGGAACAACAAAAATTAATTGAATAGCAAATGTAAACTTAACGCAATCAAGAAACTAATATTCTTAACACTTCAATCCTGTCGACAGCCAACACTATGAAACAGTCAATCAGAATGAACCATAAACCAATGGAACAACAACTGGAATTAAGTATCGAACAGCAAGGCTTTATAAAATATAGCAAGATGAATAAGACAGTAAATATGATTCTTGCTAAGATAGAATAGCAGTGCAATTCATTAACGCTCGCAGCAAATCCAAATTCAAATCAACAACAATCAATCAATTCTGTAAACGGAATGAATCTAAACACAATTATCACATGATAGTAAGCAAAGGATAGAAATACAAACAGCAGAGTAATTCCACCAAGGCCAGACCCTTAGCACCAGTGAAACACTTTTGGGTTACTTAAGCACTTGAAAGATGAAATGAAATGCGCCTTTATATTAATCGAGCATAAAGTATTACAGAGATCGCTCTCTAAAGCCGAGAGTCAATAAAACGTAATATTACAAAAGAAATGTTTGAATCCAAGAATCTCTGATCTACTAATCACTAAAGTGCATTGGCTTATATATCAGATTCTGACAGACAAGACGAGGAATAAGATTAGGCTTTAACAACAATCCCTCAGGATCGAAGGATCCTGAGGGATTCACTTCCCTTCTTTTAGTTATCACATGATTTACTTTAACCGAAGTCGAGCTGTCCCCTGCCTTTTCTGAGCGATGCGTTCGGATTTCCTTGTCCTTGGTAGGATTTGGTCTAACGTTGGAGGAGCAGCAGTTGCATTTATCTCAGCCTCGCCTCTGATATAGCTGTTCACCTCGCCTAATACCTGTTTTTTGCAACAAAAATCAATATTTAGTCATATTTTTACAATAAACATAAATATTTACAATTCTACCATAATTCTTGTAATAAATCATCTTTCTAGGGTAAAAAGGATTATATTTAAAGTAAAATAATGAGAAAAAACATAGTGAATTCATACCTTTTCCACTGCTCAACATAAGGGAGATATGCTTACATGTTTGAACCTCAGGATGATAGCGCCAATCATTACCTATCTCAGTCTTGCTTCCATCACAATTTATCATTAAAGGAGGACATCATGTCATAATAATAGTTATATTGTTTTCTCCCCCTCTCTGGTCACTTCTGCATGAGATGCACTTATGAAAAAACTTCCAAACCTGACCTTTACACTGCGTACGCTCATAATTACCCAATTACTCCTCATCCCCTGAAACCTGAAAGCCATGGCCTCCTCTCTCACGTACAGGCTATGATTATTGAATTCTGAAATTCCCCCCATTTGCATTCATGATTTTCCAAATCCCTCTTGTACTTGAGGACATGGGCCCCCTTACTTCGATGAAGGGGGTGTAATCAGTTATAAATAATTAGGCATGAGAATTTCCTACACAAATCTCATTGGATATGTTGATAAGACCAAAGGAGCATTGTAATTAAGGTATGAAGTTACTTGCAGAAGGCTGCAATCTCCCTTTCTCTTACATACAGTATTCATTTGAAACAAAAGAGCTGAAAGAAAATATAATCAGAAGGAGAAAATAGCTCAGGAAAGCACAGCAGCCATGGGAGGAAATTCTCTCTGGAATGAACCTTCAAACTTTCTGACTTCAGATGCAGCTAGCGCTATCCTCCAACAAGCTGGTTGGCTGGAATACTTACACTAATTACAAGAATTTGATACATAAGTAGAAATTGAGTTTCTGCAAAACGTAAAAGAGGGACAGACCAGTTTCAGGGGAAGAGTTATACCAGTCACAGAAGAAATTATTGCTAAAGTTTTCAGAATACCAACAGAAGGAGAGAGATGGACAGAGAAACATCTTCTCTTACGAGAGGCAGTTGCAGCATATCAGGATCCAGAAGAGCCATTGGAGAAAAAAAGGAAAAGGGATTAACCCCACCTCTCTACATCAACCATGGAAGGAACTGACAACATTCATCGAAAGATTCATTACATGTGACGGATGCCAAGATGTGGTAAAACCTCGTCAACTTAAACTATTAGCTGTGCTTAAACAAAATATTTCAGTTAACCTGCCCGCTTTCTTAAATTCTATATTGCATGACACTACTGTTCGAATAAGAAGAGAAAAAAACCCCCAAGAAGTTGTCAGTCACCATGGGCTAATCAAAATAATCACCATACATGAGTTGCACAAGCAGTAGATAGCCTGGGGAAACTTTGTTAAACCTGCCACATAGGTACCCGAGGAAAACCTTGGTGAAACCGAAATTGACCTCCCTAGGATGAACATACCTAGAGGGAAAAGGACCTGTACCTCAACTTTAGAACCAAGCAGGAAAAAGTGGTCCAAAAGACTTCAAGTAACCTCAGACTTTATAGAGGAGGTAGGGCCATCTCGCTCACTACCCTCAAGCCCTCAAAACACACCCCTGCAAGACTATGAGGAAGAGATGGCTTGAGTCCTAGAGAAAATGAGGCTAGGCCATGAATCTAGAAGCCTATCAGAAGCCGAAGAGCAAGAGGAACCTTTAGAAAAATCTGCCACTACCAGCAGTTCTAGTCGCACCGAGGTACTACTCCACCAAGAGGAATCACAGCCCTTTGGGGCTCTGTCCCCTCTCGAGAATTATGAGGTAAATAGTGAAGAGCAGGTAGAAGGAAGAGCGGAATCAGAAAATCAGTCAGGAGACACTATCCCTTTGGAGAAAAACACAAGCATAGAAACAATTTTGTTGACACCTGAAGGTAACATTGTCTCTCCCAGCCAGGACCCTCATATAGAAATAAAATCCAAAGCACATATAGAAAACACCTTCACAGACAATCTCGAGGATGGCAGCACTATTCTTGAAAATGAGGATGATACTCTTCCACCCCCTGCTAAGATCAGGTCAGGGGAGAATTCAACTAAAAAGAAGATTAAGAAACTGAGCAGGACCTGCAAAAGATTGAGGAAAATGGTGAAACATTTAAGAAAACAATTGAAGGAGGTAAATAAGGCCCGAAAGCCTAAGAAAGAATTGACCACAGCCAAAACTCAAACAAAATTAACCACCAATTTGTTAGATACTGCTGAGGGTGGAATGCAGACAGACCTAGCATATACTGTTGAGGCTGGAATGCAGACGGACCTAGGAGATACTACTGAGGCTAGGATACAGACTGACTTGGAAAGCACCGTTGAAATCGAGGTACAAACAGACATGGTGGACACTCTTGAAGCCTCTTTCCAAACTAGGCAAGAATTCACCGACGAAAAGGGAACCCAAACAGAGGAAACCTTTGCCTATGTCTCTCTAGTTGAAAGAGCTGCCAAGTAAAAATGGTATAATGGATTAATTCGAACACATCATGAGTTGGCACAGTGAAAAAAGGAATCAGTACCAGCACAAGAATATTAGGCACTACTAAAGAAATTCACAAACCTTTCCACCACAGACGATGAAACATTTTCCCAGCTCAGAGAGGAACAGGCAAAGGTAAAAAGGGCACAAGACCAGGTGGATCAAGCCAAGAAACAAATCACTAATATTTTTTCTTTGTATTCTGATGCACTAACATGTAGGGAACCAACCACCAACTATGCCCTTTTCTTAACAGAACGATATTTGCTGCTGAAAATCAAGGCCTTTAGGGCAGGGAAGCCCACAACTTTAAAAACAATAGAAGAGTTCATCCAATGCTGCAATGATCAATATGAACAGGTCCAATGCCTTTTACGTGAACTTTACGTGCACAACTTCTTTCTAGAAGAGGGCAGGGACAACAATCCTAGTCCCTTTTTAGGAGATGTTCAATTTCAGGCCTTCCTCTCGTTCGCTAGGAACTAGATTAGGTGGGCCAAATCCTATAACATCTTCCAAAAGAGAGAACATGGCCTAGACCTATGGGTCAGAGGAGAGCCTACTAAACACTCGCAGCTATTCATCCAACACAAGAATTTCATGTGAAGAAAGGGTGTAAGGACCAAGCTGGGACCCATCCATAAAGACATTATAGAAAATGGGCGGGAATATTTTGGAGACATTCAATAAGCAGCCCTGGTAGTAGCCAAACAAAGATGGATGGCCTCCACAAACAATTTAAAGAATAGGGAGCCATTTGGCTACTGGAACTTCAAAGCAGCCGCCTCCAGATTCCTCTCATATAGTAACTTGGTCTTCAGCATGGGTCCTACATGGGTAGAATGTAGATATAGATTCCCTCTTATCTAGTACCCCCTGAGGGCTATGATCATGACTAAAAATTTCCAGAAGGGAACACAAACGCTGCCTTTGAAAGAATTAGATCGAAACAGGGTTTCAGAGCATACAAAGAAGAAGTATTCCGTGCCTACTCCTTAACAAATTTGCATCTCAACCATCTGTTTGCACGAGGACCTGCAAATAGGTAAGCGGGGGAGTATGTTGGGCCAAAATTAAGGTATGTTTTCACCCTATGATTACTTCGAATTGTGATACATTTTTAGGAATTCTTCCTCATCTTAACAATAAAGAAAAATAAGATTTATGAAAATCAGGACAATTGGGCTAACGACAAAAGGAACGTTTTATAACAGAAATTTGACTTATTGTATCTATGTGTACAGGAAAGCAGAGCAATTGAATCGATGGTTAACAAAAGACAACTGAAAGACAGAGACTCGCGGAATCTCAGTAACTCCGAGAAACCAACAGAAGGAAAAAAGACAGATCCAAGCTCAAGAACCCAAACGAAAACCATGAGTAGCGAGTTTTTGTTTGGAAAATACCATCCCATTGCGTGAAAATACCTTTAAAAGGACCAAGTATGAACTAGATAAGGGAGTTGAATAGAAATTTCCTTCTGTAATCAACGTATCAGGGCATAACCGTTTAGTTGTATTCTTGTATTATCCTTCAATTTAATAAAGAGTCTTGATGTTTTGAACAATCATATTTTGAGTTTTTCATTGCGTTAGAACTTATGGTGGTTTGGGCCCAGCCCCTAGGAGTTTCCTCGCCAATTTCCATGATGTGTGTTAGTTACAGAATTGATGTCCAGTTATCTGATGTAGTTTGTGAATTACCTTTCCACTCGATAAAATAGAAATGCATGAGGTTATAGTTTCTCTTTCATCAGAATAGTTTAGCATTCATGCTTTCTGGTTTATATTAATGCTTTATCGTTGTTAGATGTTTTCATTTTCTCCCAATGCCTTTATAGTTTCTTTATGAATCTTAGAGTAATTACTATTCAATGTTATCTATTTCTAAGAATTAGATAGTTCCCTCAGTACAATAAGGCGTCCAATTTTTGATTAATTACAGAAAGATGTCAATTAGTTAGTTTGCAAAGAGAATTCCATTACAAAAATTATATAAGTAATTGATGTTCAAGTCATTCAGATTATTGTTCAAATCATTCAGGTTGATGTTCAATTCATTCATATTGCTGTTCAATTCATTATTATGCTATTCAATCATAGGTTTCTCTCCTTCTGAGCTAGACATAGTAGTTAGCAGCATTATACCATTTCACTTCTCTTTGAGTTGGTTGAACTCCGAGAATTATATAATCCTTTTTAGAAGAAATATAGAGTAACTATCGTTCGATCTCACTTGCATATACTGTGCTTACACTCTTGAAATAAGAAGACTTACCCTGGGTTTAAAAATGAATGAGGAGCTTAGAGGTTGCCTATAATAAGCCACCTTTGTGAACCGACACATGTCACGCGTCGCAAATCACACTTCGCGCATTTTAGTTTGTTCCATTAAGTCCTTACCGCTATCCATTTAAACTTGCGAATCTACGATTGCAACATCACACATCGCGGATTTTGTCCTCCATCGCACTCCGCCATTGTACTTTTGAATTTATTTATGCTCCAAAGCCATTTCTACCATATTATAAGGTTTTATAAGGTTTTAACCCCCGCTTTCCATTTCTAGGCCCTGTCTCTTGCTCTAAGCCCTCAATTCACCACTTTAGCCCTTTTCTTCCCTCCAAGCTACAAATTAACTCTTTTTTTAGCTAGAACTAAGTCATGGATAATTTAGTTGCATGGATAAAAGAATGTTAGATAGACTATAGGATAAATAGAGTGCATTTAGCTCATTTTCCAAGTTAAGTGTGGTTTAGAATTAGTTTTCTTTTTGCCATTTTTTTTCAGCAAGTTAGCTTAGTTTCTTTTCAGTCATTTCCCTTTCTGCCAATTAAATTAGTTTCAGTCTTGTCATTTCTTTTTGACACTTTAGTTTAATTTCCTTTCTATCATTTCCTTCCAGTAATTTACTTCCCATTTCTTATCATAGTTTAAGAATTAGAACCCTATCATAAAGTAGAAGAGGATGACATGAGAAAAATGCGTCTATTGTGCATATAGCACTGTCACCTCCAAGTTTGTACAAACCCCAGGTTGATAAGGTAAATTAGGGCAGCCCGTGGGAGTTGCAGCACTCTTGGTGCAATAATAGGGCTCACCACTGAGTACGAAGCTTTTATCCTAGGATTGCAGCTTGCTAGAACTTTAAAGGTAAAAATTTTGAATGTTTTCACTGACTCGGAATTAATAGTAAGACAGGTTAGGAGTCTTTGTAAAGAAAAACACCCTAGACTCATATCTTACAGAAATGAGATTTGGTACACCATTGAAAATGCCTTTGACGCTTTTAATATCACTTTTATTGCTAGAGATGAAAACCTGCATGCATATTCATTAACTGTTTCAGCTAGTTCTTTCAAGAGTCCAAATCAATTTCAAATTCAATATCAAATACAAATAAAAAATAGGCCATCAATACTAGACAACCTTAACCACTGGCAAATATTTGAAGACAATGAGCAATTAAATCCTTTTTGCAGGTCATTGACGGATTTTATGTATTGCAAATTGAAGAGGATAATTCAAGCATTAAAGTAGCTACCCAAAATAAGGAAAACTCAGATCTAAAATCAAAGGTAGCTGATCATGATATAATTCAATTATCAAATAATTTTATCCGCAAGGGACTTGTTCCTTTAGAAAATTTGTTTGATCAAAATGATCACTACTACATTTGGCGGAAATTCCGACACTTGGTTCCGACGCTTTTGACCAAATGTCGGAAATTTTCCCAAATTTTTTCCATCCTGCCCGAAACCGTCACTATACCGACGTCTATAGAAAAGTGTCGCAATACCGACACTTAAAAACATGTCGCAATTGCGACGTTTGGAGGAAGATGTCGCAATTGCGACACCAAGGCCCAAAGCGTCGCTATTGAGACGACTCCAAACGTCGCAACTGCGACACAATGTCTAGGTGTCGCCATTGCGACGTTTGGAGGCACCCGTCGTAATAGTGACGCCTTTTCCGCCGTCGGTATAACGACACTTATATGCGCGCTACATAAAAATACTAAACTTATATGTGCGCTACATAAAAATTCGAAACTTATATGCGCGCTACATAAAAATGATTTTATTGTTTCGTATTCATCGCAATAGCTACATTAACGTCTGATATCACACGTGCATTCGCCCTCCGCTCTTGCAGAACAACATTCGCCCTCAACATTCGCCCTCAGCTCTTGCAGAACAGCATTTGCCCTCAGCATTCACCCTCGTTCGCCTCGCCCTCGAAAATGGTAAGTTCTTACTACAGGCCCTTCCTCCTATAGTAGGGTTGACTCTATTTGGGTTTTTTGGTCAATTCCATTGGATTGTGTTAGGCTGTAGGGTTCTCTCTAAATGTCAAGAATCAAGATTCAATACCCTCTATTATATTCATCACCCAATACAAGATTTAAATTTTTCCCAAAGAAATGCTTATTAATTTGGTAGCCATTATTTCTCCCTGCTTTAAAAACCCTACATTTAAATGAAAACAAGTGGTGCATTTCAACTACAAAAATCTATTAGTGTTCAAATGTACATGTGTGCTACATTAACGTCTGATATCACGCATGCATTCACCCTCCGCTCCTGCAGAATAGCATTCACCCTCGGCTCTTGCAGAATAGCATTCGCCCTCAGCATTCGCCCCGAGCTCTTGCAGAACAACATTCGCCCTCAGCATTCGCCCAGAGCTCTTGCAGAACAGCATTCGCCCTGCATTCGCCCTCAGCTCTTGCAGAACAACATTCGCCCTACATTCGCCCTCAGCTCTTGCAGAACAACATTTTACCTTAGCATTCGCCCTACATTCGCCCTCAGCTCTTGTAGAACAACATTTTCCCTTAGCATTCGCCCTCAGCGTTCGCCCTCAGCTCTTGCAAAATGGTAAGTTCTTACTGCAGGCCCTTCCTCCTATAGTAGGGTTGACTCTATTTGGGTTTTTTTGGTCAATTCCATTGGATTGTGTTAGGCTGTAGGGTTTTCTCTAAATGTCAAGAATCAAGATTCAATAGCCTCTATTATCTTCATCACCCAATACAAGATTTAAATTTTTCCCAAAGAAACGCTTATTAATTTGGCAACCATTATTTCTCCTTGCTTTAAAAGCCCTACATTTAAATGAAAACAAGCATTGCATTTCAACTACAAAAATCTATTAGTGTTCAAATGTACATGTGTGCATCACTTGTGTAGGGTATTCCTTTTCCACTTTCAAATTATCCAAGAATGTGTGCAGTATAGTTCATATTTTTTGTGATTTAGATTATCTTGAAAAAGGAAAGGTAAATTATTTCCCATGGAAAAAGAAGGTTTTCCCTTTTTATGGGTTGTTTGGACTTACGTGGAAAAATTTATGGTATGCCTTTCATATTATGTAGTTTAAATTTGAATTAACAGATTATTCTACATGAAAATATAATTACCTATGTGATTTCCTTCATCACTAATTAAAATTATAGGGTTTCAATTTCCTAGACTCTTAACTCATCTGATGCTAAATTCTAGGTTCTCATTGGTGGATCACTCTTCCATTGATTTCCTTTCCCTCTGGATCTTTTCATACTTTAAAATTCATCAATGATACATATATTATTTCAGGTATCCCAAAAGGCTTTATAGTAGAACATATTGTGAAGTTTTCTTGACACTTGAGGATTCTTTTTAGAACTGCAACGCGGTCTATGCTATCGAGTTATATACCAAGCAACTTGTCCTTAATAACCACACTATGAGGTAGGTTCAACTAGTTTGAACTTGTTGGGACATAGCATATGAAGTTGTGTGATGAGTCCATATCACAGGTCTATTATGGTAACAAAAGTGAAGACACGTAATGATATTTATTATGTTAACATTACTAGAAACATTTTCGAAATTATCCATGCTATCAAGATGTCAAAATTCCAGGCATTAGGTGTCAATACTCGTAGCTAATAGATAATAATAATAATATAAAAAATCACAAGTTTATTCTTGAAATATGATTGTTACACATTGGTAACCTAGTTCATGAGTTACTATCACCCAAATACTGCAAAACAAACTTAAAATATAAATTAAACCAACATGAGAATCCAGCTAAGGGTTTCTCGACAAAATCATGCCATAACCTGGCATTTTGAAACCCAAATTTGAATCCATCATAAGTAATACAATGAAAACTCAAATGGATTTTCAATGCATGTTTGCATGCTACACTTATTCTCTGTCTAGATATCATATTTTAAATGGAACCATTAGTCAAGCCCACAGTCCTTTTTATGTGAAAAATTTCAGCTCTATTTGAGCTCTTTTTTGCTCCACCACCTCCATAAACATATGCAAACATATATCATGATCTTTGAATTCCATTACATATGTATGTGCCAATGTTCCATAATCATGCCCCATCATCAATTTAAGAAATTTCCATTGAATATCAAATTATGGAGGGGGGGAACTTTTTGCTGCAACATTTGGCTCAAAGTCAGGGACCATCTCCATATGAGGTGAATGAGAACTATAGATATTTGAAGAAGTAGATTAGTGCCTTTTCCTCTGGCCATGGAGTCATATACATTCATCCATCACAAAAATTTGTCTTTGTTCATTCTCACCTTGAAAGTTGCAAAAATTCATGCCCTAATTGAAACAACACTAAATTTGAAAGATATAATAAAAATGCAAGCTAGAAGTGCCCTATTAATACAAAGGGAAAACCTTCCTACCTACCCTAACTGAGATAAATTTTGATTGAATAGTGTTGGGGTTCCCATGTTTTGGCCAGGTTGACAGAGACCAAAAGATGAGACAACATAGAACCACTTTGGGACCTTAGGATCTAGCCCTCCTAGGTCCAGAGAGGGATCTCTCTACACAAGTCAAAGGATATGTCTTTGAAGCTCTAAGTTATGATTTTAGGCAAGGTGTAGGCTCGGGGTTGTTTGTTTGATTGTTTGTGTTTGGTTGGAGGGAATCAGGAAAATAAGGACCAATGTGTGACAAGGATGAGCAGAGAGGAAGCTTAGGCAGAGACAGATAACTCAAAGAACATCAAAGCCATTGGGCTATGGAGTCAAAAAAAGATTTATTTCTAATCAATGTGAAAGATTTCATTTGGGCTAGTCATCTAGAGCATTTGGATCTTAAAGGATGATTGGTGGTGTTAGAATCCTATACCAATAGGTGTCATTTTTCATGATTTTCTTGATTGAACTATGGAATATGTTCAAACCTTTTTCTTGAGAAAAGGTGTTCCATATTCTTGAAAAACCAAAAAATCAAAAAATTTAAAAAATGTAAAGAGGGTATACCCTAAAAGAAAAATCAAAGGGTAAGAAAAATAAAATGGTCAAAAAAGTGAAAGAAATGAACCCCAAGCAAAAAATAGACCAAGGAAAGTGTGCAAATCTAAATGCCACTACTATTTCATTTTTTTGTAATAAACAAAATTATGTGCATCTTGTCAAACTTTTGCCACAATTTATGAAGAGTCAAACTATTTAAACTTGACTCATTCATGTTTCAATTTCATGTTGTAGAATAGAGAATAAATATCTGACCAAACAGTTTAATCTTGGCAGATAAGTAGATAGGTAGAGCTAATAAAAGGTGCTCAACAGTTTAATCTGAGCCCTTGGATGTAATAAGTTGAGAATTAGATAGAATTGCCATGTAAAAGAAAAGAAAATTGATAAGGGTTTGCTAGTCTAAGTGCACCCTAATAAAGAAGAGAAAATGGTAGTGTAAAGTAGATAGGGTAGGTAGATGGTGTTGCAAAGTTTCATGTGATGAATGATGCTGCTAAATGTGTTTAATCCTTTACTTTCATCACAAGTACTGAAGCAGAAAATACATTGGAAAATTCACAAAAAGCAAAGTCAAAATCATTAACTTCCCGCATCACTTTCTCCCTAAGAGTTTTACCAATTTCCCCAAAGTGCTAAGGTATTTGAAGATTAAAGGGGCTCAAGGAATTTCCTTGACTTTTGGAGGGATCGGACCCTCGGCCTAATGATCAAAAAGACCTAAGTAATTGAAGTTATTTATCATTATAATCATTCACTTTTAATCTTTTCCTAAGTAAAATTCTATTTTACTTAGGAAAATCATGCAATTTTCCATAATAATCCCTCAAAATTACTTGCTATTCTATGTTTAAGTGTTGAAATTGAGATGATGCAATTTACTTCAGAAATCTCCACTTTCCTAGTTGTGTAAAGTATTTTGAGTTTCCCTTGTCCCATTGTCATATTAACATTTAACTTTAAATATTAAATCCTTATATAACTTACCTTTTCCTATATGTATAACTCCTTCTACATAAATATCCCAAAATCCCATCTTATTATAAAATTTCAACCAAAGTATTTATTTTCCAATTATTCATAAAAGACCCACATTACAAACCCTTTGGCTAAAATATATCTGTATATATTAAACTCCGCCCCTATGGTTAATGAATTTCATTGGTTTATTACCATATAATAAAAAATATTCGAAAAAGGGTTTAAACCTATATTTATATGTTTAAAACAAAAAACAAACAAATTAACCCATCCCGTGCGCATCACCCCCGACAGTCCATCGTACAAAGGATTTAATTAATCCACATGATTAATTAAATAGCCAAACATCCAGCCAATCAGATCCCGCCCGAAATAATTAAATTAACGTTAATTACGTTGAACTACCGCTCATTAAATCCCCCGCCGACTTCACTCCCCAATCACCGTCCGATCATTCCATCGAAGATCCATGGCTCTCGTTCATTCTGCTACCCATCCTCCGTCTGAAAGATAACTCGCGAAATCGCAGTGGTTTTCGAATAGTGTTGGGGCCACGCGTCAGTTAATTTGTGGAATTGTTGCCGATTCACATAAAACCACCCTCCTCCAAAGGTGGTGCGGAATAAACCGCTTACCACCGTTCCCCCGTGACTCGCCTCCCGTACGCTGACATCATCCCATAAATTAATAAAAAATCCCGTCACCCTGTTGACTTTGCGAATAAAACCAAACAACCCGCGTCTTCTCATTTTTCCTCCATAGTAAATGACTACACCCTCCATGCAAATAATTTCAAAAATCAACTGTCAAGTGCTATTAACTGAATTTTTTTGAAGACCACTGCCAGACCTCTCAAAATCAAATGAAACCTTTTCGACCTCCCCTGCAAACCAATGCTTTCTTAACAATTTTTTTTGTTTTACAGGTGATCAGAAGATCACATCCTTGGATAAACAGTCTTAATACTAGTCATAATACTTGTTTACTCCAAGATTGTTATCAAATCTATTCAAACAAAGGTTAGAAAGCATAACAGTTAAAGAGTATCAGTGGTTAAAGTGTATCAGGTAAAAGTCAGAGTGAAAGTTAAAATAAAGTTACAGAGCAGTCAAAGGTAAAACAATAAAAGTAATTACAGAGGCAGTAAAATGGTAAAAAGAAATGAAAATAATTTCACCAACATTGAATTTTGTCTAAAAGTGAAAGTAAAATAGTCAAAAGAACAAAAAAGTGAAAAGATGAAAAACACAACAAGAAGGAATATTTTTGCAGAAATTGCATGTTTTAGTCATTGTTTTGCAGACACTATTTTGATCAATCCAAGATGAATTTTAAAAACCTGAAGGATTTTTATGTTCTTAAGATGGCCATCTACAAAAACCTCTCTCACTTTTCTAACAGCCATTATGGATTGGGAAATTTTAAACAATGTTGAAAAGCACTTTTTGCAGAAACTTCTTGTTAAGTCATAATTTTGCAGAGAATATTTTGGCCAATTAGAAATAAATTTTACAAAATTGAAGGAGGTTTTTGTTCCTAAGGGACACATCTACAAAAACCTATCTCACTGTTTGAACAGTTATTTCAGAATAAGAGATACATGCACATATTTAGAGGCTATTTTTCAGACTCTGTAAAACTCTGTTTTACACATCTTTTTGCAGAGCCTAATTTGCACAGCTGGAGAGGAATTTTAGGAAAGTAAAAGAGGGTTATCTCACGAACATATTGATCTACAATAACCTCTTTCAATTTTTACATATATATTATATATTGAGAAATATAAAGGTATCATTGGACCCAAAATTTGCAGAATTGTTGGAGCAGAATTGCACAAAGAAAGGAAGCAGTTAGTGACTTGGATGCCTCATCATCAACTAAGAGTTGGATAAAATTCGAATTCTCCTCTTTGTCATCACCTATCCATAAAAAATAGTGCCAAATAGATGCATTAGTTTGAGTGTCATTTACTTAAGTTCTATTTATGTAAAATAGTTGGAGAGATTTGTGAACCAATTTTGATATTTTTTCAAGATATTTTAGTTTAGAATTTGTATAAATACTTCACTCTTGGAAGTATTTGGGTGGATTCTACTACTTCGCTGTGACATTGATGTTTTTGGAATAAAAGTGCTTTGGAGAAATTTATTTGTGGCTTGCTGGATGACAATTTGAAGCTCAGGACTTTTTGCAGGATTCATGTGTCGGACTGCAGCTCCATAAGTCTTTCTATCTTATGTCTTAAGTTTTATATCTGTTTATATTATTATCGTGTTCATTTCTGAATAATTGACATAAAAGAATAAATCAGAATTTACTTAATTGTACTCTGATTTCAATTGTGATTATTCTAAATGTTTTCCTCTAAATTAGTTATAAGCAACGAATTCTTAATTGCTCTTGCTTCTCTAATTTAAGCATATTGATTACTATAGTAAAGAATTATTCACTGCTCTTTATTTGTAATCATTCCATTTCTTTCTTTTGAACATGCTGAAATATTCTTAACTGCCTTTCATCCCTTCAAACCCATTCCATCCACTTTAAATTCTAAAAATTGTTCTCTGTTTGGCGATCTTGTCCTGCAAAGCCATCTTGTGTGTAGAATAGTAATCCAGTAAAGCCATCCTTTGACTCCATAGCCCAATGGCCTGAAAATATTCAACCTTGCCCTTAGTTGGCGAATTCCACCATTTTCAAACAAACTCTTGGATCTATAACTAGCCTAAAACTTTCTAAGAACAAATATAAATCATAAAGAGAGAGCCCTCTCTGGATACAGATTGGCTAGATTCTGTATCTGAAGGTTGGTTTGTGGTTACCTCGGGTATACTTTCCTTTTCTACAACTTCAAGGAAAACCTGAGTGATAACATAGTGGCGACTATACTGGGGACCTGAATCATTTTATTGTTACTATTGTTTGATTTATAAACTACAAACGGAGCCTGAAGATTAGCCAGGTAGCCTTTGAAATGCTTTTTCTCTGCAATTGCATAGTAAATAAATTCTACTTCAGTCAATCTCCGGTCTAGTTTATAGACTGAACTTTAGTTTCAAACATTCAATCAGATTCTCTAGTTCAATAAATCTTTAAGAAAGTTTAAATCTCATATCTAAAACCTCTTAAAGAAATTATAGAAGTTGTTTTGAAAATTTATTAAAAAACAAAATAATCATAAAATACTCAAAGTTTGGTTTCCTGAAGAACTAAATTTTTCTTCAAAATTGTTTTACAGGTTCAGATCTGATCTATGATGGTGGAAAGTGATCAGACACACAAAGGTTAAAATCATCCACCTAGTGACTCCAAATCAATTTCACAATCAAGACTCCACTGGAGAAATGAACCTCAAAGAACAATATGGAAAGATTAGGCTTTCAACTTGGATCTTAATCGAAGACATTATGTTCTTTCTCATTAAGAAAGTTTTTCAATGTATATTTTATTTTATAGAAGATCTTAGATTAGTTTTTAGTTATTTTCTTTTGAAGATTGTAAGTAATAATTCTCCTAATCTCTTTGAGCAGCTTTCTTATGAATCTAATGATGATAATTTTCCAATAAAAAGCCTCAAATAATCAAGACCGATCTTACAATCCCTGTACATATCCCTGTGCCATATAAAGTTCCAGATAGATATAAGCCCCTTATTTTACCTCCTATACTCCATGATTTTCCTAAAAAATACTACAAGTATCTTCCTAGATTTGATGGAGAGAATGGTATCACCGCCCAAAAACATATTCAAGGTTTTGAGAATTATTTGGATTTATTTGAGATTGATGAAGATGATGTTAAAATCAGACTTTTTGCTCTTTCTTTGCAAAATAGAATAAAGAGTTGGTTCAAAAATCTGCCTAATGCTAGCATCTTAAATTTCCAACAGTTTATCAAACTTTTCCTTGATAGATGGATAATAAAAGTTAATCATTTTTTGATCATGGAAGAATATAATCAATTAAAAAGACATTCAAATGAAACGATACAACAATTTTCTGACAGATTTAATCAAGTTTATTATTCAATGTCAGAAAATATTAGACCTCCTCATGATTCAGCTCTCTTGCATTATCCAAGTGCCTTTGATTCAGAAATAGAATTTCGGTTAAGAGAAAGAGATCCAAAAACACTTGTACAGATGAAAAATATTGCAGTTGATGTGGAAGTTAATCTCCAAATCAAACAGGAAAAGTTGAAAGTAGAAGAAGAGGAAAGGAAAAACATTACAGAGGTAAAACTCAACCTTTTGGTAAGAAAACTAGATGAAATAACACAGGATATCACTATGAAAGAAGAATTTTTTATTCAAAATCACCATGAAGAAATAGAAGAGGTTGATAGCCATGAACAAATTCCTCTTAATTCAAATTATCATAAATCAGAAAATGTATTTACAAATCAATATGAGGAAGAGGAATCTGTTGTTCTAATGTGTATGTTTGATGACATTCCTTATTTTGATTATTTACCTAAGTATGATCATTATGATGATAGTTATGTTCTCCAAAGTCAAGCTAACTTTACAGAGATATCAGAAGCTAGTTTGGAGGATGAAGAAATGCAGTTTCAGCAGATTGAAGACAGTGATCAGCCAATACAGATCAGCCATGAGAGTGAGGAAGGAAGAGCAGAAAATGTGGAAATAAGTGAAGATTCTTTACCTCTTTGTTTTGCTTCATTTCAGTTTATTAGAGAAAACTATCATGCCATCAATAATCATCAATCTTTAGGAATTGTGATTGACAACAAAGAAGATAATGAAACTATTGATCAAGATTTTTCAGTTTCACAATTGCAGTTATCAGTTCCCATTGAAATAAATGATCAAATGACACAAGAAAGTTCCATACCACTATTTTTTGAACCATTTCATCTTTTAAAGGAAAAGTGGTATAACATATTTAAAGAAAAGAATGGGAAATTTGTTGAAGTTTATGAAGTCCCATGGAATTTTATATGTCATAGGTTCCAGCAATTTTCCCAAGATTTTCAGGATCCAGTAGCAGATATGTTGAATATTGAAGGCATTCAAAGCATTCCTCTATTAACTAACTATGATTTTCAGAATCAAGATGATAAAGGATTCAACACTCAAACATTACAATCAGTAGGAATATCATCACAAATCTTATCTGAAAGTTTACAGGGAGATAAAGATGAAAATAACATTTCATATTCATGGTATGGAGGCCATCCAGAACAAATGTACAGTTGTTTAGATCAGTTAAATATCAGTGTATATATTTTGGAAGATCCTTTTGTACAGTTTCTAGAGTCAACAAAGGAAATCAAGTGTTTCCTTATCCTCTCATTTGTTGACAAGTTTCTAATAAGTTGCAGAATTACAATTTTGATAATCAACAAGAAAATGCAACAAAATCTATCAAAGTACATAATGCTTGAATGGTTGCATTGGCTATTTCATTTTACCTAACTAGCAGTTGAACAGTAGATTGAGTAGGTAGATGAGTGCTAATAAGCTCAGAATTTTGAGCATTTTTTAGTTTTTCAATTTTCAGCTAGTTTTTCATTAAGTTGGTTTGAAAATTTTTGTGTGTTGTTTTAGTTTTAGATCAGATTTCAGGTTGCAGAAAATGGACTATATTCAATTCAAGATTTTCAACCACAACAAATTCATGTTTGGGATTGGAACAAGGCAGAAAATTCCTAACTGGGCAACAAAGTTTTAAGTTTTGAGTGGATAGTAACTTACTGGAGTTGAAGCCCGAAGTGAAGGCCCTAAGCTTCAGAAGTTTTACTATCATATATACAATAAAGCTACCAGAAGAAGGAGATTACATGTTCAGACTGAAGACATTTTTGAGGCATCTGACCTGCTGTTCTTGACTTTTCACAAGGAAAAGCCATCCCCAAGTGGAGCCAGTGTTAGACTCCTATACCAATAGGTGTCATTTTTCATGATTGTCTTGATTGAACTATAGAATATGTTCAAACCTTTTTCTTGAGCAAAGGTGTTCCATATTCTTGAAAAACCAAAAAATCAAAAAATTTAAAAAATGTAAAGAGGGTATACCCTAAAAAAAAAATCAAAGGGTAAGAAAAATAAATTGGTCAAGAAAATGAAAGAAATGAACCCCAAGCAAAAAATAGACCAAGGAAAGTGTGCAAATCCAAATGCCACTACTATTTCATTTTTGTAATAAAGCAATTGTGTGCAGCTTGTCAAAATTTTGCCACAATTTATGAAGAGTAAAACTGTTTAAACTTGACTCATTCATGTTTCAATTTCATGTTGTAGAATAGAGAATAAATATCTGACCAAATAGTTTAATCTTGGCAGATAAGTAGATAGATAGAGTTAATAAAAGGTGCTCAACAATTTAATCTGAGCCCTTGGATGTAATAAGTTGAGAATTAGATAGAATTTCCATGTAAAAGAAAAGAAAATTGATAAGGGTTTGCCAGTCTAAGTGCACCATAATAAAGAAGAGAAAATGGTAGTGTAAAGTAGATAGGGTAGGTAGATGGTGTTGCAAAGTTTCATGTGATGAATGATGGTGCTAAATGTGTTCAATATTTTACTTTCATCACTAAGTGCAAAGGCATAACACTACATTGGAAAAATTTCAGAGGAAGGCAAAGTCAGAATCATTAACTTCCCATTTCACTCTCTCCCTAAAAGTTTTACTAATTTCCCCAAAGTGCTAAGGAATTTAAAGATTAGAGGGGCTCAAGGCATTTCCTTGACTTTTGGAGGGACCGGACCCTCGGCCCAATAATTGAAAAGACCTTAGTACTTTAGATTATTCATGGAAAATCATGCCATATTTCATAAAAATCCCCTCAAAATCACTTACTATTCTAAATCTAAGTGTTGAAGTTGATATAATGGAATTTTCTTCAGAAATCTTCACTTTCTTAGTTGTGTAAAGTATTTTGAGTTTACATTGTCCCTAGGTCATATTAACTCTAATTTATGTATTAAATCCCTATGAAAATCACCTTTTCCTATATATATAACTCCTTTGAATATAATATCCCAAAAAAAAACCCTCTTACTATAAGTTCTTAGCCAAAGTATTTAACCCACGTGATTAAACAAAAATCCCACATTACAAACCCTTTGGCTAAAATATATCCGTATATATTAAACTCCACCCTTATGGTTAATGAATTTCATTGGTTTATTACCATATAATAAAAAATATTCGAAAAAGGGTTTAAACATATATTTATATGTTTAAAACAAAAAACAAACAAATTAACCCATCCCGCGCGCATTACCCCCGACAGTCCATCGTACAAAGGATTTAATTAATCCACATGATTAATTAAATAGCCAAACATCCAGCCAATCAGATCCCGCCCGAAATAATTAAATTAACGTTAATTACGTTGAACTCCCGCTCATTAAATCCCCCGCCGACTTCATGCCCCAATCACCGTCCGATCATTCCATCGAAGATCCACGGCTCTCGTTCATTCCGCTACCCATCCTCCATCCGAAAGATAACTCACGAAATCGCAGTGGTTTTCGAATAGTGTTGGGGCCACGCGTCCGTTAATTTGTGGAATCGCTGCCGATTCACATAAAACCACCCTCCTCCAAAGGTGGTGCGGAATAAACCGCTTACCACCGTTCCCCCGTGACTCGCCTCCCGTACACTGACATCATCCCATAAATTAATAAAAAATCCCGTCACCCTGTTGACTTTGCGAATAAAACCAAACAACCCGCGTCTTCTCATTTTTCCTCCACAGTAAATGACTACACCCTCCATGCAAATAATTTCAAAAATCAACTGTCAAGTGCTATTAACTGAATTTTTTTGAAGACCACTGCCAGACCTCTCAAAATCAAATGAAACCTTTTCGACCTCCCCTGCAAACCAATGCTTTCTTAACAATTTGTTTTGTTTTACAGGTGATCAGAAGACCACATCCTTGGATAAACAATCTTAATACTAGTCATAAGACTTGTTTACTCCAAGAGTGTTATCAAATCTATTCAAACAGAGGTTAGAAAGCATAACAACTAAGAGTATCAGTGGTTAAAGTGTATCAGGTAAAAGTCAGAATGAAAGTTAAAATGAAGTTACAGAGCAGTCAAAGGTAAACAGTAAAATTAATTACAGAGACAGTAAAATGGTAAAAACAGGAAATTAAAATACTTTCACCAACATTGAATTTTGTCTAAAGTGAAAGTAAAATAGTCAAAAGAACAAAAAAGTGAAAAGATGAAAAACACAACAAGAAGGAATATGTTTGCAGAAATTGCATGTTTTAGTCATTGTTTTGCAGACACTATTGAGATCAATCCAAGATTAATTTTTCAAAACTGAAGGAGGTTTATGTTCTTAAGAGGGCCATCTACAAAAACCTCTCTCACTTTTCTAACAGCCATTATGGTTTTGGAAATATTAAACAATGTTGGAAAGCACTTTTTGCAGAAAATTCTTGTTAAGTCATCATTTTGCAGAGAATATTGTGGCCAATCAGAAATACATCTTACAAAACTGAAGGAGGTTTTTGTTCCTAAGAGACCCATCTACAAAAACCTATCTCATGTTTTGGACATTGATTTCAGACTGAGAGATACATGCACATCTTTAGAGGCTATTTTTCAGACTCTGTAAAACTCTGTTTTACACATCTTTTTGCAGAGCCTATTGCGCATAGCTGGAGAGGAATTTTAGGAAAGTGAAAGAGGTTTATCTCAAAAACATATTTATCTACAATAACCTCTTTCACTTTTTACATATATATTACGGATTGAGAAATAAAAAGATATCATTGGACCCCAAGTTTGCAGAATTGTTGGAGCAGATTGCACAAAGAAAGGAAGCAGTTAGTGACTTGGATGCCTCATCATCAACTAAGAGTTGGATAAAATTCGAATTATCCTCTTTTTCATCACCTATCCATACAAAATAGTGCCAAATAGATGCATTAGTTTGAGTGTCCTTTACTTAAGTTCTATTTATGTAAAATAGTTGGAGAGATTTGTGAACCAATTTTGATATTTTTTCAAGATATTTTAGTTTAGAATTTGTATAAATACTCCACTCTTTGAAGTATTTTGGGTGGATTATACTACTTCGTTGTGACATTGATGTTTTTGGAATAAAAGTGCTTTGGAGAAACTTCTTTGTGGCTTGCTGGATGACAATTTGAAGCTCAGGACTTTTTGCAGGATTCATGTGTCGGACTGCAGTTCAATAAGTCTTTCTATCTTATGTCTTAAGTTTTATATCTGTTTATATTATCATCGTGTCCATTTCTGAATAATTGACATAAAAGAATAAATCAAAATTTACTTAATTTTAATCTGATTTCAATTGTGATTATTCTAAATGTTTTCCTCTAAATTAGTTATAAGCAACGAATTCTTAATTTCTCTTGCTTCTCTAATTTAAACATTTTGATTACTATAGTAAAGAACTCTTCACTGCTCTTTATTTGTAATCATTCCATTTCTTTCTTTTGAACATGTTGAAAGATTCTTGAGTGCCTTTCATCCCTTCAAAACCCATTCCATCCACTTTAATTCCTAAAAATTGTTCTATGTTTGGCTATCTTGCCCTGCAAAGCCATCTTGTGTGTAGAATAGTAATCCAGTAAAGCCATCCTTTGACTCCATAGCCCAATGGCCTGAAAATATTCAACCTTGCCCTTAGTTGGCGAATTCCACCATTTTCAAACAAACTCTTGGATCTATAACTAGCCTAAAACTTTCTAAGAACAAATATAAATAATAAAGAGAGAACCCTCTCTGGATACAGATTGGCTAGATTCTGTATCTGAAGGTTGGTTTGTGGTTATCTCGGGTATACTTTCCTTTTCCACAACTTCAAGGAAAACTTGAGTGATAACAGGTGGAATGGGACATTAAGGACAGAAAATGAAAGGAGGAGAACGAACCAACTCTGTCTATAGATCAGGCCAGAGGTCATTTAACTCCAGGCCTGCTTGGACAAAATTAGAGGCAAAACAAGGGATCTTGGAAAGGTTAGCTGGTCATGAAAATATCCTAGTGGATAGGGCTAACACTAATCCTTAGTGTTCCAAAACCTTCCAGCTAAATCCTACCAAGAACATCTAAACATGGACTTCATCAATTCATACATCAGAGAGCAGGCAATATCATCCACTACACTGGTTAAATCAATTGAAATCAACATTCAGATACACATATAAGCAGAAAACATTGAGGCAGGGAGAGCAGGAAATATAAGGCACCTATCAAGGGTGAATCCTATATTATACTTATGTTGCCTACCAGCAGAAATGAAATGAAATGTAGCATGCAATGAGAGCAAGTCAATCACAAATACAAAGAAAGAGGAAACATCACCAGCTGCTTTAGATCAGGATCCAAAGAAACATGCTTGTCATATTAAAAACAACACCAATCAGGTACAACATTGCCCACAACTTGAACATTCAGTCTGAATACATCAAATCTCAGCCTATCTTACAATATGCACAGAGAACTTGTCTCAAATAGGAACAATGCTTGCATTCCACTGATTTCTCATCAAAAACCATTACAATGTTTCCTTCTGTGCTTTATAGCAAAGGGTGAACCTAAGATGGACTAAAGGAGTAGGTGAAAATTAAATGTATCACTAAACATAACAATGAATGCAGGGCCGAAACCCATTCTGCTTGAACTGCTATGTATTTAATCCCTGTCACCTTCCTTGTGAGAGAATGATCTACTCCAGATTTGATATTGACATCTTTTGGCTGAAGTACTCCTGGTGTCTTGAACAAAAAAAAAATAGACTACTGAAAGGTCTGTCACATAAATGCTCCGGTGGTTTTGAACTGTTGTCTGGTGGAATTCTCTTCAGGGACACGGTGTGTAAATAAAACAGTATGGGCACCATGTACTTGATGAAGAAAAAACATTCTGCTGATGAAAAACCTGGATATTACCTTTTGCTTGTGCTCAGGGTCTTTTGATTGATCCTCGGGGTCTGTAATCTGTTGCTTTGCCCTCTAAACTTCGGATTAAAAGCTCAAGATCTTCATGAGCTCGCTTTAATCTTCCTTTTTCTCTGCACTGAAACACTCTTCCGCTCCATTTGCTTCTGACAGGGTAGCTCGGGTTTTAATGGTGATGGGAGATTTTTAGAGCTCGAAATCCTGCTTTTCTTTAGTGCAAATCCCATCAGCCGCTTTCCTTGACAATTCTATAGTAGCGCCGGCCCTTGGATTTAATTCTGTCTACAAACTCCTCCATTAAGATGGTATGACATAAACATAGAGTCTTTCACCTCTAGCGACCCTGCAAAACAACAAACCTGTGAGGAAAACCATGGGTGTGAATGATGGAGGAGGCGCGGACACACTGTGGACGCGGAAACAAGCCATGCAGATGGGATGGAGGGCAAAAATGTAGAGGAAATGGTGAGAAACCTGCTGGTGGGTGGTGGACAGAACGCAGAGAAAATGTACATGAAATACATTAAAAAACAAGAAAAAGAACCATTATATGCAATGGAATGGGAGTATGTACGGCGGACGCACGAGGACGTGACGTGGCAGGATGGAAAACGATGGACGGGTGACGTGGAAGTCCCAGGGCAACGGAATGATCAGCAATGAACAGACAGATCTGGACCATCGATCAGGCGAAGATCAACGGTGGAGAACGACGGAAGGCGGGCCCGCGGGCACGATGGACGGGTGTTAAATGGTGTGCAGCTTCTGGAGACGACAATCATTGGATTAAGCGCGTAGGATCGGACGACGGTGATTGATTCCGCTGCATATCTTTTGGCCAAAATTTAATGCACGGGGAGAGCGGAGGCCCGAGTTAAAATGCGCGCATCTCCAGAGTACGATGGCCGTTGGATGAGGGCTCCAAGATCTGACAGCTATCATTTATTCCGCTACCCGTATATCATCCAAACAATAGCGCGCGAAATGAAAGCGGTTTCAGGTTCGTAGAAAGGACACGTGGTGATTACTGAGTGGAATCGCTAGCTTTCTGGGGAAAACCGCCTGTTGCAAATGGGTGGTGCGGAATTTACCGGCGGGTTTCAGAAAACAGCGCGTGGAGTGGGGACCACTATTTCGGGTGCGCTCTACGCCATTGGATTATATATTAATTGGACGGTGGAGATGGACTACGGGGGGGCCAAGGTGTACGGCCATGAGATTTTGGAGCGACCCCCAGTAGTGAATAACGGTCGTCGATTTCGTGTTTAACGGACGGCGGATATTTGTTGAAGGATCAGACCGGCGGAAAACCTTAGAAACGGATTAAAAACCTGAATTTCATAATTCACAAAGGTTTTTCTTTTAATGTTTCGGGAGGAAAAGGGGTTGGAGGGGATAAGCGCCCAACGGGTTTAGCGAGTGGTCCCGGCGCTTGGGCATATGGATGGAAAGGGTGCGGAGGCTAATGGGGAAGGGGGCTAAGGCCTCATATGTGAATTGTATGGATTTTTACTCATTCTCAATGAAATTTGGGGCCAGCCAGGGGTAACGATAGAGCAATGAAGGGTAGGAAAGGCCAAACTAGGGGCAGGGAAAGGATTTCAAGGGGGTTTCGAGGAATTCAAACATAGGAAGGGGGGATTTTGACAAAGGGAAAGCAGAGGTTGAGATGGGGAAGTTTTCAGGATATAGGGGTAAGAAGGCCCCTTTTTAGGAATGGATCAGCAGAGAGGATGTATGTTAGGCCTGGCACAAAGAGACTCCAAGGAGGATGAATTTTCAGGGGAAAGACATTCCTTGGAGGCTCCAGAACAATCTAGCCCCCCAGCTTGCTTGTCAAGAATTTCATAGGGGGGCTAACAGTGGCTCCACATGGGGATGGCTGCTCCTTGGAGGAGTCAAGAAACCAGAGATGATCTTTGGAGTAGGCCAGATGCCTGCTATCATAAGCCATATTTTTTCTTCAATTTTAGCTGCCACAATATGATAGAAACATCAGCAAAAATATTTCTCAACCAATCTACCTACCCAAACTACAGTTCTACAATTTTCCCTTGGGTGCATTTGAACTAGCAGACCCTTTACATTATTTTATTTTGAAAGCAAAAGAAAACCTACTCTAAATCCACCCTTATTTCTCCATGAGGCCAGATTAGACTATCGACCTCATCTATTTCTCTACCTAATCTACTACATGTTGGGATTAAACTATCCAACAGGTTTCTTCTCCTACATTCTAAGCCATGAAATTTAAAAATAGCCAAGCCAGGATTAGACTGTCTGGCTTGCTGTGAATGGAAAGTGCCAAAAATTGAAACAAAACTTTGAAGGCTTGACATCTGCAACTTTGAAATATCCTTCTTTTTCCGTGACTCAGGTTTTGAGCATATTTGAGTCACCTCTTTTCTTAGCTTCAGCTCTGGTTTTGGGCATATTAGAGCTGGTTCTTCTTTCTTCTTTGCCGGTCCAGATTTTGGGCATATTAGGACCAGCTTTTTTCACTTTTCCTTGGATCAAATTTTGATTTTATTAGAGCCAATATTTTGCACTTTTAGAGGTCCTTGTTTGGGCATGTCTGAACCTTTGACTTTCTATTTTTGGAACATTTTCTCTTTTCTTGAAAATAAAAATAAAAGCTGCAATGGTATGTACAATGGAAATGAAACTGGAAACTGAGCATTAGCAGAAATAATGCTTGAGCATCCTGCCATTGACAGGACCCCCAAACAGCTTGGAACCATCAAGTTCTTGCAACAAAATCACATTAGGACCCACAGTGGCTTGAATGATGAATGGACCTTGCCACAAACTATCAAACTTGCCATGTTTGCCTTTTTCCTCTCTTCTCGAATCCCATCTCAGAACTTTATCTCCATCCTTGAAATCTGAAGCTTTGGTTCTTTTGTCAAACTGTATCTTTATGCCTTCCTGTACTCTGACAGCTCTGCTATAAACCTGGTCCCTTGTTTATTGAAGTTGGATTTTTTCATTAATTCTCCTTATCATGCTGTTTTCCTCTGCCTGAATCTCTTGGACAATTTTGATCACTGGAACTCCAAGAGTAGTAGGAAAAAATGGTTCTATCCCATAAACTAGCTGAAAGGGTGACATGCAAATGGATTTCTTTGTGGTGAGCCTGTCTGCCCACAAGGCATGTATCAAATTTTTATGCCATGATCTTTTGTTTTATTCCAGCAGATTCTTAATGATTGTAACCAGGCTTTTATTTTATGATTCAGCTAGGCCATTACCCTGGGGGTAATAGGCAGTTGAATGTCCAAGTGCTACTCCGTACCTATGACAGAAATCAATCATTCTTTTGGATCCGAAAGCAGCAGCATTGTCAGTGATTATTTTCCTTGGACAACCAAAACGGGATAGGATGAAGTCTTCTAGGAACCTAATGATGAGGGAGTCAATGGCATTCCTAGTGGGTATAGCTTCTATCCGTTTAGTGAAGTAATCTGTAGCAGTTAGGATCCATTTGTGTTGCCCAGAAGAAGAAGGGTGAATTTCCCCAATAAATTCTAGGCCCCATTGCATGAAGGGACCTTCTATGGTGATAGGTTGTAAAGGGAGGGGGAGGATTTTTATTTTTCCTTCAAAGATCTGACATTTATGACAGGCAAGTATCATTTTATGGACATCACTGAAGAGGGTAGGCCAATAGTAACCAACCCTGAGTATCTTATTTGCAGTGGTTTTCCAACTCAGGTGGCCTCCACATTCTCCAGCATGGAATTCTTGTTTGATTCTTTCAGCTTCAGTTTCAGACAAACACTTCAGCAATAATCCATTTGGATTTTTCCAATATAGACTCTCATTCATAATGCAGTAATTTCTAGCTTTGATTTTTATGAATCTGGCCGTTGTTTTGGACAGTTCTGGAGGGGCATTGAGGTTAGTGAGCACGTAAAGGATATCAGTATACCAAGGAGAGTTCTAAAACTGATCCTCAACAGTTGGATGGGGCAATCCTTCCTGCTCATCTAAGGCATTCATCATGTTAATGTCAAGGGCCTGCAAGTTTGATTCAGCCATTAACTGGGCCAAGCCTTGACCTTTGACTAGCTTAGTGGGTTTTATTTCAAGGTCGTATTCTAAAATTGTAGCAATCCATTTTCCCATTTTCCCATCTGGGTCTTGGGACAAGATATCTTTGACCACTGTATTTGGCACGAAAGCAATGGTGTGAGAATGAAGAATGTACACCCTAAAGTCTTTTAAGGCCTTAATCAAGGCATAGGCCTACTTTTCCATGATGTTGTACTTCAAGGGTGCATCTCTTAAGGCTTTACTGAAGAAGGCTATAGGCTGTTCATTACCTTCTAATTTTTTCTGCAGCAAAACTGGAACTATTGTGTGTTGGGAAGGAAATGAAAAGATCAGTTTATCTTTTGAGAAGTCAGGGATGATAAGCACGGGGGTCTAAGTGAGTGCAAGTTTTACTGACTCAAAATATTTCTTGGCTTCAACAGTCCACTTAATCTCTGCATCTTTCTTTAGCATTTCAGTCATTTTCCTAAGATGTTCAGCAAGGTTGGGGATAAATCTTCTAAGGAAATTGATCTTCCCTATGAAGGACTGCAATTCCTTGATGTTTCTTGGATGTGAAATTTGAAGTATTCCCTCAACTCGCTGTGGGTCTATCCTGATCCCTTTCTCAGATATAATGTGGCCCAGAAGTTTACCTTCTTGCAACCCAAAAACAGTCTTCTTAGGATTTAGGGACAGACCATACCTTCTACATTTTTCAAAAACTTTTCTCAGATGTTTCAGATGTTCTTCTTCAGTTTTAGAAAAGACAGTCAAGTCATCCAAGTAGATAACTATAAAGTGTCCAATCTCATCTGAGAAAGCAATATCCATTGCTCTCTGGAAGGTAGCTCCAACATTCATCAATCCAAAAGGCATTTTCAAGTACATGAAGGTGCCCCATGGAGTGGTAAAAGCTGTTTTGAGTTGATCTTCTGGGAGTACCAGAACTTGGTTGTATCCTGAAAAACCATCAAGCAGGGAGATTCTTTTGGAGCCCACTACCTTCTGTAGGATATGCTCCATTCTAGGTAAAGGGTAGTTATCTTTCAGGGAGGCTCTATTGAGGTTTCTGAAGTCTATGCATAGTCTAATCTCACCTGTTTTCTTCCTTACAGCCATTAAGTTTGACACCCAATCAGAAAACCTTACAGGGACTATTATGCCTTCTTCATACATCTTTTTAATTTCTTTCTCTAATGCAGGCAGCTGTTTTGGATTAATCCTACGGAGTTTTTGTCTGAAAGGCTTCTGATTTTCTTTTAGTGGTATCTTATGTTGTATGATGTTGGTGTCATAGGCCTTCAAGTCTTCATTGCTCCATGCAAACACATCAATGAATTCCTTAAACAAGTCAATGTAATTTTTCTTCATGCCTGCAGGTATAGACTTAGCCAGTTTGATCTTTTTGGGTTTGTCTTCAGTGCCAATGTTGCATTCTTCCACATCAGAATCAGCATGTTTGATTGTGGGCTTCTTTGCTACATCATCAAAATCAAAGAGGTCCTATAAGGGTGCCAGGCCTCTGGGTATATTCTTGTCTTTGGCCTGCAGCACTTCGACCTCTTCATTTTCTGCGTTTTCAATGTTTTCGTTAAAATTTCCAGTTTTCTCAGAAAAAAGAATTTATTTCTATGTTACAGGGCGTTTCTTCCTCATCTGAGGAATTTTCATCTAGGCAGAAGCTATCAGATTTGGAGTCTGAATCAGAAAATTCAAACTCATTTCTGCCTATCAGGAAATCCTCAATCTGTTTGTCTCCTTCAAAAACCTGCCAATATTTTTCATTGTCTGGCACTGCATGCCTGAATTTGGTCTGAATGAAAATCTATTGGTCAACTGGGGTCTTAGGATATGAGCTAGCTAGGCGAGCTAATCCATGTGCAATTGTATTTTTCCCCCTGGGAATGAATACTAACTCATATTCAACAAACGTTTTCAGCAAATCTACAGTATCATTCCTGTATGCCCTAAGCCTGGGGTGTTTTGCTGAATACTCACCATTCACCTTTTTGATCACTAACTCTGAGTCTCCTCTCACAGCTATCCTACGGGCTCCTAATTTTTTCAAAAAATTCAGACCTAGGATGAGAGCCTCATATTCTGCAATATTGTTTGTGCATTTGAAATGTAGATTGACAGCATGGCTCTCTGCATGATCATCTCCTGTGTTATGTAGCCACACTCCTGCTCCAGCACTTTGCCTAGTACAAGACCCATCGAACTTCATTTCCCACAGGGGTTCTTCATTTAATTTGTTTTCATCCCTTCCCCTACAGCTGGGTTTGCCATTATGTTGGGTTGTGAGGTTTGTGCTAGGAGGGGGGTCATTTCGTGGTTCATTATGGGCATGGAGATCAGGGAGGTGGCTAGCTTGTTGTTTTTGTTCTGTTTCTGTTTCATTCAGAGTTGTATTTTCAGCAGTTTTCCCATGGTCTTCTTCTTCGTATTCTTCTAGAGTAGCCATTATGTTGAAATCCATGGGTTGTATGTTTGTATTTCCATTATCTGATCTCGGCTCTTCTGAGGATTGGCCATTGTAGAGGATAAAAGAGTCTAGATCTGTATGTACAGAGTATAATGGTGAGTTTTCAGGTTTCTCGGGGCTACTGACTAAGAATTTCATCTGAGACTCTCTATACAGTCTTCTAAGTTGGCCAAATATAGGGATAGTGGCATAAGATCCGTCCATCTGCATTGTTCCCTGCAGTTTGGCTCCCCATGATCTAGATAGCAGCATGCCATACTTGGGTGGCACATCTGCTACCACCACATCCATGACCATACATTTAGTAGGAATCTGGGTTAAACTCACACATAAGTCTTTGATGAGGCCTAGGCATTTTACTCTGCTAGAGTCAAATGAGTATAAGTCTTTGTAGGGTCTGGTGATTTCTAGGCCTAGCCTCTCCATCACTACCTTGGGCATTAGATTGTGTGATGCACCAGAGTCATGCATGGCATTATGGAGTATCTTTTCATGAATGTTAAGACTGATATAAAAAGGTGGAACTACCCCTTCCTGAAACTTTCCTTCAATTTTGGGACCAAAGAGTAGGGCTGGTTGATCATCATTCAAATTTACAGTATCATTGTTTTCCCCTAGATTTAATGCTTTCAAAATTTTGCCTTTATATACATCCTGAGTGGCCAGCTCAGATAATGGTATAGATATTTTGATTTTTGCAATCTCACTCTCTAGATTGAAAGTGGATTGGACCTTTGTAATGCTCAATTCTTTTTTATTTGCCACTGTTTTAGTAGCTGAATCGGTTTGTGATTCCTCACTATGTACAGGGTTGGGAACAGTTGTATCAGGAGTACTAACTGAAGTGCTAGTACTGCTGGTTGGTTGGTTTTGTTTTTCGGTGTCTTGGTTGTCTTTTTCCTTGTGTTTACCAGACCTCTCAGCTGTTGTTTTGCCATTTGCAAAGGTTGCTTTGGAATTTTTGTCAGGTCTCTTCTTGATGGTTACCTCAGGAGTCTTGGCTTTGGAAGTATCTTGGCTCTTCTTGCTCCTAAGTTCATATTGTTCTCTGACTTGCATTATAGCATTTTCAAATCCAAGTCTGTAGGCTTTAGATTCTGACCCTTCCTCATCCCAATAGGTGGAGAAGGGCTGATCTTCTTCTGAATCACAGTTATGGATTGCGTCCTCTGTTTCGAACATGTTTATTGCATTCCCCTCAGACTCTTCTATGATTCCCTCATCCTCATCTAGAAATTTTTGGAAAGGGGGAATAACTTGTTGATCTGATTATTTCTGTCTGTTGGGAGTGGCATTGTTTCTTCTAAAGTTTTGGTTCTGGTTTGATTTTTGCTCTGAGTGACAACCATTTTTTCCATCATTTGATATAGCTTGGTCACATTTTTGGATAATCTGTCAATATTCAGATCTGATGTGGAGGCCATTGTATCATCCTTGTAGGTTACCCTCCTCTCGGATCTCTGTCTTGCTCTTTTCTCAATCAGATTTGCCTCTATGTTCACAGCTCCTTTTTGCATGTCTTCTAGTGTGGCATATTATTTATCTCTAAGCTCATAGGCCATGTCGGCATCAAAGCCATCAGGATATTTTGCTAGGGCCATACCTTGTGGAGGCTTCATGTGTGGAGGGAGAGCATTATAAATGCTGTTCAATCTAGTGGTGTAATCATGAACACTCTCTCCTACGTTCCTCTTAAGGGACATGTATTCTGCAAGGAGCTGGCGAGGGTTTGCTCTAACCTCTCATTTGTTTATGAATGTCTAGTATAATTCAGGGAGATCTTGAATACTGCCAGGAGGTAAACCTTTAAACCATTTCTTCACCTCACCTCCTAAGCTTTGGGCAAAGATCCTCATTTTGATTGTTTCATCATCAATTTCCATATAATAAAAAGAATCCTCCATCTTATCTACATGTTGCTGAGCTGTTATGGACTCTTTAGCAGTGAAGTGAGGGATTTTTGATTGATAGTCATTTGGCAGGGGGATGAGAGGCTGAGGTAGAACTAGAGGTGCATACCAAGCTGCCATTGTGATGTTCTGATGAGGTAAAAGATTAACCTGAGTAGCTGGTATACGGATGACAGGGATATTAAGACCAGCAGAGGCTTATTGAGCAGATCTAGGGTGGGAGAGCCCCAAATTTCGAAGGAAGTGAAAATCAGGTGTTGTGGAAGGAGGGGTTTCACTGTCCCTAGTGTTTTGACCACTGTTAGATGGTGTATTGTAAACTTCGAGGTCTTGCTGGTCTAGATGATTGGACGACCTAGTTCTTTGTAGTCTATTAGGTATGTCTAGGTCAGGGAGGAAATGTGCTAGAGCTGCTAGGTTTTTTGGTGTAGAATTAGCTCTAAGAATGTGGCTGGAAATGGTTGGTCTTTTAGGTGTAGACGCTCCTTTGAGGATACTCTCTAGATTTTCAACTATTTCCGGTGGGTCAGGGTTGGGATAAGCTCTTGTGTAGATGGTTCTGAAAGCCAGAATTCTGTTTATAAGCCAAGCAGCTTAACCCTACTTGTCACTTCTACCGTGGTTAATGTTGTCTCAGGAACTTGCCTCCCAGTGGAGTCTGATTGTGAAACCAATATAATCAGCAGGCCTACTAATCACCAGTGGAGTCTTTTCGTTTAGGAACAATGGAGTCGCTAGGTGGAGGGTTTAGGATGGTTCTAAGGGGTACACTGTCCACCACAGTGCTCAGGCACTATCACCCTTCAGGAATCTCCTCTGAATCAGCAAGCTCCAACCAGAGATTGATTGGGAGGGCATTTACCAGATATGTCACCTCTGAAAAGAGGATGAGATCTGGAGGCTACCTGGCCCTTTCCAGGCTCTGTCTAAGAGTATGGTGGATATTCAATAATGGAGGTTGATTCAAGAAAGGGGTGACTTACTGTCAACCTAACCAGAGTTCTAATTTTCTGAGGTTTTTACGAATTTTTAAGGTGAAATGTACTCATAAGTCCCCAGTGGAGTCGCCATTATGTTGGGGTTCCCATGTTTTGGCCAGGTTGACAGAGACCAAAAGATGAGACAACATAGAACCACTTTGGGACCTTAGGATCTAGCCCTCCTAGGTTCAGAGAGGGATCTCTCTACACAAGTCAAAGGATATGTCTTTGAAGCTCTAAGTTATGATTTTAGGCTAGGTGTAGTCTCGGGGTTGTTTGTTTGATTGTTTGTGTTTGGTTGGAGGGAATCAGGAAAAGAAGGACCAATGTGTGACAAGGATGAGCAGAGAGGAAGCTTAGGCAGAGACAGATAACTCAAAGAACATCAAAGCCATTGGGCTATGGAGTCAAAAAAGGATTTATTTGTAATCAATGTGCAAGCTTTCATTTGGGCTAGTCATCTATAGAATTTGGATCTTAAAGGATGATTGGTGGAATGGGACATTAAGGACAGAAAATGAAAGGAGGAGAACCAACCAACTCTGTCTATAGATCGGGCCATCGTTCATTTTACTCCAGGCCTGCTTGGACAAAATTAGAGGCAAAACAAGGGATCTTGGAAAGGTTAGCTGGTAGTGCAAAGATCCTAGTGGACAGGGCTAACACTAATCCCCAGTGTTCCCAAACCTTCCAGCTAAATCCTACCAAGAACATCTAAACATGGACTTCATCAATTCATACATCAGAGAGCAGGCAATATCATCCACTACACTGGTTAAATCAATTGAAATCAACATTCATATACACATATAAGAAGAAAACATAAAGGCTGGGAGAGCAGCAACATAAGGTACCTATCAAGGGTAAATCTTATGTCAAAATTCTGATGCGAGCCTGAAGAAATATGATGAAATGAAAGCAAGTCAATCACAAATACAGAGAAAGGAAAACATCACCAGCTGCTTTAGATCAGGATCCAAAGAAACATGCTTGTCATATTAAAAACAACACCAATCAGGTACATCATAGCCCATAGCTTGAAAATTCAATCTGAATACATCAACTCTCAGCCTATCTTACCATATTACATAGAGAACTTGTCTCAAGAGGAAAATACTTGCATTTCACTGATTTCTCATCAACAACCATTAAAATGTTTCCTTCTGTGCTTTATAGCAAAGGATGAACCTAAGATCGACTGAAGGAGTAGGTGAAAATTAAATGTATCATTAAACATAACAATGAATGCAGGGCCGAAACCCATTCTACTTGACATGCTGTATATTTAATCTCTGTCACCTTCTTTGTGAGAGAATGATCTGCTCCAGATTTGATCTTGACATCTTTTGGCTGAAGTACTCCTGGTGTCTTGAACAAAAATAAAATAAACTGCTGAAAGTTCCGTCACATAAATGCTCCGGTGGCTTTGAACTCTTGTCTGGTGGAATTCCTTTCAAGGACGGGGTGTATAAATAAGACAGTATGGGTGCCCTGTACCTGATGAAGAACAAACATTCTACTAATGAAAAACCTGGATATTACCCCTTTGCTTGTGCTCGGGGTCTTTTGATTGATCCTCGGGGTCTGTAATCTGCTGCTTTGCCCTCTAAACTTCGGATTAAAAGCTCAAGATCTTCATAAGCTTGCTTTAATCTTCCTTTTTCTCTGCACTGAAACACTCTACCGCTCCATTTTCTTCTGACAGGGTAGCTCGGGTTTTAATGGTGATGGGAGATTTTTAAAGCTCGAAATCCTTCTTTTCTTTAGTGCAAATCCCATCAGCTGCTTTCCTTGACAATTCTATAGCAGCGCCGGCCCTTGGATTTAATTTTGTCTGCAAATCCTCCATTAAGATGGTACGACAGAAACATAGAGTCTTTCACCTCTAGCGACCCTGCAAAACAACAAACCTGTGAGGAAAACCATGGGTGTGAATGATGGAGGAGGCGGGGACACACTGTGGACGTGGAAACCAGCCATGCAGACGGGATGGAGGGAAAAAATGCAGAGGAAATGGTGAGAAACGTGCTGGCGGGTGGTTGACAGAACACAGAGAAAATATATGTGAAATACATTAAAAAACACGAAAAATAACTATTATATGCAATGGAATGGGAGTATGTACGACGGACACACGTGGAGGTGACGTGGCGGGACAGAAAACGATGTACGGGTGACGTGGAGGTCCCGAGGCAACGAAATGGTCAACAATGAACAGACAGATCGGGACCGTCGATCGGGCGAAGATCAACGGCGGAGAACGACGGAAGGTGGGCCCGTGGGTACGATGGACGGGTGTTAAATGGTGTCCAGCTTCAGGAGATGACAGCTGTTGGATTAAGTGCGTGGGATCGGATGGCGGTGATTGATTCCGCTGCATATCTTTTGGCCGAAATTTAATGCGCAGGGAGAGAGGAGACCCGAGTTAAAATGCGCGCATCTCCAGAGTACAATGGCCGTTGGATGAGAGCTCCAAGATCTGACGGCTATCATTTATTTCGCTACCCGTCTATCATCCGAACAATAGCATGTGAAATGAAAGCGGTTTCAGGTTCGTACAGAGGACACGCGGTGATTACTAAGTGGAATCGCTGGCTCTCTGGGGAAAACCGCCTGCTGCAGATGGGTGGTGTGGAAAATACCGGTGGGTTTGGAGGTATGACGTATGGCTGGAAGGGTCCACCATTTTGAGCGCGCTCCGCGCCATCGATCTGTCGGGCAAATGGACGGTGGAGATGGACTATCGGGGGGCCAAGGTGTGGGCATGAGATTTTGGAGCAACCCCCCGTAGCGAATAACGGTCGTTGATTTCATGTTTAATGGACGGCGGAGATTCGTTGAAGGATCAGACCAATGACAAACCTTAGAAACGGATTAAAAACCCAAATTTCATAATTCACAAAGGTTTTTCTTTTAATGTTTCGGGCGGAAAAAAGGGTTGGAGGGGATAAGCGCCCAACGGGTTTAGCGAGTGGTCCCGGCACTTGGGCATATGGACGGAAAGGGTACGGAGGCTAATGGGGAAGGAGGCTAAGGCCTCATATGTGGAATGTATGGATTTTTACAAATTTTCAATGTAATTTGGGGCCAGCCAGGGGTAACGATAGGGCAATGAAGGGTAGGGAAGGCCAAAATAGGGGCAGGGAAAGGATTTCAAGGGGGTTTCGAGGAATTCAAGAATAAGGAAGAGGGGGATTTTGACAAAAGGAAAAACAGAGGCTGAGATGGGGAAGTTTGCAGGATATAGGGGTAAAAAGGCCCCTTTTGAGGAATGGATCAGCATAGAGGATGTATATATTAGGCCTAGCATAGAGAGACTCCAAGGAGGATGAATTTTCAGGGGAAAGGCATTCCTTGGAGGCTCCAGAACAATCTAGCCCCTAGCTTTCTTGTCAATAATTCCATAGGGGGGCTAACAAATAGGAAACATGATATTGCCAATGGAGTTGATCCAACAACTTGTTAAATGTATGGGACTAAATCATGCATTTGATTTCCAGGGAAACATGCGCATGAAGAGAAAAAGTGAAGAATTAATGGAAAATCCATACATGCCACTTATAAAAACTACACCGAAAGGTCAAAAAATACTTAAGGCCTTAACTTAATTTGAATCCAAAAATGACAAAACAAGATTAGTGAAAACACGAGAGTGGTTTGGGTGAACAACATAAATAAAAAGTGAAGATACCTTTCCCCAAGATGCCTTTGTCACCGTTGTATAAAAACATGTTTTCCTTTCCCTTTATACATGCAAGTGAATGCATTATAGGTATGGTGTTTTCCCAGAATAGGAGAAGCCTACTTAAATATATCATTCGTGGAGTGAATGTTTGGGTGCCTTAATGTGTAATGACATGTTTCCAGGACTGAATTCAATGCAAGGCATATTTGAAACTCTAACTCTGTCTTCCGGTGTCTTATTAGAAATTATTTCAGCTTTCATTTTGTGTTTTCAAGTTAGATATTGTTTTCAAGTTTTTACATTTATAATTTTATTGCAATGTGGCAGACTGATCAGGGCAGTACAGGAACAACCCCGAGACGGGATGATCGCGGAAAGAGGCCAGCGGAAGAACATGTAAAGTGCCGGCATTGCTCTATCTTCAGGTATTTTAGTTATTTACATAATTGAAATAATATTAATTTTGTTCAAATATGCAGACACCTAGCCATGGTACGCCTGATGATTCCCTCTTTGAGGAAGAGCTTTCTTCATCCCTATCTCCAATGTTCTTGTTGCAAAAAAAGGCACAAGATGCAAGGTCGGAATTTAATACTTTGATAGACGCGCCTCAAACACCTGAAACAGAAGAGAGGATACAACATCTTATGAGGCAGCTAGAAAGATATCAGGTAATAATAAAAAGTCAAAAGGATATTTTTTTTGTTCTACATGAGATGAATTGTGATAGTTTGATTTTTAATTTTTACATTGACTAAACTAACAAAAAGTTCTTTTGTATGTAGCGTTTTCTGGCATTTGCTGAACTCGGTGTTGGTGGTAGTGGGACACAAGGGCAAGAGATTGCCCAAAAACCCTCTCGTACACCTTCTACTCCTTTAGGTGCTAGCCAAGAAACACACCCTGCCCAAGCAGACACCCAGCCAACCGCTGAATGTGTTGGCAATGATGAGGTTGATATGGCCAACTACATTATTGCGTTTCCTGGAGCTACACGTGTCAGCTCCACAGGGACCATTAATGGCACGTTGTTGGTGAATGATGAGGGTGTCCCTATAAAGCATGTACAACTCCCAGGTAAATTTTAATATTTTAACTATTTCATGTACTTCATCTAAAACATATTTATCATGATTTTTATTTTTAAATTAATGATAATATCTTCTTATTTTTTTCTTGGTTTTATTTTGTGTAGGAAACAATGAGTTCTATAGGATTTTGGAGAGCCATGCGTTGGTAATTTTTGGCCCAACCATACGCACAAGGTGGAATTCCCAGAGTTCCAACCTGAAAAAAGAACTTCTAGATTATCTAGAAGCTCTTTTTGGAGTCGGCACATTTGACAGAACAGCGGTGGCTCGGGTAGCCGGAAAATATTTGAAATATACCAGGGACACCTATAGGACACAATTGCAATTTAACCCTAGATATGAGCGTCCTCTCACAGTTCCAGAGAGTGAGTGGAGAGCACTCATCCATGACGGAAAAGAGAAAAGGGAAAAGAAAGAAGGAAAAATGCCAACTGGACCTGTAAGGTAAATTACAACTTTAATTCAATAGCTTTAATTTTCTTTATGTCTAAAATAAAAGTGTGCTACATCATATCTGACTTCAATCTTTTGATGCTATGTTTCCTGACACCTCAAAGGAAACCAAAGCTAGGATTGAGAAAAAGGGCCATCACAAGCTAGGCCATGGTGGCTACTTGAAATTAGCTGCAAGAATTGTAATTAAGTAGGTAAACATCTTATAATTAATTGTATCGCCTTCCAACGTTTTTGTAATCCTATCAAATATTATTAAAAATACACAATCATATGTAATGTAGGGTGATGACTTCGGAACAGAAACTACAGAGGAAGATAAAAATATCGCTTTCCGTTTCGGCTATCAAGCTGTAGTTGAACGTCGCAGAAGCTTGGGGCAGGTCCCAAGATCCAGAATGCCTGATAAGGTAAAACATTAACCTTTCAATATTTTTTTTTTCGTCCATAAATTTAATGTCTAACAACTTTGTTTAAATCAGGGGAGCAACACTACCGACGAGGTAAATAACCCAGTTTTAGAGCCAGATGTAGATGATCCTCTCGTGCAACCTGATCATTGTAGTGGGGACCGGGCCGACAATGCTGCTATCAGTGAGGGCCGTGACGGTAATTAATTTCCACTTATAATTTTTTCTAATTATACCTTGATGGTTGTCCTTATAACGTTTTTTGTTTAAATGACAAAGAATGTTTCCCTTGAGGATCTTACCACTAGAGAGGAAGACAGGGCAACAGTCCCAACGGCGACAACTGGTGCACCAGGTAAATAATCTCATTGCAATTTTTTTTATTAATATTACCGAACTATTTCAATGATATTTAAAAACTGACAATTAAAATTTAATATTATCTGTTTTTGTAGGCGATGCCCCGTCACTGGATGAGACCAGACATCGTGACAACGCAACTAGGTTAGCGGACAACTAGTGCACCAGGTAAATAACCTCATTGCAATTTTTTTTATTAATATTACCGAACTAGTTCAATGATATTTAAAAACTGACAATTAAAATTTAATATTATCTGTTTTTGTAGGCGATGCCCCGTCACTGGATGAGACTAGACATCGTGACTACGTAACTAGGTCGGCGGCGACAACTGGTGCACCAGGTAAATAATCTCATTGCAATTTTTTTTTATCAATATTACCAAACTAGTTCAATGATATTTAAAAACTGACAATTAAAATTTAATATTATCTATTTTTGTAGGTGATGCCCCATCATTGGATGAGACCAAACATCGTGACTACGTAACTAGGTCAGCGGCAACAACTGGTGCACCAGGTAAATAATCTCATTGCAATTTTTTTTATTAATATTACCGAACTAGTTCAATGATATTTAAAAACTGACAATTAAAATTTAATATTATCTGTTTTTGTAGGCGATGCCCCGTCATTGGATGAGACCAGACATCGTGACTACGCAACTAGGTCAACGACGACAACTGGTGCACCAGGTAAATAATCTCATTGCAATTTTTTTTATTAATATTACCGAACTAGTTCAATGATATTTAAAAAATGACAATTAAAATTTAATATTATCTGTTTTTGTAGGCGATGCCCCGTCACTGGATGAGCCCAGACATCGTGAATACACAACTAGGTCAGCAGTGCGGGTTGAAAGGCACGAAACAGGAGCAGAGCACGATGATATTGATGATGTAATTAAGAGCTTTAAAAATAGGAAGAAGAAAAAGAAAATTTGACAATGTAAAATATTGTATTATTATAAGACAAACGTTACCATACTTGGAACGTTTTTTGCGTTATATAAAAACTCATTTATCATACTATTTTTATGTCAAGCATTAATTGCAATGTTTCCTTGCGTACTTTTTGTTGAATTGTTTTTTTATTAGTTATTGAATATTTTTTTTTTATGCTCATGAAAGAAATAAATGAAATATAGATTGGGTATTGGGGAATTGAGAAGTGATGTGAGGGGGGGGGAGGGGCCATAAGAGCTTCCACCTTCACGTGGTTGGCCCTGTTTAGTAGAGAATAATTTATTGGAGCGATTTAATCTTGGAGCAAACCTCCCTCGATCCAGTGTAGCAACAAAAAAGTCACTGTTGACTTAGTTGCTACTCTTTCGGATCGTGGGAGGCTTGTTCCAAGTTCATGCGACTCCAATAAATTGTTCTTGAAACGAAGAGGAGCTTATTCAGGTATGTTTTGACATTTTCAACATATGTTCTAACATTATTATAAGAATGCATCTTAGAGTAAAAAATACTACATCAATTACTTGTATTTATTGTATAGATAATGATGGATTTTGATTGACTTGGCAGTGCAGGTACAAATCTTCTTGCATCATGAGCAATACAACTTGTCAACCAGGGTCATGTCTAGGATATTTTTGCTTGTGCGCTTGACCAGGTTCGTAATGTCACATTTTGTAAGTTCCTTTACGGTTCATAATTCAATATTAAGCTTGTTCATGATTATTATCTAGGTTTTTTGTATGTGTTTTTTCATCTATTTGATTGTAAGCAACTCTGCATGTTTCCTGTTGTTCACTATGATTTCTCCTATTACCACTCCCAGGATGAATCCAACTTTATTGTTACATAGGTTACTTTATTTTTACTATGATTTCTCCATTTACGATTTCATAGGTTACATCATGTAAAGTTGTCAATCTCAGGTTGGTGATGAGCTTTAGTTCTCCAGATTTGGGGCTTTTCTGATATTTTCTACCTCATGTCATTCCTGCATCACCTCGTTGTTTGAGCATGCCAATTGTATACCACTTGTACCAATTGGCACATGTCAATCCCTGAGTGGTGCCACATTTCACCTATTTTCAGTGAGAGTTTAGGGTTTCTCTAACATAGCTTCAGAAATCTGATTCAGTGCCTGCTTGAATATTGTCACATAATACTCATGGTTTGGATTGATGAGCATGTTCTAAATGGTTGGTTGATTCATAGGAACCACCCATATAGTCATCTTGAGATATTTCAGAAGGTTTCTTGGGTTTCCTTTTTCACCGTTTCTAGTGGGTGGGATGGTGTGGGGTGATCCATCAATACTGGTGCTCTTGTAGTAGGGAATTTGTTTTTGGGGATATATAGGAGAATTTGATGTAGATATCCCATTGGATGCATTCATAGATGGGCACGAGAGGTCAAGAATTTAAATTAAAAATATGCAACCTCTAGCATGGCAACCTGAAGGCCGCGAGAGACACTGGTTAAAGATTGTTTTGTGTTGGCCTTAATATAGTCATGATTTTTTTCTATTATCTTAATGCAAATATATAGTCCGGTCTCATTAAAATGAGGATCGTGGTTGTATTTCTCTTTGGTTGTTTCTCTCTTAATGCTCCAGAAGTTTCCAAAAGTTGCGATAGTTGTTTAGTTTGCCTGTTACAACTTAAAAGTGGTTTTTAGCAATGGGAGTCATGTTTTTAAAGGTTCATACTAATATGAAGATCTTGTAATTCTATATTCAGCATAAGAGAAGATGGCCTCTGCTTTGGGCAGTATGACAACAATTGCCACATCTACCTCATTGGGTAACAATGGAAAGGGGAAGAAGTTGGGTGCAATGTTTGATAATTATGGCAGACAATTGTCTTCTCTTTCGGTTTTTTCACCCATTTCCTTTAATCGCTCAAGCAGAAGAGGGACTCTGAGATTACGCGACAGAGAGAAGGTAGTTAATACAAGAGCTATGGAAAAGGATTTGTACTTCAACAAGGATGGCTCAGTGACAAAAAAATTGCAGGTCAGAGAAAAAATTATGTTTAAAGGAAGGTCACTTGCACGTGAAACTTCACTGCGGTGGATCTTTCCTTGTCCACTTATATTCAATTTTAATGTGTTATTTTAATTTTTCATGGAGGGTTGTTTTGGAATATGGTCTGGCATTCAATTGCACACTTACTAAAATCATTGTCAATTTGTCTTGCAGGCGGTGTGAACAAACTTGCTGATCTTGTTGGAGTCACCCTTGGGGCGAAGGGAAAAATGTTGTCTTGGAGAGCAAGCATGGTTCTTCGAAAATAGTTAATGATGGTGTGACAGTAGCTAAGGAGGTAATTTGTAGATGTGTGCTCTGGTTTTCTTTTTAACGTTGTATTAGTTCCCCTCTTAAATGTCTTAGATTTGGTAGGCATAATTTGAAAACTCAAAGGTGAAAGGAAACATATTTGTTACCCAGTGGTCTACTTGGCCTATGGACTAGCCACATTAGAGTAATGCATAAATCTTTTCACAACAATAAAAGGAAAGGGTTATGGCTGAGTCAAATTTTATTGTTATTGACGGTGTAATGAAATGTATCTCAATGCTATGGTTTTGGCCTTTTTATTGGTTGAATTAGAGGACCCAATTGAAAATATTGGGGCCAAGTTGGTAAGGCAAGCTGTGGCAAAGACAAATGATTTAGCTGGGGATGGAACCACAACATCTGTTGTTCTTGCACATGTTGGAATATTGAAAAATTCTAGAACAATGAATGGAGAATAAATCTCCCTTCCTCTAACACGGAGAAAATAAAAGTTTCTTTGATAGGAGACAGAGTTTCAATACTTTGAAAACAAACTTTTGTTCCCTTCATTAACTCAAAAAAAAACTATTACACTTCTTCCTCACTGAGAGGGATTACAAAATTATGACTGCTACAAAACACAGTGCATAAAACCAACTCACTGTCTATTCAAAACAAACATACTCTGTCTCTAAAACACTCTGCTGTGTTTTTCCCTTTCGCACTGCTGTGCATACACACTTAAAAAGTTACACTCAGTCTTTCACTTTTTACACACTGTTGTGTAATAAAAAATTTACGTACTGTCTATAAAAAAAACTACCAAGCTTTTTCGTCCTTTTTATTTTTATATGTCGTAACATATAAAACATATTATAATAAACCCTCTTTTAAAAAAAATAAAATTAAAACTAAATTCTATGGCCCACCTTTCATTTCGCATATAATATATATATAACATATGTTTCAAACATATGTATATATTAAACTATCAAAACATTAAAGAACCCTTTTCGTCGAACTTCAAAAGTCTGAATAGATTGAATTTCAAACCAAATTCGCGTTCCAAAATGGGATGCTGACGTCTGCCTAATTTTAACTCGAATTCTCAATCCAATGTGCCCTATAAAAAATTCGGGTCCGGTTTTCGGGTTTTCAGATTCCCTTCAATTTCATGCGATCCAATATTAATGCTCCACGTGTCCTCCTTTTGAATTTACAAAACTGTCGGGTAAATTTCTGTTTGTTTAATTTCTGGTTGGTGAATTGCGTTAATGCTAGTTGTTGTGTTTAAATACAATCCTGTACAGAAATATGGCTGCGACCGTCTACAAAAAAAACTTGCAGGAATTTTAAATGTTGAATTAAATTTCTGGATGGCATGCAAGCAACCTCCAAAAAAAAATGTTGCTGCTGCATCCGTCCTTCTGCTGCAGCAGTTGAAGTTAAAATTCAACAGCACGGGGTTTAATAAGTGAGGGTGTAAAGGTAACTTTTTGTTGATAGTACTGGATTAAGATCATCTATTCATTTTTGTAGGGTCTTATGGTGTTTGGTTTTTTAGTTTTAGGTTGGGCTTATTGAGTCTAAGATAGTTTTTGAGTGAAAAAATTGCTATTAGGTATTAAAAATTTTTGGTTCTTTTGTCAAAATTTATGAGCTTGGTAGGAAATACAAAACTAACAATGGTTGTATCTTAAATTTGTGGAAAATAATTTTAAATGAAACCTTTTTGTTTAGGTTGTTGCAGCAGGTGCAAACCCCATTCAAATTACTAGGGGCATTGACAAGACAATAAAGGCCCTTGTTTCGGAACTCAAAATTTTGTCAAAGGAGGTAAACGCTTGCCTTTTGAGTAGGTTGGTTTTCCTTTTTGTTGATGGTTTGGTGTATCTAATTGAATTAGTTGCTTAAGGTATTTTTGGTTGCAAACTCCTTTTCATTTTTCATACAGTATTGGCCTTATGGAATACATTTGATTGTGTGGTCTTGTTAGATCTACAACATTTGTAGTTGTTTAGTCTTATGGCCGAGGTGCACTTTTATTATGGAAATAGTTGATGCAATATTGTCATTTAATCCTTACTGCAGGGTAGCATGTTGAGAAGTTTCTTGTGAAACATTTGGTATTCAAAATGAAACTTGATCCTATACAGCATCATGCACTTGACTTCAAAATTCATATTCAAAGTGTGCCCGACAATTCTTGCAAAATTTCAAATATTTATGTTGTTTTAAACCATTATTTTTTTCATGTATTGGATGCTGAAAATGTGAAAAAGACTTTGGTATGAAACCAACTGGTGAATAATTTCCGGCAAAACAACCACTTCCAAGACATGATTTAGAAGTAGAACATATGTACTTATGAAGCATAGAAAGATATCCTTGATGCATTGTCAATGTTTGGCTAGGGTTATTTTTGGAGAAAATAACTCCTTATTCCTAGAATAGTGATCTTCAATACAAGTAAATGCCAGAGAAGAGAGATCATCGTGTGACGCAAAAAAAACAAAATAGGACCCCCAAAGAGAGCTGGTGTGTCTACAATCGCTCTGTCAGCATTTTCCCTTGGTTTACCCCGCTCTTTTCCTCCAGCCTGAGTCTTAATTGACTTCTTCTTTCTTCGGGTTTATTTATCAAATTCGTAGGATTTGATAAATAAATACTATCCACAATGGTTGGACTTTAATTTTTATTCCCAACTTTATATTATCTCCAAGCCTTATAACCAATGTTTAACTTTCAACACTTTTTATTTATACTCCATGTTTCTTTTTAAATAAATAACTTGTAATGAACTTTCGGCTCTATATTTCACCACCCAGCCTTACAACAATCACGCTCCAGACTTATGCTAATTATACGCCAATCGTTTAATTAAACAATTTCATTATACCCCGGCCCCACCTATATATATCAATAACCAATCAAACACTTGTATCGTACCTGGCTATCCTCCGCACACCTTAGTTAACCTCCGGGCAAGTTCAACGTGCGACCACCGTCCGATGGCCCTTCTCCAAATCAACGAATCTTGGCAATTTCGCTCGGCTTCCAATGTCGGGCTGTAACGTGCGATGGCGCGGGTTAAACGGTGGTTTTCTGGGGGTCACTTCGCCACGTTTCACATTCCCTATGGAATCACTCGCGAATAGGAAATATCGCCTACTCCGCAAAAGCGGTGCGATATGGGCAACCCGCTTTTGTGATTCCGCTCGTGGTTTTGGTAGAGGGCTTGACCATGGGTGCAAGTCTGGTTCCGCTATCCTTTTGTTTGTTAACTCATGTCCAATCCTCGGGTCAGGTTCCGAAAGCACAACAATTTTGTCTCTTTATTAAGCGGGATTTTTATATTTGAGCAGTTTTCACGACCCCGGTTCTCTACACAGACCTCGCCTTGGATATTTTTACATAAAAATGATTGTTCTCAATAATTATTTATATAACGTTTCCACATGTTTAGTGTGGTATTCCCATGATTTATTATAAATATGTGTATTATCAAAGAAAACCAACACAAATTTTATAAGATGGGATCAAACAAAATTGTTCTTAAGTTGAGCCCGTCGGACTTCAAACGGCGATAAACCATAATTCAAACCAAATTCGCGTTCCAAAACAGCCTGCTGACGTCGGCCAATTTTGTGACGCGAAAACCAAATGAATTCTGCCCTAATCTTTTTCGGGTCTAAAGTTGGGCTGGCGTACGGAGGGAAGTTGTGACGCGAATTTCTTATCAAATTCGCCCTAATATTTTTCGGGTCCGGATTTCCACTGCGCGAGCGGCCCAAACAAAGATCCGCTCCAATCAATTTTTGCCACGTGTCCTCAATAAAAACTTGCCCTGCTCCCGGCTGCGGGTGCATTCGATGGCGTTTAAGGTGATGGGACATGGATATGGCGATTTCATATCAATCACATTAACATTTAACGTTGTTCAATTAAGTTTTCACATAAAATCCGCATTAATTAATTTTTAACACTGTTCAAGATCGGACCTCCACTCCTCTTAGCGATTCCGCACGCTCCAATTTGATCCGGCCTTCGGCTCTCGTTATTAATGATCAGATATTAATTATTATGGGCATCCTTTGATTGCATTGCAGTCGGGTCGACAAAATGGCGTTTAGCCATGGTTTTTCAGACAAATCGGTTGCTGGATTACAATGCCTGCTAACTGTGACGATAAGGAGAAGTGGCCAGCTGAACTGCTGCCTAGACCTTGCTGCATATTTGCATTTCTCTCGGTTCTGTCTTTGTCTGTCTTCCTCTGTTAATTGGAATTCTACTTCTCCTTCTCCTCTTGTGCCCACTGCGCTTGAGATTGCACCCATGCCTCGTGTGCGTCATAGGATGCGTTGCCGCAGGGGGAGCAGTAGAGGTCAACCCCTGCGCGCTCCCTCCAGCCCCTCAACAGAGTCGACTTCCGGCCAGTCCAGTGATTATTACATAGGTTGATATCCAAATACTAGGAGTGGGCGGGGTCGGCTTATAGGATCTGGCCACCGTATGGATTCCCCTGCTCCTCGCTTCCCCACCGCTAGTTCACCTTCTCCCACGACGCGCACTACGCAATTTTCCTTTAATTTCTCTCTCAACCGCCCGCGAATCACGGCTTTAGTCATTGTGGTCTTCCGCGAGGAGGCCCAAACAGAGGAAGAATGCACCCGTCCGGCGGGTTTGAGCTCGGAAAAAGTCGGCCAGCATTCGGGCCTTCAGGAGGGGAGCCGTGGCATGCATGTGGAGGTAGCACCTAGCGATCCTGGACCTTCCGAAGGATGGTGCCGAATTGTGGAGGAACCACCGGAGGAGTAGTTTGGTTAATTTGTTTTTCTTGCTTAGCAGGCCCACTTAATTGGGCTGCTTTTAGTTTATTTTACTGTGTTGGACCTTTGTAATATTTTTGAATTCTGTAAATTAAACGTTCAAGACTGGTTTCCCCGTATGAGGGCAGTCTTCTTAATATTTTGATTTTTTGATGACAAATTTGCCATGTGTATGGCCAGGCAATGTTTTTGACTTCGGTGTAATTTTATTCGCAATGTTAATAGATTAACTTTACTTAGAATTCTCACATGATTAGCATTTTTCTTGATCTGTTCAAGGATTTTGGGTACTTTAATTTGTATTTGGAACAATGGACGTCGGTACTCTATCTGTTGCTTTATTGTTCTACATACTGCTATTTCACTTTCTTATAGATGCCTCGGGCATATTTGAATGCTTTCTCAGATTGTCGATAATCTCCATGTGGACCGTTACTGGATTTTATATCATGTCCCTGTATGTGACATGGGGTATTTTTCTATCATTGTCTGGGATGGGACTTCCACTTTTCTGGATGGATATTTGGGTTCCAATCTTCAGATGTGAAAATGTAATGACTTCATGGACTGTTTTACTTCATATAATATATTCAAAACAATTTTTTTCTCTTGTGAAAATAAAAATGATTAATGTTTATCACTCTGCCTTCAAAACTAGCGATGCTGGTCTATGTTGCTGGTTTATTGATATGGTCTGATGGTCTTTTTATATTTTGGACATATCACACTCCTCACATGATTAGCGTTTTTCTCTGTTCAAGGATTTTGGGTACTTTAATTTGTATTTGGAACAATGGACGTCGGTACTCTATCTGTTGCTTTACTATTCTACATACTGCTATTTCACTTTCTTATAGATGCCTCAGGCATATTTGGATGCTTTCTCAGGTTGTCGATAATCTCCATGTGGACCGTTACTGGGTTTTATATCATGTCCCTGTATGTGACATGGGGTATTTTTCTATCATTGTCTGGGGTGGGACTTCCACTTTTCTGGATGGATATTTGGGTTCCAATCTTGAGATGTGAAAATGTAATGACTTCATGGACTGTTTTACTTCATACAATATATTCAAAACATCGTTTTTTCTCTTGTGAAAAAAAAAATGATTAATGTTTATCACTCTGCCTTCAAAACTAGCGATGCAGGTCTATGTTGCTGGTTTATTGATATGGTCTGATGGTCTTTTTATATTTTGGACATATCACACTCCTCACATGATTAGCGTTTTTCTCTGTTGCGGGATTTTGGGTACTTTAATTTGTATTTGGAACAATGGACGTCGGTACTCTATCTGTTGCTTTACTATTCTACATACTGCTATTTCACTTTCTTATAGATGCCTCGGGCATATTTGGATGCTTTCTCAGATTTGTCGATAATCTCCATGTGGACCGTTATTGGGTTTTATATCAAGTCCCTGTATGTGACATGGGGTATTTTTCTATCACTGTCTGGGGTGGGACTTCCACTTTTCTAGATGGATATTTGGGTTCCAATCTTCAGATGTAAAAATGTAATAACTTCATGGACTGTTTTACTTCATATAATATATTCAAAACAGCGTTTTTTCTCTTGTGAAAAAAAAAAAAAATTAATGGTTATCACTCTGCCTTCAAAACTAGCGATGCTGGTCTATGTTGCTGGTTTATTGATATGGTCTGATGGTCTTTTTATATTTTGGACATATCACACTCCTCACATGATTAGCGTTTTTCTCTGTTGCAGGATTTTGGGTACTTTAATTTGTATTTGGAACAATGGACGTCGGTACTCTATATTTTGCTTTACTATTCTACATACTGCTATTTCACTTTCTTATAGATGCCTCGGGCATATTTGGATGCTTTCTCAGATTGTCGATAATCTCCATGTGGACCGTTACTGGGTTTTATATCAAGTCCCTGTATGTGACATGGGGTATTTTTCTATCACTGTTTGGGGTGGTACTTCCACTTTTCTGGATGGATATTTGGGTTCCAATCTTCAGATGTGAAAATATAATCATGGACTGTTTTACTTCATATAATATATTCAAAACAACGTTTTTTCTCTTGTGAAAAAAAAATGATTAATGTTTATCACTCTGCCTTCAAAACTAGCGATGATGGTCTATGTTGCTGGTTTATTGATATGGTCTGATGGTCTTTTTATATTTTGGGCATATCACACTCCTCACATGATTAGCGTTTTTCTCTGTTCAAGGATTTTGGGTACTTTAATTTCTATTTGGAACAATGGACGTCGGTACTCTATCTGTTGCTTTACTATTCTACATACTGTTATTTCACTTTCTTATAGATGTCTCGGGCATATTTGGATGCTTTCTCAGATTGTCGATAATCTCCATGTGGACCGTTACTGGGTTTTATATCAAGTCCCTATATGTGACATGGGGTATTTTTCTATCACTGTCTGGGGTGGGACTTCCACTTTCTGGATGTATATTTGGGTTCCAATCTTCAGATGTAAAAATGTAATGATTTCATGGACTGTTTTACTTCATATAATATATTCAAAACAACGTTTTTTCTCTTGTGAAAAAAAAATGATTAATGTTTATCACTCTGCCTTCAAAACTAGCGATGCTAGTTTATTGATATGGTCTGATGGTCTTTTTATATTTTGGACATATCACACTCCTCACATGATTAGCGTTTTTCTCTGTTCAAGGATTTTGGGTACTTTAATTTGTATTTGGAACAATGGACGTCGACACTCTATCTGTTGCTTTACTATTCTACATACTGCTATTTCACTTTCTTATAGATGCCTCAGGCATATTTGGATGCTTTCTCAGATTGTCGATAATCTCCATGTGGACCGTTACTGGGTTTTATATCAAGTCGCTATATGTGACATGAGGTATTTTTCTATCATTGTCTGGGGTGGGACTTCCACTTTTCTGGATGGATATTTGGGTTCCAATCTTCAGATGTGAAAATGTAATGACTTCATGGACTGTTTTACTTCATATAATATATTCAAAACATCGTTTCTCGTCTTTTAAAGTTTCATTTTTTTTTTTTAAATTGAACCCTCCGTCGGTCTACCGACGCCTTGTAGACGTCGAAACTGCGACAACCCAGAAACGTCGGAAGAGAGACAGTATAAAAACGTCGGACCACATTTCGTTGGAATTGCGACAGCTTACAAACGTCGGAAGAACGAAGTTCCAAACGTCGGACCACATTTCGTCGGAATTGCGACATCTTACAAATGTCGGAAGAGCGACGTCCAAAACGTCGGACCACGTTGCATCGGAATTGCGACTGTTTACAAACGTCGGAAGAGCGACGTTCAAAACGTCGGACCACATTTCGTCGAAAGTGCGACAATTTACAAACGTCGAAGGCGTGACGGTTTGTGAGACGTCGGAAGAGTGACGCTTGTTTGGAAGCGACGGAAGAAGTGTCGATAGTGCGACACTTTTTACATGCGTCGGAACTGCGATGTCATGACAAACCACCTTTTGTCTGCCCTCGAACTGTCGCTCTTGCGACGACTATGTGTCGGAATAGCGACGAATTAGCCATCGGAATTTCCGCCAAATTTTCCAGTGGATGTTCCTAAAAATCCATTCTCTACTTCACCAGAAAATGACATAGAAGACACAAACATTGGCACTGATGAGGAGATTAAAAACATTAAACTTTGTGCATCATTAATTCCATAACTTAAATCCGAATATGTCAAACTTCTTAATAATTATGAAGATGTCTTTTCCTCGTGTTATGCTGATCTAAAAAATTATGACACATTTAATTGAGCATAAAATTCCCCTAAAACTAGATGTAAAGCCTTACCAACAAAAGTTAAGAAGGATGAACCCAGTTTTGCTTCCCACCATAGAAAAAGCACTGGAAAAAATTTTAGATGCCCAAATTATTGTCCCATTAAGATACTCTAGTTGGGTTTCCAATTTAGTCCTTGTGAGGAAAAATAACGGTGAAATAAGACTCTGTGTAGATTTTAGAAACCTTAATAAAGCATCCTTGAAAGATAACTATCCACTCCCAAAGATGGATCAATTACTTCAAAAAGTGTCAGGTGCTAACAGACTCTCAATGTTAAATGGATTTTCTGGTTATAATCAAATATTGGTGAATTCAGAAGAGAGGGAGAAAAAAACTTTTACCACACCTTGGGTTACATCCATGTATGCCCGGATGCCTTTTGGTCTATCAAACGCAGGAGAAACATTCTAGAGAACCATGGACTTGGATTTTTTCGGGAAGGTAAACAAATTTATTGTTATTTATCTTGATGATTTAACTATCTTCTCTGAATCAGATCCAGAAAATCTCAAGAAATTGAAGAAATTTTTTGAAAGGTGCAGGAATTTTGGAATTTCTTTGAATAAAAAAAAATCATTATTTTCCATTAAAGAGGGTAAATTACTAGGTCATATTATTTCAAAATATGGAGTATTTATTGATCCCAAAAGAGTCTCTGCTATTCAATCATTATCATTACCTAGAAATAAAAAAGAGATTCAATCTTTCTTAGGGAAAATTAACTTTTTGAGAAGGTTTATACCAAATTATGCAGAAATAGTGAAGGATATAATAGATATGCTCAAAAAGAACCATGAATTTAAATGGAATTTTTCTGCAATGTTTTCATTTGATCAGATAAAGAAGGCCATCTTCGAAGCCCCAACCTTAGCCAGTCCAAACTACTAAGAACCTTTCATCATGTTCTCTTTTTCCTCTGAAACTACCCTTGTAGCAATCCTTTTGCAAAACAATGAGGATTTCCATGATCAACCTATAGCATTATTTAGTAAGGTCATGAGAGATGCCAAACTCAGATATGATATTGTCGAAAAACAAGCCTATGCCTTAGTTCAAGCCCTGAAGTCTTTTAAAATGTATATCCTCCATTCCACTATCATTGCCTATGTGCCCAATAACGCTGTTAAAATAAGCCTCACACAGCTAGACATTGATGGCAGAAGAGGAAGTTGGATAACCCAAATCCTTGAGTTTTATCTTACCATCAAAACTACCAAGTTAGTGAAGGGGCAGGGTTTAGCTAAGTTGTTAGCTGAATCCAATTGGAAAGTTTTAGGCATAAAATCTGTTTTTGAAGTTTCAGAGAAGCATCCACAAGAACCTTCTTCAAATTTGGAAAGGGAGAATCCATAAGAACCTTCCTTGAATGTTGAAGGGGAGAGTCCACAAGAACCTTGCCATGGAGTGCAAGGAAAGAATACACAAGAACCTTCTCCTTCAACTCAGACAGTCCCTATTCATATTGATGAGAAGTTTGTTTTATCATATTGGTATGCAGATATTGTTCATTTTCTAATTCATTTTGAATGTCCAGCTCAGTTTTCCAAAAAACAATGCAAAACACTCAAGTTGAAATCCATCAAATACTGTATCATCAATGCCAACTTATACTGGAAGGATCCTCTTAATATTCTACTACTTTTCCTAACATAATCAGGGACTGAAGGAATCATTGATCAATTTCATGCAAGGATATGTGGAGGCCACTATGCTTGGAGAGAAATACTGTACAATATACTGAGGATAGGATTTTATTGGCCTAATTTGTTTTCACAAGTAGGATCAAAAGTCAGAGATTGTGTTCCCTGTCAGATTTTTGTTGGTAAGAAAAAATTAGCAGCCCTTCCACTAATTCCAATAGTTGTATCAACACCTTTTCTACAATGGGGATTATATTTTATAGGTGAAATCCACCCAGCATCCAGTAATCAGCACCGATGGATCTTGACTGTTATTGACTATTTCACCAAGTGGGTGGAAGCCATTCCTGTAAAAAATGATACAGATTCAATTGTAATAAAATTCATTGAATATAATATTTTATCCAGATTTGGTTGCCCACAACAAATAGTCATTGATAATGCCACAAAGTTCAACAACATAAAATGATAGAATTCTGCCAGAAATATCAGATTCTACTACATCACTCAACTCCCTATTATACACAAGGAAAATGTCTTGCTGAATCATCTAACAAGAGTTTAGTGAAAGTAATCAAGAAGGCTTTGGAAGACCACAAGAAAAACTAGGACAGTCACCTAATTTATGCAGTTTGGGCAAATGGAATTTCGCCCAAAAGATCAACAAGTAAATCTTCATTCCAATTAGTTTATGGAAAAGATGATATTTTTCCTACAAATTTAGCTTTCCCTGTGCTTAAGTTTCTACAAGAATCTACTGATGAACCTGATGATTTATCTAGAAGGATTAATCAGATCATTGAGTTGAATGAAAACATATATGATATTCAGTATAAACTAAAGAAATATCAGAATGAAATGAAGAGTCTCTTTGACAGAAAGGCAAGGGAAAGAAATTTTAGAGAATGAGATCTAGTTTTAAGATGGGATTCTAGAAGAGAAGATAAAGACAAACATGTAAAGTTTGACAATTTATGGTTTGGTCCACTCAGCATTGAAGAGGTAAAATGAAACAACACATTTTTTCTACAGAATCTTGAAGGATAGTTTTCAACACTGCATGTCAAAGGCAGATTTTTGAAACACTACATCCAATACTAAAGGAGATCCTACATCATCATTGTACATAATAATTTTCTTTTATCACCTGAAGTCTGTTTGTTTTCTACAGCAAAGACTCCATAGCCTAAGGAGAAGGCACATGGAGCTTCTTGTTCTCTGCATCCCATAGGGGGAAGCAATCCCCAGCTGGAGCCAATGTTGTAACATTATTTGTCTTTGATAAGTTAACATAAGTAGTTAAATATTTTTTTAAATGTTAAGGTAGGATATGGATGCAAAAGAATGAAAATTTAAGAAATGTTAGGAAAATTATTATTTTTGTAGGCATCCATGTCAATAAAATGTTACGTGTTAGATTCTCTAAATAAAAAATGCAAATTAAAATAAAAATGTTAGGGAAGCAAAAGAAAAAAGGAAAGCTTCATTCTATTTTAAAAAGATTGATTGGCTGCTAGTCTAAATGCGCCTATGGAAAAAGTGTTTTGTATGGTTTAAATACTGATTATTATTACATATTCTGAAATTTTTAAACCATATTATAAACCCCACCATGTATTTCCATTAATCATATATCGCCACCATTAATTTCCCTTTATTTACATTTCATTCCCCGTTCATATATTTACCTCATTTCCATACATTTCCCTTTATAATTCCCGATGCTTTATTTCATAAGTCCTGAACCTACCACTTCCGCATCAGCATATTTATCGTCCCCACACATTCCTTAATATCTGACGATCATCCTTAACATATGTCCACATCCAACGGCCCTCATGGCCTTTCGGCCCCCCTCCTCCATCCGAAGTTTATCACTAGTGGGGGGGGGGGGTCCGAAAAGAATTTTATTTAGAAACCGCTTACGCATACATGTCAAACCCATGTGAGTTCGGACCCCCCAAGCGCAAAACTGCAAGCCACCCTACCCCCCCCCCCTCGAAATTTTTTTCCGGTATATCACCTACTGTGATGACAGTTGCGCACTGCACCTCTGCTGCCACATCATTAACCACTAGCCAATTAAATTCTCTCCCTCCATAATTCCATTGTAAACTTAATTTCCTATCCGTTAATCCCCACCATCAATGGAAACACGCTTTTTCCTATTTAACCTGCTAAATTTCTCTTCAAACGCCTTTTCTCATTATAGGTTATTATAATTCATTGTTTGTAGGTTGTTTACTGATTTAGAAGTACTATAATTGCTTGAGCATGCCCGATATTACCATTTTTCATTCTATTCCCTGTTCTTGATCACATAAACCTTTTTTCTTCCCTCTATTACACTGTCATCTGTAGCCATTATGCCTCCCAAAGAGAAAGATCTCAAGGAAAACATTAATCCTTTGATTTTCCCTCCTCTAGACCTTCATCACATCCCTATGACTGACAAAGATTATTGAATCTATGAAACAGACTATGGTATCGACAATCTTGAGATGTATTGTTGGCTAGAAGACAAATGGATTGAAAAATCAGATGAAATCCAGCTTCGAGAGTCTAATATTTCCCGTTTTATATTTCCTCCTACCCACAGTGCTCTTGATTTCAGTAGGAAATTTCATACCTCTTACTTACCCACACAGAGAGCCATAGTCAATTCTAATGGCCAAGTTCTATTTCCCATAACCCCTCAAGAAATTGAATAAATTGTGTTAGCTCCTACAACCGATAATATTTCCCCCTTTTCTCATGAGGATTTGGTTGAAATATATCAGAAATTAGATCTTTCCAAGAGAACCCAAACCTTAGAACTATTCCTAGCACAAGATGTTGCATTTCCTAAAACAAATCCTCCTTATCCTTCATCCCTCTTCCCTGAGAGAACCAAGAAAACAACCACTATCCTATCTTACCTTCTTGGCTACTACTTTGACCAATAAATAGATGAGGCTATTATAAGATTTCTGTCAGTTCCTTGCAGAATCCATTCATCAACAGTTTCTTGATTTAAAGACAGAAGAGGTATTTAAATATGCCTATGTTCTAGTTTAAATGTTCATATACTTCCAAGGAGACAATATGAAATTTTCATTGCAGAAGTTAAATGATAAAGGAGACCAGTAGTCAGTAATTTTCTGGACCACCTTGGTCATGAAAGAGCATAATTAGTTCACCTACAAGCATTTCATTGAAATGTTTGTCAAACCAGCTATCAGTATTATAAACAATAGATAAGAACCTAGAACCAGTGAAGAAATTCAGAAGATATTGCAGTTGACCGAATAGGTTTAGACAGGAGATTGGTATCTATATGAAAACTACACTGAAATAGGAGTTTTTGGATGTGAGTTGCAACCATACAAGTTGCCTAAATCCCCCACAATATGGATTTTTGCTTTGGAATTTATCAGGAAAACGATGAAAATGGATCACGTACATTTCATGGCTGCCAAAAAGAAATCTCAATTCAAGCTAAAAACTCAAATTGGCCCATTCATATGTAATAGCCGAAAAGTAGCAGCAGAGGCAGATCAACTATTAAGAAAATGCAATTTGATTTAAGCTTTACCTGGTCATATGACCTATTAAACATTTTTTCTAAATTAAGGGTAGAAACCAAATCTACACCTTACTTTCATACACCAAGGCCAGAGATAGAGCAGTACAAAAAAAATCTAGAGTGGACAGAGAAAACATTGCATGAAGTAGAAGAACAACTAGTTTCATCATCAACAGTGCAGACTCCAACAAATCAGGAAAAGAAAGCTAAAAGGAATAGAGAAGAAGGGTCTCCTTCAAAGACAAACATCTTCAGTGAAGGATTCAAAATTATGTATAGAAATAAAGCTAAACTTAGTTCCAGACTAAGTATTAGCAAGGATTCAGAGTAGCAGACCCTTGTCAACACAAATGAGCCTCTTATATGCCCATTAATAGGAAAGAAACCCACACAGTCTCCTACTACTTCAATGAATACTTCAGATCAAGAGAAGATCATGGAAACATGTACCTCAACTTCAAGTGAGCCAGAAAAGAGCACCATGGAAATCTTCAAGGAAATCAAACTAAAAAATGAAGCCTTGAAGATAAACACTTATAACCAATTATGGAAACAAACTTCAGATGCCCAAAGTAGGCTATTGTCAGCCTTTCATACATAGAAAGGAAGAATTCTAATGGAATTTCTTCAAGCATAAGTTCCTCAGCCTAAAGGAGAAGCAGACTATAAGAAAACATCTTTTGAGTTTGATGCCAAAGATATAAATCCCATTGATCAAATGGAGATGCATAAACAAACTGGAGAGATGATATTTTCAATTGTAACTAACACTGCCATGTATTTATCTAAAATGCAGGTTACACTATCAAATGTCAGATCACAACTCAACATGGAGAAAGTCTCAACTTTTTCCAAGGACACCAGGATTAAAGGCTTGGAGGAATTGGTAATTAAGTTGGGTTATGAACCTACAAATTTCAATGTTGTAGAAGAGTTAATCAAGAAAAAGAATGCTGATATTTCAGCATTGAGGAAGCAGTTAAAATTACCACCTACAAAAGATCCTTTAGCCAAGGAAATTTCAAAGATAGAAGGAGAAAAGGAAGATATAATGAAACTCATTCTTGAACAGAGTACATAGTTGAAACAGATGGAAAGAAAGATGGAAAAATGGATTAAGGAAAGCAAGAATCCAGTCAAGCAAGTTGCTCCTTTAGAAGCACTTCCAATGACAACTATTCCACTGCTATAGCTTCTACTACCAGTAAAGGAGATTCTACAGATCAGTTAGCCCCCACACTCCAAAACATGACTTTTCAGATGGAAGAAATAAAGAAGCTACTGGACAAAGTGAAACTTCTTGAATATCAGCAGAAGAATTATGAGACTTATCATGCATTCGAGCATTAGAGAGCTCAAAACCAAGTTGAAATATGGAATAAGTCAGCCACTGAAGCTTCCATTGGCTACACTTTGGGCAATGTGAAAGAAATCATTGGACTAACATTTTTGAAGAGATTAATGAAATATGGCCATCTATCAGGATCATCTTCGAGCAGAAAGAGTTAGTAGAAAATGCAAATCAGACAATTTTTGATGCAAACACTCAACTGGGATAAATGCCCAATATAGCCAGTAGCATCATAAAATTTATAAACTCTAAGGACAACCAAGAATTGGATGAGCTAGGAGTAGATGACAGGATTGAAACTATCCTTGAAGAAAATAAAGTTCTAATTAAAAAGAACTTGGTGGTACAATTAACAGAAAAATGCCATACTCTAGATATGACAATCAACATGTTTCTTTCAAGGATTGATGTATTGATTAAAAAAGGTCTCCCATCATTGTTTGTTATAAATGACAAATTAATGCCCATGGAGGATTATATGAAGAAACTCAAAGAAACTGCAAGGTCTACATCTATGTCTACTATTCAAGGTTCCATGACAGGTAAGGATTTTAAAAAGAAATTAAAAACATCAGTTTTATTCACCATGAAATAAAACACATTTTCACTGTAAAAAAAAAATTTACAAAGTACACTGAGGTAGATGAAATCTACCCTAAGGTTATTAAAACCTCAATTCTGGATGAGGAGCGATGGGACAAACTTTGCGAATACCAAGAATAAAGAACAAGTCATCGTGCCAACACAACACTCAGATGTTCCAGCACAATATTCAGTTTTGCCAACGCCATGCTAAAATGGTGGTGACTCAGCAACAACTTTCCAGCAGAACAGGGCCAGAACGCAGATCCACTTCTTTTAGATCGTTTTTCTTTCCTTTATGTTCGTTTTCATAAAATGTAGTTTGCCTCGTCACTCACGCATTGATTGTAATATTTTATATTTTTTATAAATACTTCATTCATTGAAGTATCTAGGGTTGCACCCTTGCATGAGAGGATTTTGTAAAGAATAAATTGTATTAAGTCTTTTTGATCATCATTAATACAAGAAGGATTCTGAACTTATTTCATATAGCTCTGTTTTTCCTCAGTAAGTTTTTCAAGTTTTCTTAAATAATTTTTTCTTCATATATTTAGTTATTGTTAAGATAACTAGGTGAGGTTGACTGTGTTTCAACAAATTTATAATTCCTCCTGAAGTTATTATCATTATAAGGACTGATTTACTTAACAAACTGTTAATGTAAGTCCCTTTTATTTATTAATTATTAGCATCTTGATGATATTAGATATATTTCGTTGAATCTTTGAACATTGTTTAAAGGTTTTCTGGCTTATGATTTATTGAAAAATTCGATCTAAATACTTAATAATCATATTCTCTTACACAAGTCCACTTAATCAAATCATTTAATCTTAATCACTGTGTGAGATAAACAAGCAGCCCTCACTTATAATTATTGATACTGTCTGCAAGATTTAAAAACCTTATCTATTTATTTAAAATTTATTTTATGCATTGGTCCTCCAAATATTTCAAAACACAAACAAAACATTTTGGCATGATTATTGACCACAATCATCTCAAAGGACAACAACCGTCTTTTTGGTCTTGAAGATAAACTTGGGGTTTCTGACATCAGATGTAGGGGTCTCATGGCTAGACATACAGTGCACAATGATAATTTTAGGGCACAATTCACTCAAACAACAAAGGAACAGAATGAAACTCACTTCCTTACTTTTATAAGCCATCCATGGTAAAAATGGTCAGAAATTCATTAATGGGACCTTATCCCCATAAAAATGGTAAAAAAGACCATAAGATCTCCTCATTAATTACAAAAAACCTGCTCAATCCAATGATAAAATCAATTTTTCACCCAGAGTTATTGTTCCAACAACTAGTTTTTCCCGCCGCGCACAACCATTGTGCTCATGTTGCACTTGCCTGTGTATGTCCTCTGCCCAGTGCACATACAAGTGGATTTCATTTCTCTGGCCATATAGTCATTTCGTAGGCACAGGGTTATCCCTATACGGCTTCCATTGATGTACCTGGGAAGACTCTCACCGCACATGTGCCAAGCACACCCTCCCCCATTAGTGACTTCTTTCACAATATACGACCCCAACCAATTCTTTCTAAACTTTCTAGGGTGGCGCACAAACTGACTATCATACAAAAAAATCGAATATTCTTCTTTAAATTCCTTCTATCGGATGTGCCTATCATGCCAGGCCTTTTCGTGCACCTTCTATACTTGCTCATGAAAGTTGGCAATAAAATGATATTCCTCTAATGCTACCAATTGTGACAGATGTTCCTCCATGATGTCCGGTTCAACCATATTAGTTAGTGTTGCGATTCGTAGGCTTGGGACGATGTATTCCATTGGCATGATTTCTTCTTGGCCATAAACCATCCTGAATGGTGTTTTACTAGTCGACTTATTGCATGTAGTCCTATAAGCCCATAAGACAGAAGGGATGTGCACATCCCAATCGTTCTTGTTTACATTGCAAATCTTTGTGAGGACATTCTCTAAGATTTTGTTAAAGGCTTCCACCGTAACATTTTCCTGAGGGTGATAGGGGGTACTCTTCTGGTGATGTATCTGAAATTACTCTGTTAGAGCTTCAATGGTCTCATTAAAAAAGTGTGTACCCAAATCTAGTTATGATATTTTCAAAAATAAACTGCGGAACAGTGTCTGCAATACAATATTTTACTAGCTTTGCTTTTGCCCATCTGGTTACACAATCTGTTGTAGTGATGATGTAGCACGTGCCAATATTTTTCCTAGGAGGATTAATAGGTCCAACAAATTCTATGTCCCATTTATCAAAATCTTGCAGGGCCATCTGCGGCTGTAATGACATCACATATCTAGGTGATGGCTTCCCTATTATTTAGCATGCATCACAAGCTCAACAATAAGCATGTGCATCGATGTGTAGTGTGGGCCACCATAACCCAGCGCTCAACACCTTCTGTGCAATATCTTTCCCTGCATAATGGCCTCCTACCACTCCCCCATGAGCTTCAGCCAAGATGTCTTGTATTTCATGTGCTAAGACATACCTTCTTAACACTTCATCCGCTCCCAACTTGTAGAGTTGACCAACAATCAATGTAAATTCAGCTGCACACGAAACCAACTCCTTCTTTTGTTGCATTGAGTATTCAGTAGGCACACTACTAGTAGCTAGAAAGTGAATGATATCTATAAAGTGTTCATCGAACACTTTAATGGAAAAGAGCTGCACATCAGGTAGTCCTTCCTCCATACTAGTTGGTTCCTCCCCATTCTCAACGTGTGATAAGTGATCAAGTCCAACATTCAATCTACCACGCTTAACAATGATTTAAAAATCATATTCTTGAAATAGAAACAACCATCTACAATTCTCCCTCCCAACACAGGCTTGTTGACCAAGTACTTCAAAGCAGAGCGGTCAGTGAACATCTTGAAGTTCCCTCTTAGCAGATAATGCATATATTTCTGCAGAGCATAGACCATAGCCAAACCTTCCCTCTCTGTGGTTGAATATTTGCGCTCTGCACTAGAGAGCTTCCTACTTGCAAAGGCAATGGGGTTATCAATGTATCCTTCTCCTGGCTGCGCTAAGACAACTCCCAGTGCAATGTCGGATGCATCAATGTGCACATGGAAGACCTTGGACCAGTCAGGGAATATTAAAATAGGTGCAATAACCATCTTTTCCTTTAGAAACTCAAAGCTCTTTTGGAATTCCTCATTCCAGAAAAAGGATACAGCTTTCTTCATCAATTTTTCCATGGGTACAGTGATCAGAGCATAGCCCTGAATGATTTTTCTATAATATCCTGTGTGTCCTAGAATAGAGCGTAACTATTTTTCATTGGTAGGAACTTCTAAGTTGATAATAACTGCAATCTTGGTTGGATCTACCATTAACCCTTGCTGAAAAACAATATGACCCACAAGATTCCAAAAGGAACACAAAATATACACTTCTTCAAGTTAAGGGAGATATGATGCTTCCTGTAAGTGTCGAGCATCATGTGCAGGTTGGAAACATGCTTATTTAGCAATCCAAATACAATCCAATCATCAAATTACACTTCCAGAAACTTGTGCATGAACTCCTTGAATACAGATACTACTACATGCGAGAATATAGCAAGTGCATTCTTCAACCCAAAAGGTATGACTGTGTATTGGAAGGATCCCCATTCTGTTGCAAAATTGGTCTTAATGTGATCTTCCGACGCGATCCTTATCTGATGATACCCTGAAAATCCATCAGTGAAAGAGTAGGCATCTTTTCCTCCCACATTTTCCAATATCTCATCTGAAAATGGAGTAGGGAAGGGGTCATGTATGACTGCATCATGCAGTTTGCGCAGGTCCACACAAATCCTTATTTCTCCCTTAGTTTTCTTTTCCTGAACAACCATCTGCCTCACCCAATCAGACTGCTCCAGAGGCTCAATGATTCCTACAACAACCATTTTCTCCAATTCTTCCTTCAATTTCTGCTTATATTTTGGATTTAACTAGTATGGTCACTGCTTGACGGGGCATGCATCCAGTTTTAGAGTGATTTTCATAACTCCCAAATATCCAAAAATTCCTTTGAGCTCAGAAAAATTTGTGAGAAACATGTCTTGATATTCGGTCAATAGCTCTGCAACCTTCCCCACTATGTGATCATCCCAATAATCTCCTATTTTGGCCAACTTTGGTTGTTCCTCTATCCCAATGTTGACTTCCTTTAGTTTTAAAAGCTTAGTCACATCCATCATTCCTAACAAGGGCCCTTCAACTGCACGCTCCCCCTTAGATTCTAGGATATTGATATTTCTTGGATCTTTATCGTTATCTTCCAGTGACAGATTTCTGCAGTTGACAATATCTTGCATATGTGCTTCCCATGCGAGCGCAACACATTCTATCCAAGGCTGGGAATCAGACAATTGTTTCTATATCCTGCAGGGCTTTGTCCAGTCCCTCTAATACACTAGCCATGTTGAAGGTTAACATAAAGCTTTCACTCATGGTAACCCAATTAAGAGTCCCTCGGTGCAGCTCTGATCCAAATAACACGCAGTAGGGATTGGTCCCAACGTATGGACAAACATGTGAAGCCATTCGGCCTTGGGATTCTTATCCCAAATCTGCATCCACGTAGCCAGTAATACAGAAGTTTCTTCAGACACATAATTTTATTGATAATGGAAAAAAAATTACATAAACAATTGCAAGAGTTTACAAACGTAAACTTCCACTAATGTGCAATTAGGAAACTAACCTATTTATAAGCTACATGTCCTAACTTAATTTATTTATGGACCACTTGATAAAACAACAAGTGTCCATTTAAAATAAATTATCTTCTATCCAATCTACTAACTTTATTCCTATTTTAGGGCCTAAGATACGATTCTATTCTAGAGTCCTATCTTTTCTAGCAATATCCTATTCCTAAGAGTCTCTAATATTTATTAAACATTCTAATTTAATAAATATTTTATCCTAACTTTAAATTATGATATTTGGATCATCTAACATTCCCCCCTATGATCCAAAGATACATTACAACATATACCAAGTTCATCCTTGAACTTAGTAAATTTTATTCTGCCAAGAGGTTTGGTGAAGATATCGAATGTCTGATCTTTTGAAGGACAATAAATCAGCTTGATGACATCCTTTGCAATGAGTGATCCGATATGATGATACTTGGTGTCCACATGTTTTGTATTTGAATGAAAAACTGGATTCTTGGCAAGCTTTATTGATGATTGGTTGTCAATGAATAACAAAGTAGCTTTTGCTAGAGGAATTCCCAAGTCATGTAAAACTCTACGCAACCAAACAATCTCACATGATGCTTCCCATGCTAATATGTACTCTACTTCTGCTAAATAAGTGGCCACTATAGCTTGCTTCTTGCAACTCTAGGACACTGCAGCTGACCCCATGTTCATTAAATAACCTGAGGTTGATTCCCTATCATCAATACTGCCAGCAAAGTCGGCATCTGAAAATCCACCGAGCACAAAGTTTTTAGTCTTTTTATAAAGAAGGCCAAAATATTTTGTTCCTTGAATACAACGAAGAACTATTTTGGCTGCATTCCAGTGGTTGTCTCGTGGTTCCTGCATAAAGCAGGAAATAACACTGACGGCATAAGGAAGATCTGGTCGAGTAGTTGTCAGATAAATGAGGTTGCCAATCAATTGTCGATAAGTAGTGCTATCCACCATTCCCCCCCTTCAAATTTTGAAAGTTTCAAGTTTTGTTCCATGGGGGTAAGAACAGGCTTGCAATCCTGCATTCCAAATCGCTGAAGAATTTATGCTGCATACTTACTCTGAGAAATGAAGATATGATGTGGACATTGGAATACTTCAATTCCAAGATAGTAGTGAAGTAATTCCAAATCTGTCATCTTAAAACCTGCATGTAACTCCTTTTTCACTTGTGCAATGTGTTCATCATTGTTGCCAGTGATAATAAAATCATCTACATACATAACCAAAATCACCATATTTTTACCTTGTTGGCGTATGTACAAGGTATCATCAGATTCACTTCGTTGAAAACCAACTTTCTGAAGGTATTCGTCCATTTTGGCATACCAAGCTCTGGGAGCTTGTTTTAACCCATATAAAGCCTTTATTATTTTGCAGACTTTATGTTCTTGTCCTTCAATTTCAAAACTTGGTGGTTGTGTCATATACACTTCTTCCTATAAATCTTCGTTGAGGAAAGCACTTTTTACATCCATCTGATGAACTTTCCATCCTTGCTGAGTTTCTAAGGAAAGTGTGAGTCGGATGGTATTCCATTTAGCTGTAGGAGCAAATGTTTCCTCATAATAAATCCTTTCCTGCTGTGCAAAACCCTTAGCAACAAGTCTTGCTTTATACTTGTCGATATCACCATTTTGCTTGTACTTGATTCGGTAAACCCATTTGCATCCGATGGGTTTAACATTCTGAGGACAATCAACAAGTTTCCAAGTGTTGTTATCAAGAACTGCCTGATATTCATCAACCATAGTCTATTTCCATTCTTTATGTTTTACTGCCTCTCGATAAGTAGAAGGTTTAGTAAATTCATTTGCTATCAAGGCAACATTTCCTTCACTTCTTTGTGATCCCCTTGTTCCTGTTTTATTTTGTTCATTAGGCCTTACATATTTCAAAAGTTGAACTGCCCATTTTGGAAATTGATGTTCACTAGTTTGAGATTGTGAAAAATCATCATCATTGTAAAGAGGGTTGATGTAAACTGATGTTTGTTGATCAACTGCAGGTTCTGGGGGCCGAGAGTCATTGTCAGAAGAACTGCTACTGCTAGGAGATTTGGATGAACTTCCAGAAGACCCAGATGGCGCTGGTGAAGAAGACAGACTGGATGAATCATTTTTAGATGAAGGAAACTCAAGTTCATACCAATTTTTTGAATTTGGTTGAATTTTAGATTTCCTTTTCTTTTATCACCTTTTGTTTCTAACTTTTGAAGAAGAATTTCTACTTCTTCAACATTCTTACTCTCATTTTTATCAAAAATGACATCTCTGCTTACAATAAATTTCCCATTCGACAAAATTTGGTACCCTTTCTTCTCATCAGAATACCCAATCATTGTGCACTTCAAGCTTTGTGAGTCAAGCTTAGTTCGTTTTTCCTTCGGAACTAAGGCATAACATATTGATCCAAAAACTCCGAGATGTTTAACCCAAGGTTTGAAGCCAAACCATGCTTCATAAGGTGTGATTTCGTCTAAAGAAGCACTGGGAGATCTATTCCTTAAGTAGACAATGGTATGAATTTCTTCAGTCCAATATATAGGACTTAACTTTTTGAAAGCTAACATAGATCTCACCATAGATCTCACCATTCCTAACAAGGTACGGTTCATTATTTCTACTACTCCATTTTGTTGTGGAGTGGAGACATTGGTAAGATGTCGTTTATGCCATTATCCATGCAATACATGTTGAATTCATTTGAAGTGAATTCTCCGCCATTTTTGGTCCTAAGAGTTCCATTCTTCTCCTTTAATTCATTTTCAATAAGTTGGCGAAAAGTTTTGAACTTTTCAAATGCTTCTGACTTTTGCTTTAAACAATATACCCAAGTCATCCTGCTAAAATCATCAACAAAGAGTAAGAAATATCTGCATCCTCCTAGTGAATTTTGTAAGGGTCCACAAATATCACTATGAACCAATTGAAAATGCCTATTTTCTCACCATGAACTTGTGAGAATATTATCTCGATATTGTTTTCCATAAATTCAAGCTTCACATTTTGCATTTTCCCTTTTGAAGGTTTGAAGTCCCTTAACCATTCCTTGTTTTTGTAACTGAGAGAGACTGTCAAATTTGATATGGCCATATCTTACATGCCACAATTTGATCAGTGAAATGTATGTACTTGCAGCTTCTGCAAAGTCATAATATCTTGGAATAACTATCCCTTTCATCCTTAATATTTTTCCATCTTCATGCCCTGTCATCACTGCTTTCATGTTCTATTTGACTGAGTTAATTTTAACTAAGCCATCTTCCATAATCACCATATGTCCTGCTTGTCGAATCATGACTAAAGATAAAAAAATTTGCTTAAATGTTGGGACATAACATACATTTGAAATCATTCTTTCTCCAATGCCAGGTAAAAAAAATTTAACTACACCTTTTCCAGAAGGAGTATGCTTTGTTTTATCAGCAAGATAGATTCAATTTAGATGGCATTGTTGGAAACTCCAAAAGAAGTCACATTGAAAATTCATGTGTTGAGTTGCTCTTGCATCCATAATCCATGCATCTTCATAATCATTTATAAGAAAGGTTGAAACCTGTAAAGTAATTGATTCTGTGTTGTGAAGACATATTTTGAACCATCGAGATCATCTTCATCATTTGCAAACTGTGCACAGTTTGGATGAAACTTGGGAATTTTATCAATAGAAGTTCTACAATCTTCAGCATAATGTCCAAATTTGTTACATCTCCTGCAAACAATTTGATTGAAATCTCTGCCTCTGCCTTGATACTGTCCTCTGCCTCTGTTTTGGCCTCTGTTCTAAGTTTTTCCTCTGCCTAGACTTTGTGTTCTTCCTTGATTATATCCTCTTCTTTGATTATTTCCTCTTCCTTGAAAATTTCTCCTTCCTAAATTGTAGCCTCTGTTGAAATTGTTTCCTCTGCTTTGACTGCAACCATGACCTTGGGCTGCTTGACTTTGATTGAAATGTCCTCTTCCTTGGTTTCTTGAACTATCACCTGAGGAGTTACTTGAGCTGGCTTCGGTGAAGAAGACATCTTCCCCAATTTGTTTCTTCTTCCCAAAATTTTTGTCATATTGGGCTAACATATCACTCAATTCATCAAACTTTATCTTCTCTAACTTTCCAGTGACTTGCAAAGTTTCCAAATATTATGTGTAAGATGAAGGCAATCCAGCAATTAAAATTGTAGTCAAGAAACTTTCATCGACAGCTTGAAAACAAGCATTTATTATTTCTTGCTTGATGTTTTTAAGTTGTGAAATATATTCAAGAACATTACCACCTTCAGTTAATTTTTGTCGAAGCAATTTTAATTGAAGATCAACCTTCTTTGATTCAGGTTGTGTATCAAAGAGATCTTTGAATGTACGCAAAGCAGTCCATGCACTTGAGGCATTTTCAATATGAATGTACTTTTCATTATTAACTGAAGCCTTTATAAGAGCTAATGCCTTGGAATTTTTTATTTCCCATTTTGCAAGTGAAGTTGCATCTATTGGTTTATTAGACTTAATGTTGCCATCACATATTTCATGCCACAATTCATTATATATGAGAGTGCTTTCAATTAGATGTTTCCATGTCTTATAAGATTTCACCCCTTCTAGCTTATCAGAATCATAGAACAGATTAATTAACTTTGACATTGTAGTGTTGAAGCAACGCACCAAAGGAATCAAGCACAAGAAAAATGAGCAACTCGTCACATGAAACACGCCACGCAAAAAACGATCTATCGAGGCTTGGCCTTGACCCTCGTATAGTCGTTGAAAAAGGAGAAAAATGACTGAGCTTTTCACTTGGCTCTAGTCAATTTCTCATTGAGTGTTTACAATGAAATCCTTTCAAAATTTGACCGCTTGAAAATGCTCTTACAAATTTCCTTTTAAAAAAAAAATCTACCCCCCTTCAAAGTAAAAAAGTACTTTGAGTTACAATATCACTCTTATCTCTCCATATAAAAAATTACAAATAGAATCTCCTTATTACTCCAAAAATTACAAAATCCTTATTACTCCAATAATAAAAAATTACATAAAATTATATACCTTATCTCTCCATTTGACTTACAAAATTTAAAATCACTCTATAAAAAAAAATCACTTTAATTTCCCAACTTTTTCATTTTTCACTTTATAGAAAAAGTATTTGATTTTCCCATGTTTTCCAATTTTCAAGTAGAAACATTTTATTTTTCCAATTTTTCAAATGGAAATATTTTACTTTCCCAAATTTCAAATAGAAACATTTTATTTTTCTATTTTTTCACACTTTCAAGTATGAAGTTAAATACTTTAAATCTGAAAATTTACTTTTGCAATTTAAACTCTAGGCTATTATTCTACCTTTGATTTTGATGTAGATCAATTCAACTTTGCAGATATGTTCCAGGAAAGAGACTTTCAGGTTGCCCACATTGTCCATGCTGGTGTTTCTCCTTAGCACTGCGTCCCAACATTTCTCATTTCTCATCCGCTATCTGCCTTCAGCTCAACCTAGTTTTCTCTTCAACGCTGCCAACAATCTCTCTCAATAATTCAAACTTCGTGTTAAACAATAGGATTTCAGCCTGACAAATCTTCAAGAATTCGCTACTGCAAAAGATAATTTCTTAAGAATGCAAAACAATTCCAATATTTCTTCAGAAGACACAACAGCTTGTATACATTTGTTTTATAGTCTCTTCTTGCTGATGCACGACAAAACATTCAACAAATGAAATTAAAAGAAAATTGACACTACTCCGATCAACTCAGGATTTCGAAGGAGAGTAGAGTAAAGGTAATCATGATAGCAATTTCGTTCGAAGGATCTGCAAACAATATTGCAGTAGAAATTGTGCAGCTGGATGGAACAATTATTTCAAATCCATGCCCCAAATATATAATACCTCCTAGACATGGCTTCCTCCCTCAAGAAACAGTCATCCATCACTTCCAACACGTTTTCCTTCTCGTCCGCTTAGCTCTCAAAGAAGCAAAAATACAACCCCATGAAATAGACTGGCTCGTCAGGATGCTTTCCCAACTTTGGATTTCTTGTCCACGTAGATTAATGGAATTCTTGAAAAGAGGGACAGTTGGGAATTTTTCACATGTAAAGAAACATATGACTGAACTTATTTAAATTTTTTTGGGAATGTCAATAAACAACTAAATATCAAGAAGATAACATAGTAGAGATAATATCAATACATCCAGTAGAAACCGATTTTGAAGGATGTTTCATCACAATGGAACAGGGGCAGTGTGATAAGGGGCAGCAGGTTGCTATACGCGGCGTGGAGGAGAAGAGTGTACGCAGTACATGACTACACTCTCTTAAAAATTGTTAATCTATGTAGGCGTATGCTGTCTGAGATTGTTTTCAAAGCTGTGGTTGCTATTGCAGATTTTGAGGGCAGCGTAGGAAAAAATAGACAGTGTTTGGCGGTAGTGTAGAATTAAATTCCAAAAAAAAATTGAATCAAATAATCTAGAACCCAATTTATAATTAAATTTCTTTTCCCTGAAAAACAAATTTGACAAATTTATATACCAATTCAATTGATGTATAATTTGTTGGAGTTTTCCATAAGCCTGTAGAGCTGGAATCTCCATTTCCCGTCAGCTATATTAGTGAAGCTCTGATACCACAATAATACAGAAGTGTCCTCAGACACGTAATTTTATTGATAATGGAAAAGAAATTACATAAAAAACTACAAGAGTTTACAAACGTAAACTTCCACTAATTTTCAATTAGGAAACTAACCTATTTATAAGCTACATGTCCTAACTTAATTTAGTTATGGACCACTTGATAAAACAACAAGTGTCCATTTACAATAAATGATCTTCTATCCAATCTACTAACTTTCTTCCTATTTTAGAGCCTAAGATACGACTCTATTCTAGAGTCCTATCTTTTCTAACAATATTCTATTTCTAAGAGTCTCTAATATTTATTAAATTAGATATTTATTAAATATTCTAATTTAATAAATATTTTATCCTAACTTTACATTATGATATTTGAATCATCTAACAGCTAGGTTTTTGCAGGGATCACCTCGGCCACCAAAAATCTCAGTGGGTTGGGCAGTGCGCTGCTCAAAGCGCAACCGCATCATTCTGCTGCATTCCTCCCAATCCTCAAATTTCCCTTTGTGCGTATCCCACCAACGCACAGGAGTTGCGGGCATGGCAAGATTGAGTGCCTAGAACCTTCGCTCTTTCGGGACAACCTTTTCTAATTTCTCCAAAAATAAAAAAAAAATTGCTAGAACCATCATAATAGGGTAATTCTCGTACCTCTAAGGAGATGCATCAAAAAATTTTAGTGACCCTGAGGCAGTGCAACACAGAAACATCATGCAGGTGATTTTTCCAGTTTTCCATTTCCCCATCCGAATCAGAGAAACATGAGCTATCCTTTTCCAAATTCAGCATCCCATCAACAGTTGGGTTGATCCAATCCTCATCTTGTGCAGTCAACTTGTAGATATGGTCAAAAACATATCCTTTGCACACTGGTTCTATATATCTCTCCCCTTCCGCATGATCCAAAGGTACTATAACCTAAGTACCATTGTTTTCAAATATCATACTCATGCGCTTCGAGTTGATGATGACCCCCATGTCGATTTCCCAATCCAGCCTTAACAGTGTAGGGTAGGGGTCTACATCATCCACAATTTGTATTACTTCAAATTCTGCGCATACCTTGACTCCAAAAATATCTACTAGAACCTATGGGAGTCTCCCTAGTGGAATAATATACTATTGATTGGCCATGCGCAGCTGAATGGTGGACCATTCCAGCTTCGGTTCACCCATGTTCTACCAGGTCTTCTTAGGTAGAACATGTTAGGTCCCTATATTATTATTCTAGTCCCTTATTATGTTAGTGTATCCCCCCTTAATGTTATTGGTGTACCCTTATAACCCCCATATTGTTATTATTGTGCCCTTACATTATTATTGTTAGGTCGGCTAGGATTATATTGTGACCCCATGGAATCCTATATATAGAAATGACGTTTTGTCATTTGTATCATCCAAGAATTGTTAATTTATGTAGTGCAAAGGAGGTTTCCCCCTAGAAGTGGCTTATTTCAAAGGTGTTTGATCTGAATGGAATGTATTAGTTTTGTTGTGCTAAGTATCTAAATAATAATTAAATTGTGTGCATAAGATTTACTGAAGTTTGCAGGTGAAACAAATGATTTTATCTTAGTTAAACAGATTTATGTGTGAGGTTAAAGCAGGTAAATTGCTTGTAAAACACTGTACAATAGTAAATAACAGATAATTAAACATCACATGTAACAATAATCAACAAATTTGATGAAGCAGTTCACCCCTCTTGGGCTACATCTGTTGGTCCAGCTCCCAATGGCATGTCTCTCATATCTTATTGCTAAAAAATGGTAATTACATGTGAATAAAGTCCTCAAATGGATGTTCTCTCTATAAAAATAGCTTCAGAATACTTGAATTAGCTAGAAATGACTATTCATTTTCATAAAATAGAGAATGGATGCTCAATACACTAAAAACACCCTAGTAGCCCTAGTGGCTCCTTGGCCTCTCTTGAAGATAAACCTGCACAAGATGACCTTTTATGGCTCTGAAACCTCTTCCAATGTGTTTAGAATGTCTAGAATACCAAAAATTGGCTATTCATGCATCAAAATTGGTCTGATATCCAAGGAGTTATGGCCAAAACAAGAAACTGCCCAATATCCCTTAAAAAGCTCCACTAAATGTGGAGGAACTCCAGATAGGTCTGCCAGTTTAGCACCTGACGCCGTAAATGTCAGTTCCACCAAATGTAACCACCAAAAACTGGGGGTTAAGTTAAATGTTGCAGTTGGGCATGTGACCGCCCCCACAATGACCGCCGAAACATTTGTTTTGCAAAAACCATGACATTAAATGCCACCATGTGAACATTTAACGCGCTAAGGTTACGGAGTTTGTCTCATATGGTGGGGGCTGGCCCCCTTTACTACCAGTTGTAAACAAACATTTTTTTAAATATACACCGCCACCTAGACATCTTAAGAATCACTAACAGCTCGAGTGGTTGGGCGCTATGCTCACGGGCGGGAGGTCACAAGTTCAATACCCAGCGACTCCAAAATTTTTACAATGTCGTCGCTTCACCTCTAGCCTGGGGCCACGTGGCAGCCTACGAGAAGGCCACGTGTCACCCATTGATAGGCCCAAATAAACTTTAATATATGAAAATAAACTTTTTTTTTTAATTTTTTGATATAAAGTCAAAATGGGTCAAAGGTCTAGTTTTTGGAGTTTACTGGGCTTTTCAAACCTTCATAACTTCTGCATACGACCTCTATTTTGTGAACCGTTCACCGTGCCAGAATTGTAGCGACAAGACCTTTTCTCTTGCTCAGGTTGTAAGCACTTTTGAGCACTTTAATTTTTGAGCATTTTTGAGCAATGGACATAATCTCTTGATCACACCTCCCCATTGGGAAGCTTTTGGACCCCAAAAGCCTTCAATTACCTGTTCAGAAGATGAGGGTACAACTCCCTCACCTTTTCCACTTCCATCCATCTTTCCTTACTTGGTTTGCCACCCTTAAGCCCAATCCAAATATAATCGACACTTGCTCTCTTAGAAGTGTGTGTCCTCTTGTCAAGGATGGCATCCTCCTTCAGCTCGTCCAAAAATTCTGGTGAGAAATATTCTATTTATGGCAGCTGAATGTCACTCCCTTGATCAACAATCAATGGAGGCTCATACAAACGTAAATTCTCCACATTGACAATGGAATAAATTTTCATATATGAAGGCAATTCAAGTTGATATGCATTATTACCAACTTGTTTAATAATATTGAATGGACCATAACGAATAGGCTTCAACTTTTTACCTTCTCCTTGCAACCTTTCTTTGCTAATGTGAAACCATACCTAGTCACCTTCTTGAAACTTATGATCAACTCTATGTTTTTCATGCCTCTCCTTATACTTGCTTTGACTCTTTTCAAGTTGTTCTTGAACTTGCTGATGAATAAGTTGAATTCACTCAATGAACATGAAATATTTGTCAATGTCACTATGCCCATCAATGGAAACATCCTTCTCAAGAATGAAATCTAGAGGTGACTTTGGAAAATACCCAAAGCATGCTTTAAAAGGTGAATTATTTGTAGAAGAGTGCTTGGCCCGGTTGTAAGCATGTTGAATGTAATGAAGGTGCTAATCCCATAACTTAGGATGCTTGCTGCAATAACCTCTCAAAAGATGCACAATGGTTTTGTTCACTACCTCGGTTTGGCCATCTGTTTGCAGATGAAAAGCAGTACTCTTTTTCAACTTGGTGTCCATCATCTTCCATAGATTGGACCAAAAATTCCCAACAAACCTGGAATCCTTGTCACTAACAATAGAATTGGGAAAACCATAATGAACCCATACATGTTGAAAATATAATTCAGCAGTTTGTTCAGCAGTAATAGATTTCTTACATGGCATAAGAATACACATCTTGCTGAATCTATCAACTACTACATAAAGATAATCATGTTACTTTCTAGACATAGGTAGACCTCCAACAAAGTCCATAGAAACACTTTCCCATGGCCTTGATGGTACCAGTAATGGCGTGTATAACCCAAGATTCCTATTTCTAGGCTTGCTTGTAGCACATAATGAACAACCTCTAATGAAACGTGAAACACTATCTACCATGCGAGGCCAATAACAATACCTCTGTAAATGTTCCACCATTTTTCTTACCTCCAAATGTCTAGCAACAAGAGAAGAATGAGCTTCTCTCATGACACTTAGTCTCTCTCCTTGTGGTATACACAACTTGCCCAAATGAAACAACATTTTTTTATGCATGTGATAATCATTCTCTTCAACTTGATTTCCTTCGCTCAAGTTAGCATACACATCCTTAAAATCAACATATGATGCATATTGTCTATGTAACTCTCATGTACAATAGAATCATTCTTAAGCAAAGTAGAGGCACTAATAATAGGCCTTGAAAGCATATCAGAAAATTTATTGAAAACACCTTTCATGTACCTTATTACCAAGTAAAATTGTTGTAGGAAACCCATCCATCTGAAATGACGTGATTGCTGCAATTTACTTTGTGACTGCAAGCACTGTAATGGTTGGTGATCGGTATGTACAATTGTCTCTTTACCCATCAGATAGTGTTTCCACTTTTTGACACTTTGAACCAACGCATACAAATCCTTATCATATGTAGGATAATTAACTACAACACCATTAAATGTCTCAGAATGAAAAGTGATAGGTTTACCATGTTGTAAGATAATTTCACCCATGGCATAATCACTAGCATCGGTCTGAATCTCAAATGGTTGTCTCAAGTCCGGTAAAGCAAGGACTGGAGCTGAACTGATCTTCTCTTTCAAAGATTCAAAAGCTTTCTATTGTTTTCCTCCCCATTGGAAAGCACATTTCACACTTGTCACTGCATGTATAGGAGCTACTATGGCAGAAAAGTTAGTAATAAACTTTCTCCAATATTGAGCTGCACCCAAAAAAAATCTTATCTCTGCAATGGATTTGGGAGTAGGCCAATTCACATTGGCTTCTAACTTAGAAGGATCAATTCTCAATGAACCTCCTCCTACAATATGTCCCAAATAAAACAAATAAGTCTTTCCAAATTCACACTTAGACATCTTAAGAAATAATTGCTCTTTCCTCAAAACATCAAGTACTTTCTTAACATGCATGACATTCTCTTCTCTAGTCTTGCTGAAAATCAAGATGTCATATAAGTAGAATATAACAAAATCATCAAGGAAAGGATGCAAAACATCATCCATAACATGCACGAAAGTTGTAGGTGCATTACACAAACCAAAAGGCATAACTAGCCACTCAAAGAGTCCTTGTTTGGTTTTGAATGCAGTCTTCCAAATATCACTTTCTGCAATTCTAACTTGATGGTATCCACTACCTAAGTTTAAATTAGTGAAAAATTTAGCATCTTTCAGCTGATCTAACAAATCATTTATCCTTGGGATTGGGTAATGATTTTTTACTGTAATCTTGTTCAAAGCTCTGAAGTCCACACACATACACCAAGTTCCATCTTTCTTTGGAATCAACACTATCAGTGACCCATATGGCGAAGTGCTTGGTCTTATGAGTCCCTTCTCCAACAAGTCTTTAATTTGCCTCTTAATTTCAACATTCTCCATGATAGACATGCGGTACATGCCTATGTTTGGAAGAGGACAATCTTATTGCAATTGAATCTCATGTTGAATCTCCCTTGTAGGAGGAAAACCTATTAGCTCCTGAAACATCTCATGATGTGCATCAACTACATCATATAAATCTGATTTTAACTTGGGATCACAATTTTCAAATGACTCATGATTCACATCAGCTTTAGGCTTAATCATAAGAAGTACGAAACTCTTACTAGAATTCACGAGCCTTTTTACCTATCCAGCATTTACCATCACAATGTTTGTCTTCTTGCAATGTGCTATAACAATAAACTCCTTGCCATCTTTGAATAGATGATACTTATTCTCACAGCAATAGAAGATAGTTTTCCTGTCATATAAGTAAGGACTTCCCAAAAAAATTCCTGAAATATCAAGCGGAAAAAAATCTAATTCAATCGTGTCAATAAAATGTGCAGTAATTGCAAAGCGCAATATACACTTCTTTGAAACCTGTAAATTTGAATCCTTACCAATCCAACCAAGTGGATATGGTTTTGGATTTGGAATGGTTTGAAGATTTAGTTTCTTGACTAAGTATTTATAGATAAGGTTCGCTTGTGACCCACTGTCAAACAATGTGTCAATTTTTATATGTTTTGAAATAACCCTCACATGAAACAATTCAATTCTTTCTCCTTCATTTGGAGCTTGTACATGACAGTTTGAAGTACTAGTACTTGGTTTAGTTTCAGTTTCTTCTCCCTTCAAGTTCTTCAAAACTTGGCTGTAATTTTAGTTTCCTCACCTGAATCATCACCTAAGTCTTGTTGTGTAGTAGTAGCTGCAGTTTTATTCTTCCCTTTGTTTTTGTTAAATTGGGTTCTTTTTTCAGGATGTAACTTCCAACAGCTTTTCTCTTCATGGCCTTCTCTTGAACAGTGTTTACAAACCACTTTCTCTCCCTCTTTTTTGATAGATACATTCTTTTTTCCTTTTCTTTTTGAGGTTTTTTTGTTGTTTTTCCCCTTGAAAGGATTTTTCCTACCATCTTCAAAAGTGTTTTCCCCTCTAGCCTCTAAATGTGTGGCTTGAACACAAACCTCATCTAGACTAGTAGGATTGAACATAAGGATAGTGTGTTTTAGGTAGCTGTGTAAGCCTCCTATGTACTTCAACAAAGTGTATTGACTCTGCAAATCTACCCCTAATAAGAGAGCTCTTCTCCTAAATTCTCGGGTGTAGTCTTGTACATTTTGTCCCTTAAGATGTTTTAAATTTTGCCAATTCATGATAGCTTTCTATAAACTTAGCTAATGGATAAAAATATTGTTTTATTTCAATAATGAAATCAGCCCATCATAAAATAATCTTACCATGTTTTTTAATCTCCTCTTTTGTCTTGGCTTCCCACCAAACAAGTGCCGCACCTTCCATTCTCAAAGAAGCTAGCTGAATTTTTGTGTCGTCATCATGAAGGTTCTGGATTCTCAAATAAACCTCCAATTGCCTAATCCAATTGTCAAGTTTTTCTGCATTGACTTCACCATTAAACATTGGCAATTCAAAATTAACATCAAGTTTTAAAAAATGACTTTTACCAATGTTCTTTGACTTGTGAGATTGATTCACCGAAGTAGAGGATGAAAATGATGAGGATGCAGATGAAGATGAGGATGGTGGATCTCCATTTCCTCCATTTCCCTTCTTTGACTTATCTTCATCTTTCTTTCCTCCTAAATATCCCTCTCCTTCCTTGTGAAGTTTAGACCCTTCTCCTTCAAGTTTCTCATTTCTTTCTTGATAAAGAACTCTCACCATTTCAGTCAAGGCAAGGAATGATTTCCTGAACACTCTTTCTTCCTCCTTGGGATCAACTTATTCAAAAAAATTTACTTCTCTTGAAGTCATGTTTATGGCTTCTTCTGCTTCTCTTTGAGGTGAAATTGAAGGTGGAGATAATGACACTCTTGCCCTCCTTGGCTGAGGATTACTTTGAGCTTTCACCAATTGACCTTCTCCTCTCTTAAGCTTTAGCCTAGTAAGCATTAAAACTTTTGCAAACTGTTAAAAAAACTTTGCACAATAACAATACTGACAGTAAAACTCTAGCTCTGATATCGACTTGATATAAATGGAATGTATTAGTTATGCTATGCTAAGTATCCAAACAGTAATTAAATTGTGTGCATAAGATTTACTGAAGTTTGCAGGTGAAACAAATGATTTTATCTTAGTTAAACATATTTCTATGTGAGGTTAAAGCATGTAAATTTCTTGCAAAACATTGTACAACATTAAATAACAGATAATTAAACATCACATGTAACATTACTCAGCAAATTTGATGAAGCAATTCACCCCTCCTGGGCCACATCCTCTGGTCTAGCTCCTAATGGCATGTCCCTCATATCTTATTGCTAAAAAATGGTAAGTACATGTGAATAAAAGCATCAAATGGTTGTGATCTCTGTAAAAATAGCTTCAGAGTACTTTAATTAGCCAGGAATGACTATTCATTTGCAGAAAATAGAGAATGGATGCTCAATACATTGAAAACACCCTAGTGGCCCTAGTGGCTCCTTGACCTCTCCTGAAGCTAAACCTACACAAGATGACCTATGATGGCTCTGAAACCTCTACCAATGTGTTTATAATTTCAAGAATACCAAAAACTATTCATGCATCAAAATTGGTCGAATATCCAAGGAGTTATGGCCAAAACAAGAAACTGCCCAATATCCCTTAAAAAACTCCACTAAATGTGGAGGAACTCCATATAGGTGTGCTAGTTTAGCACCTGCCGCCGTAAATATTAGTTCCACCAACTGTCCCAGATGAAAAATGGGGGTTAAGTTAAATGTTTCGGTTGGGCATGTGACCACCCCCGCACTGACCGTCGGAACATTCGTTTTGCAAAAACCGTGACATTAAATGCTACCATGTGAACATTTAACACGCTAACCATTGGAGTGGTGTTTGTATAATGTCAAGGTTACGTAGTTTGGGTCATATGGTGGGGGCTGGCCTCCTTTGCAACCGGTTGTAAACAAATGTTTCTTTAAATATACACCGCCACCTATACATGTTAAGAACCACTAGCAGCCCGAGTGGTCGGGCGCTCTACTCATGGGCAGGAGGTCACACGTTTAATACCCACTGAGTCCAAAAATTCTACAATGCCGCCGCTTGACCTCTGGGCTGGGGCCATGTGGCAGCCTCCGGGCAGGCCATGTGGTGCCCATTGATAGGCCCTAATAAAATTTAATATATGAAAATATTTTTTTATTTTTTATTTTATTTTTTTATATAAATTCAAAATGGGTCAAAGGTCAAGTTTTTGGAGTTTACTGGGATTTTCAAACCTTCATAACTTCTGCATACGACCACTGCTTTGTGAAGCATTTGCGGTGCCAAAATTGTAGTGACGAGACCGTTTTGGTCGCTCAGGTTGCAAAAAATTCTAAGCACTTTCATTTTTGAGCATTTTTGAGCAATGGACATGATCTCCTGATCAGCATTGATCTCTCTTTTCTTCTATTTTTGGAGCTCGTTTCATAACATTTGGTATCAGAGCTTTGGATTCTAGGGTTTCACTGCTCCAAACAGGTCATCGTGGAATTTTCGCTATAAATCTTTTTCTACGAAGGTTAAGAATCTGAAATTTTTATAGAAAGAAGCCAAAATCCTGAGGAACGTCATGTAAACATTTCAGATCTTGTTTCACAATATTTTCGGAGATATGATCTGTGGAAGTTAGGGTTTTTTTCAGGCTCCTGAATTTCACCTAAATAGGCCATCATGGAATTTTCGCTACAAATTTTTTTCTACGAAGGTTAACAAGCTTAAATTTTTATAGCGGGAAGTCGAAATCCTAAGGAACATTGTGTAAAAATTTTAGATATTTATTCGCAATATTTCCGGAGATATGATCTGTGGAAGTTAGGATTTTTTCAGGCTCCCAAATTTCATCTTAAAGAGGTGACCGTGGGAAAATCATCATAACTCTCTCTCTAAGCATCGGATTGGAATTCTGTAAATAGTGGCTGCAAGTACACAGACTATAGTTTCCTGTGAAGTAATTTAAGAGCCGAAGGAGGAAACATTGACACATGGCACATCGTACAAGTTCGCTATACTGAACCAGTCCATAATTAGGTCATGGTGGGAGACTGGGCATAACTTTCCTTGAAGAATATAAATCATTTCAGACCTGTGGCATTCAAAATAATATTCATAGGGCTACTACTGGACCAAATTTAAGATATTGAAGATCTTAAATCACCGAGATAATTCAGTTTCAATAGCGAGCTCCTAAAAAGCAAGAAAAACGTGTGTAGTTTTTTCAAATTGCAGAAGCCTTGTTTGAAAAACAAGTTTGAAGTGATTCCAAGGGCATATTGAAGCATTTTTATTAGTATTGGGTTCTATAATGGTTCCAAAAAATAATTCCATACCCATTAAGCCCTCAGAAAGCTATAACCACGCATGAAGATGAATAATTGCAATATGAGATATCAAAATTACGGTACCAAGTGCAATAAATTTCGATCTTACAAAGAGCAATCAAAGATGAAATATATGGTTTAGAAGAAGAAATGAAGGCTAAGTTGAACGGTTTGAAGAAACAAATGAAAGATAACATGGATAATGAAGCAATGGAAGATCACATCGAGCATCAACAACAAGTTCTCTAACTCTCAAAGAATAACCTAACTTTGGTGCAGAATCGAATGAAACAATAGGAAGATCAACATCACAATGAAAGAAGTTCTGAAGCAGTCACAGAAACAAGAAATTGACAAGTAAGAAATCAATCAATTTCAGAGTATCTCAACAAGTGGAAGAACTTTCCCGTTGAAGATTCCACATGGGAGGATGAGAATTTTATACAGAAGCATCAAGAAATAATCAAGCATTGAGGACAACACTTGTTTGAAGGAGAGGAACATGTTACGTCCCTACATGATTAGTCTAGTCCCTTATTATGTTAGTGTAGACCCCCTTATTGCTATTGTTGTACCCCTATAACCCCCATATTGTTTTTATTGTGCCTTTAAATTATTATTGTTAGGTCAGCTATGATTATATTGTGACCCCATGGACTCCTATATATAGAAAAGAGGTTTTTTCGTTTGTATCATCCAAGAATTGTTCATTTATATAATGTAAAGGAGGTTTCCCCCTCGAAGTGGCTTATTTCTAAGGCGTTGATCTCTCTTTTCTTCTATTTTTGGAGTTGGTTTCATAACAGAACATTCACATCAAATCTCAAGTCCAAAATGACCTGATCCATCTCGTATTCCCCAATTTTCACGGTCATGCACATCTCCTGACCAATTCTCTTCTTATTCTTGTAGATATTGTTTACAACCTTGCTCTCAGTTTGAGGCAACTCCTTATCCACGAACCTATCTATCAGATCTTGAAGGTTGTCTACTGCTTTTTGGTTACGCAATAGCTTTATGAATGCTTGCAATAAAGGTTTTACTTCGTAATTTATCTTCACTCCTGTGATTGACTTGGATGTGGACACACCTGCAACAACAAAATACTTTCTAGCTTCTAAAAAAGTATCCTTCTCCCTCTGTAGGTTGAGTCCTTCCTTCTTTTCAGAAGTCTTCCTGATCTATGTTTCTACTTCAGCCTTTGTTCCCTTGTCTTATCCAGTGGTAGCACCACTGCGTGTAATTATGTTTACACTTGGATCATCATCCTGCAACTCAGCTCTAACAATTTTTATATTATGCGTAGGTGTCTGTTGTTGCTTCTCCTGCATTCTAGCAATAAAAATAGGACAATATTCAATAAAATGATCAAAATGTCTACAATACCTGCAATACTGTTATGCAAGGGTCAGACAGTCGTGTGCAAAGTGTCCAACATCTCTACAGTTGTAGCAGATCAATTATCCCTGTCTGCGACCTGCACCTACACCTCTCCCTCCTCCCCGTCCTCTGGCTGGAGATCCACCACGCCCAGAGGGGGACGCTGGTGAAGATGGATCGACTGGAACTCTATAGAGGTTGGATTTTTCTATCATCAGATCAAATGTGTGGCAGTGGTGCTTATCATGGTCAACCGATGAGTGAAACCTACACCATTGTTGCTTCAGTTTTGGTATATAACTTCCTAACCAAGGGAAATGGTTTGTGTCATGTTGTCCAGCTAATTGACAGTTAACACACCACAATGTGGGGGTACCACTTGGTCATGTAGCATCTCTTGGTTGTAACGGATTTGGCCCTCCCGCTTGCATGTAATCCTGAAGCAAGGTACACTGATATTTTGCGTGACCGGAACCTTTACAACGTATGCACCATACATCTGCATCGACTTATTTTACTCTATCTCTATGAAGGTTCTGAATTTCCAAGTGCATCACTTCTAACTAATTTTTGAATCTTAGAGTTCCAAATCGGTCATCAGTTTGGGGTGCGACTTCCAACCTCATGGAAAATTCCAAAGCTTCAGCTTGAGAATCAATTTTCTGCTGATTTAGAGGGCCACACAGGTGTGGTAGGAGCATGGAAATGAACCATTCTTTATGCTTCTTATCATCATAGAAAAATCTTCCATCATTGATAGTGCGCTTCAATTGCTTATCTGCCTCCCAGACAGATTCGTTTTGCTCTTGTCAGATTTCTTTGAGCTCTATTACACATTGCGAGTAGGACTTTGGTTTTCTAAACTATTGCTTTAAATATTTCTTGATTTCATCGACCGTGGGGTCAGCGTTCTGAGATAGATATCCCATAAACCAATCCAGCGCACGACCCTCAAATGCCATGGTTATCTCCACCCTTTTTAGTGTTGAAATTTTGGGCAGTCCATACTGCATTTGCAACAAACCAGAATCTATCCATGTCTTCATCTCTTGCACCCTTGAAGGTGGGTAGCTTCATATGTGTAACCATATCGCCTCTTAGTGGTGGTGGAGGTGGGGTAAGAGATGAGATACACCTACGCGATTTTGACTGCGGGGTAGCTGGAGGGCTACCTCCGGCACGTGTAGCCTCACCACTCTTTGTATCACTATTAGGAGGGTTTCTCAAAGGGTTGTATACCTATCTATATCCTCTCTGGTTAAATCAAAATTACTTTTCGCTGCGCGTAGTGATTTCAACATCGTTTGGGGTCATTCACTCGGTGTGACGACACAGAACACCCTTTTCACACAATAGCACCTTAATCAGCAAAGGAAACGAGCATATGAACTTACCTCTTAGTCCTTTGAATAACCTTATTTTTGCTTCAGAATATGTCACAAATTGATCAACTGCAAATTGTATCACAAATCCACCCAAAATGTTTTCAACCCAATTATCTACAGTGTGGGTGATGGATTTATTAGTTTGCTCTAACTGTTGGATCAACTCAGGAATCCAATGAGTGATCTTATCATCCTTCCAGCAGATCTGAAACTCAACTAACCTTAATAACCACTCCTGTAATTCATGCACAAAGGTCACAAAGAAGATTTCATGGACCTCTGTGAAAATGTACTTATGTTCCCACTCTTCAGTAGACAATTTCTTACTTCTGTTCTCCTTGATGGAGAATTCACGTATCTTTTGCCCAATCCAGTCTTCTAATTTAGCCTTCGATGGCTGCCACAACATATAATCTCTCTCAAAATGATCCTGGTCCTAGAAACGAAACCATTTTTTGGCTTGAGAGGTCCTGACCCAAGTTCAGAGTTAGCGCGTAACTAACAAAATCCTCTTACTACTGGCCCTTTCAGAATTGACCTGCTTGCACAGGCCAAAGTCTCACCCAAAGCAGTATGTGGGGGTGCTAGAACCAGGTTTCCACACCCTGAGAGATAATTAAATGAAGTGGGTGTCTTCATATCTATATTATTACACAAACTGCCTTGCGCACCAGAAACCCTAAGCATAAACCCTAGGTGACTTAACACAGGTTAAACATGTGCGCGCACACAGATAGTATATCCAAAATCCCATTAACTGTCTAAAAATGTAATATTCGGTTTTCACAGCAATAGATCTATTGAATTATCATTTATTAACTGTAAAATAGGTATGCAACTAATCCAATCATAGTTTAATAGAAATCATATGCGGGAAACATAAATCACACGCAAAGACGGAGCACAGAGTAAATCACAAATGCATTTGATACTCAGATTTTTCAAAGCAGATGTTTATTTATTAGAGTTCACAAAAACCCTTACAATTCTTCAGATCTACCCACGCACATAGCCAGCAGGGTCTGCAAATAGCCAGACTAAAGTCTCTGCACACACAGCCAGTAGGAGCCTTTTTGGACACAAACGTTTAATACAAACTTACTTCAAATCAACATACATTCATTAACTTCCATAAAAAACTGACTAATCTGACTCGATCTAGACTTCTACTTATACTTTAGCCTGCGCTCATACTATGGTTTGAGACCCCTAGATCTACCTTTTAACCCTTTATAACTCATGAAGGGACTTTGACACGCCCCAAAGCCCCTCGACTCTTTATTGCTTAGCGCGCATGACTCAGAACTACAAAAGTATTATTATTTAACCCAAAAAATGTGGTCCTAAGGGACCCTACTCCAACACTTGGCATAAAAAAATCCGACTTGGGAAAACCTCTACAAGAGGGGGTTCCAAGGTCCAAGGTGTTGCCCACTATGTTATGAGTCAAACAAGACGTGAATGAGACATGACTACATTTCTTTCTCCAATGCTCGACAACTTCACAGGTATGGTTATAGGTTATCCAGTTATATCATATTCAATTCAAAATATTTCCCTCAATGCCTCTATTGGTGGGTAACAAGGGGGGATTTGACAAGAAATAAACTTCTACATCTTTGAAGGTAATCCTATAAATATACACAAAATTTGTTACAACATTAGGACATAGGTGGACACACAAGAAGAATGCATTATGAGAAATATGTCCCCACATACACAATTTACTGTAGGTTCTTTTGATGGAGTTGCACAAGCTGGTCTCAATGGTTGTGGGGCATGACTCAGAATATGCAACAAGACACACAAAAAATTAACTTGGCATGGAGGGAGTGGTAAAAATAATAGAGTTGAGGTATTGGCACTATGGGGATTGCTTTGGTTCACTACGGAGAGCTCGTTGGAATGCATACATATCTCTGGGGATTCAAAGATTCTCATTGAGGGTATTTTGGGGCACACTAACTTCGCCCCACCCGACCTATGCAGTTGTATAGATTGTATCATATATCTTAAACAATCTTTCCAGAACGTCACCTTCGAACATATATTTTGAGAATCAAACATGGTTGTCGATGCTCTATCAAAAGAAGGTCTAACTACTATTATTAGCTTTTTTAGTTTGAGGTATTTTGAGGATAAAATAATTAAAGATGAGGGTTTGATTACTCTCCCATAGGATATGCTTTCAGATTTATAATGAAGAATAGGGATGAATGCCTTTTTTGTTTTTATCAGTAGGAGATTATGTATTTTTGTTAAGCAGTACTATTCTTCTTTGCAGAAGGGAAATATGGTCTACCTGAGAAAATTTAATTTGGAGTGTGATGGAGTTCCCCTATAAAAAAGGTATATTTTGAGCAATCTACGATATATGTACTAGTTACTATTTTATAATATAAACCAGTGTTTTTTTTTTAAATGAAAAAAAAAGTTTACACATTTACATAAATATGCATCACCACATTAGCATGGATATTATTTAATTGTAAATAGGCTTTGATACAATACCATGAGCCAATACTATGGCTTATCAGTACCACATGCCCAAAAACCATAACTCATTTCACAATATAAATATTTTATTTTGACTTAAATTTATAACATTTTTTTAATTAAGTCTAAAAGAAAAAAAGTTATACTTTTGAGATATATCTAAACCTTCTTCCCTCATTACTACTAAAAGCATTTCATGGGTATTCTATAGAAATTAAATCAATGTTTTAATAAAATTAGAAATGAGAATACTTATTTACATACAGAGATGTGAAATTTACTAATACCAACCTATTCATTTTAACTCCTTTAATTCTAAAAGTAGTTTTCACCTCAAAAAATTTGATCTCCCGTGAAATAAAAGAACTGATTTTGAAATAGATCTAGGCTAATAGATAAGTATATATTACAAAACCATTTTTATTTATCAATTTTATTTATTGTATTTTCCAATACTAACTGTATAGTGTCACCTTTGGCTTATACTTCTCTTGATACATTTCTTTTCCACATTTTGCAACAAACATATTGGGATTCGGCTCGATAGGGAAAGGCTTAGTATAGAGTCTATCTCGGTATATTCCGGCCATTGTCACTGCTTAGATATACATACACAACCCATCTTGCAAGCATATATGGACTAGATTCACCGGGAAGGCCTTCATAGTACTCCGATCCTATTTCAAATTAGTTGCAACTTCGCCTTACATGTTAACATACAACCTTTGTGATTTTTGTAGTTTTATATAGTACAAACTATTTAATTGTGTATGTAATGTTTTATCTACATTATATATATATTTAGAATTTTATATAGTGATTGTCTAGAGGGGAATTTTCCAATAAAATATGGTAGAACTGTTGTAATATAATGCAAACATTTTAATTTAGTGAAAATAAGATAAAATGAATAAAAATAACCCTATAAAGCTAAAATAATAATAAAAATAAAAATGACCCATGGTATGTAGTTTATTTAAATGGGAAAATTAAACCTCCCTAGATCCATGTGGATCTTGGTAACCCTATAAAAATAAAATAATAATAAAAATAGAAATGACTCATGGTATGTAGTCTAGATCCATCTTAACTCCCGATCTACCAAGTGCCAAGAGGGATCAAATCTCTTGATATGAAAATTTCTTTTACAATGAAAACATATTAATCTCTTGATATGATTTTTTTTTTACAATGAGAAGAGATTTAATCCCTCTAGGTGCTTGGAAGATCCAGAGTTAGGATGGATCTAGGCTGGTTTAAATTGTTTATGTGGTTTTTATTATAAAAGTTCCCTATATAATTTGGAAATATGATACACTCAAAAACTATACTTATATTTAATTTGTTGTCAAATTCAAAAATGAATTTGGATTTTATTTATATTTATTGTAATAAATTTATTTATATTTAAACATATATAATCATTTTCATATGGATAAACTGAAAAACCATATATCCTTATGATAAAGGAAAATGGAATAATTTTCTTGTTTTAAAATCCACGGGCTTGAGTATCTACCCCTAGTTTGGGAAGTTCTCCTTGAATTTGGGTGATTTTTATTTTATTTCTATCTAAAATTCCTCTTGTAACCAATGGGCTATAATTAGGTGATTTTTTACTTTATTTATAACTATAATTCCTCTAGTAGCCAATGATATATATGAGTAAAAAATGTTTGACCGCCCATCAAAATAAATAATATTTTTTATTTTATTTTATTATATGGATTGAATGGTTATTTGTGTTAACAGTTTGACGGCACTATTTTGAGAAGCTACGGTAATAATATTAAGAAGGGACGACGATTAAGATTTTATTTTAAAAGGTCTGTGGAGGCAGCGTAGTGGTAAGGTTGCTCTTGTAAAGACATACATGTCCTGTGCTCGATCCTGAGCGAGGGCGTGGCTCGCCGCGAGCGATTAACCAATCTAGGCCAAGCCCACGACCTTGACAACCTGAGTGGGCTCACTGGTTAATAATTTATGATTTCTCTTGGGAATTCATAGGTTCAAAACCGACGGGGGGTAGGGTTTTCTATTGCCCGCCATGATCAGCTAGAGGGATAAACACCCCCATTGTTCGACACCTCAATCCTTGTGAAGTCATGAGTTTTTGGTATATGTGGCTTGCAGGCGGTTGCATATACCTGGGGAGGTTGCTTGTTCCCTGTCTAAAAAAAAAGTTTTTATTCTAAAATTTTGGATGGGTGATTAAGATTTTATTTTAAAATTTTGTTATATAATTGATGATGATATTGTAATTTTTAATTATTTAAATTATATATATATATATATATGTATGTATTTAATAGTGATGAGTGTATTTTATTTTGATGGGGTGTATAAATATTTGGTTGGATCACCTTGGAGTTTGTCTTACGAGGCACACAATAGGTGAAGTCATTATGAAGCATAAGGTGATGCGACAGGTTGGTGGTTGATGAAAATCTCTAGACACACCTTTGGTTGTTATATTATGTAGCAGTGACAGTGTAACGACTGTTGTATCTTGGGTGTTGAACTCAACATGTAGGGCGGTGGACGAGAGTGTTAAAGGCAATTGAGCTTTCCAGAGCCATGGGGTAGTTAGACTTTTGCAAAGTGTTTGGACTGTGGTACTGTGGCTTATCTGATGGGATTATGTGCATTTATATGGGATCTTGGTTCGTTTGGAGGTTTCTCTCCTCTCTGGTGTGTTAAGGTTGGTTATGCAAGGTGGAACCTCAAGTGTCGCTGAAGGAGGGTTGCTCTAGGCTAGTGGGTACTCGATGGTCTCCAAGTTATTGTATTTATTTGGTTATGGTATTCACCTGTGTTGTTGTTTCAGGTGGTGGTTAGTATGTTGACGCTTCCCATTTCCCTATACAGGGAGTGGCCTTGTCTATGACATAAATTTTTTTTCTAAAGATAATTTTTTACAGACAGCCATGGTCTTCAGTGGCTCCAGCTTCTACCGAGCCCCTATGGAAAATTCCATGAAGGATGGGGTGTTTCTGGTAGTGGGGCAGTGTAACACCCCCTTCCCACATCTACCCAAGTGATGCAACCATAAGGTATTTATTATTCACTTATGCAGGGTTAGCGGAATTAACCCCACGTCTAACCACATAATTCATCTTTTTAATCAATTTTACGCGAAATATTATCTATAAGTGGCTCTCGGGTATTAACTCCTTAATATAAACTTTACCTTTAAGAATTTCCCTGCCTTCACCTACCTTATCGTGTTTAGGAATTCAGCTTTAAACAAACCCACTGACCGTGGTTCTAGGTCCCACATCCGAAAATCACAATGTGTCGCAATCGCTTAACCCCAAGTTTACCACTCTGCCGATAACAATAAACCATAAGACATGTGATGTGCACTCGTGCGCAAAACTAACACATGGCCTTCCCTCATCGCATTGCATAATCCAAAGCTTACAACACCACAAAGAAAACAGTTTACCTTGTGAAACCTTCGTGCTATACGTTATCATTTGCGAAGTGCGAAATCGTGACTCACTGCCTGCCATTGATCTGCGTATGATCTAACGGTCCTCACCGACTCACCCTTCTTCGCATCGCAGATTATATTGTTTTGTTGTGATGTCATCCCAACCATCGATCTATTTCCTTTTAGATTTGTGATCTAATCATGATGGTCCATTCACCTACACGCGGTTCTTCTTCACCTCTTCTACCCGCAATGATCTCATCCGTCAAAGCTTAAACTTTTCGATACTACGATTTAATCCATGCTGTCGATTTCCACTTTTTAATTCTTCTCCTTGCTTCGGTCTTTAATCGACTTATGTTATTTAGATTGCCAATGCTTTGCAATACATTCTCCTCCATGCTACACCTCCTTTGTTGTTCAGAATTATTCCATGTGAATCTCTCCTGTGTTGAGAATGCAGCAAGATGATGGAGCTTAGTGAAATGAAGTCGCCTTCACTAAGTGGGCCCGCAGGCAAATTCTGGCGCAAAGTCTATTTTTAGACTATGTCTATTTTTAGACATACGGAGCATAATTTGGGAATTCCAGTTAGAGATTCTTGAAGTATGCGACATGTTGGTAAAAATAGATGAGACCCTTATTTTTAGGACCCAGGCTATTTTTAGACTGTGTCTCCTAAAAATATGGAAGTCAAATATTATTTACCCTTAATAATATTTTGACTATAAACAACAATTTACTCTCTTGGAGCACTTCAGTTTGAGTCATGGAGGTGGCTCATGCAACTGACACAAGGAATCACGTGGTTCCTAGGGTTTGATGGCATCTTGCATGGTTTACTTCAGTTAGACTTCAGTGGCAGAAGTTTTGGAGGAGTTAACGGGACAAATAGTGGAGTTGTGTTCTGTTTGTTTTAGTTGAACTAGTTGGGATTAGTTAAACTAACTAATCAACTAGATATGAGTGGAGTAAATTAAATAATATTTAATTTACTAAATATTAACTCATTAGTCAACTCAAGAACACTTCAGTTCACTACAGTGCATGATCAGTTCAGTGGAGACCAGTGGAAGAGGTAGATGAAAGGGTGAGTAAAGCTATCAGTTGGTAGATTGGTTTTGCATGAGATTTGCATTACACTTGGAGGAATTGTCCATGACAATTGCGCATTCAAGCCAAGGGGATTCGAACCTTGAACCTCTTCATATACAGGCCATGATTGCGCAATAGAGGCAAGGCAATTGGCGGGGAGTTTTGAACCAGTGACTTGTTCAAAACTGAGTCAGATTGTGTGTGACTTTATGAGAAAGTACTGAGTACTTGTGAGGAGTATTGTACTTGATTGGTTACATGATTTCTCCATTATAATATACACAATAGCTGCGGGGTTTTCAGCTATAGGCTTTCCCCATACATACTGAGTTAATGTGTGATTGATTTGATGTGAGATTGCTTCTATTATTTACGCATGTGACAATTAATTGTAGATGAGATTATGTGTTATGCATGCAATTCGAAATTGATGTGTAATCGGGTTAATCTCCATTGAATAAGTGATTTATTCAGCTAATTTCTACATGGTATCAGAGCAAGATTAATTTTCGAGATCTATTACGGTGATTGCAAACTTATTTCCTCGGACAGAGTCTGCATACGGGCCAGGAAGCCTCCGGATTCATCTTTTCTTCGGAAAGTGAAAGGTCTGGTAAAAGCCCCTTGCAGTCAATCTCTGATTTGGAAATAATTTGTTCTCAAGTGTAGATCGGAAGCGATAGAGCTTGGAGTTTGGAATTCGAATTTTGCAGCAGCTTTGTTTTCTTGGTGTCAGTATTAAAGATGTCTTCTTTCAACGGTTTGCGACTCGAATATGCTCTTGAAGGCAGTTCGAATTATGTTGCATGGAAGGATCGCATGGAAGCAGTATTAGAAGATAATGGTCTCAAGGAGTTCGTAGATACGGATGTCCAAAAGCCCACTGATCCTGCTGAAGTCGAAGTATGGCAAAAGAAGATGGCGAAATGTCGAAGGATCCTGTTGGAGGGCGTCAAGGATCATATTGTATCCAGCCTGCATGGAAAGGCTACTCCATATTTAATGTGGAAAGCTTTGACGGATCTATTCCAGAGTAAGAGTGACCAAAGGAAGCCGGCGCTCAAAGATAAGCTCAGGAACATCAAGATGGAGAAGGGCGACAGTATCGCCAAATACCTCACGAAGTTCACTCAGTGCAGAGATGAGCTGGGAAGTGTGGGGGTGACTGTCGAAGACGAGGACATGGTCGACCTGGCTCTCCTTGGTCTTCCGAAGGCTTGGCACTCATATCAAGACAGTGTCAATGGTCGGGAGAAGCTACCGGGATGGGAGCGCCTTTGGGCGGATCTCATGCAGGAGGAGATAAGGAGGACTACTCGAGATGGATCTTCATCAAAGGGAGCTGATGAAGAAAACTGCGCTTTGGTGTCCAAAGCAAAGAAGGGAAAGGGTAAGAAAACCTCTCATTCTGGTGCTAAGGGCAAGAAGCAGGATATGGCGAAAGTGAAGTGTTTTCACTGCCATGATCACGGACATTATGCTACCAATTGTCCAAAGAAGAAGAAGAACAAGCAAGCGGAAGATCTGTAGATGGAGAAGCTTTGGCTTCACAGTTCGAGCTTGACTTTTCACTCATTGCATGCTTGGTTTCAAGTGTGATGGGATTGGTGTGGTTCTTGGACAGCGGTGCGTCATTTCATATGACGGGAGATCGGGAGTTGTTCTCAGATCTGGAGAACAAAGATTTGGGTGTGCACATCGAGATGGGCGATGATGGTAGATACAGTGCGACTGGTATTGGTACCGTATCCTTTCAGATGGAGTCTGGTAAACCCTTTGTCTTAAAGGATGTCATGCATGTACCCGGATTGAAGAAGAACCTGATTTCAGTAGCGATGTTGGAGGATAAGGGGTATGATGTGGTCTTCAGCGAAGGAAAAGCCTTCCTGCGCAGTAAGACTACCGGAGAGACCCGGAAGATAGGGGTTCGAACCAAGAACCTTTATCAGTTGCAGGTAGATGGCTGCGCAGCAATGGCATGCAAAGCGGGAGAAGTGGTGAGCCGAGATGATGAGGGCGAACTGTGGCACAGGAGATTGGGCCACCTTCACCATGGAGCTTTGAAGATCCTGCAGTAGATTTCTACTGGGCTTCCTAAGGGCACTCTTGCGCAGTCAGATCAGTGCAAGGGGTGTACTTTAGGGAAGTATGTGAAAGCTACCTTTCACGAGAAGGATAGTCGCGCCACGACGATCCTTGAGAGAGTTCACACAGACGTGTGTGGTCCTTTCTCAGTTGCTTCGACAGCAAAGCACAGGTATTATGTGATCTTTGTTGATTATTTCTCTCGAAAGTGCCGGATCTTCTTCATGCAGAAGAAGAGCGATACATTCGCGAAGTTCTGTGAGTTTAAAGCACTGGTCGAGAAGGAGTCGGGGAAGAAGGTGATTGCTCTAAGGAGTGATAACGGTGGTGAATTCATCCCGGCTGAATTCAAGGAGTTCTGCAGCGCAGAAGGGATTCGGAGAGAGCTCATCGCACCCCATAACCCACAGCAGAACGGGGTGGCTGAGCGGAAGAACAGAACGATCGTGGGTGCTGCACGGGCGATGTTGCATGATCAGGGCCTACCCCTTCACTTGTGGGCCGAGGCATGCAATACAGCAGTGTATGTGCAGAACCGTTGTCCTCACAAGGTTCTTGGCATGAGTACACCAGAGGAGGCTTATTCTGGCAAGAGGCCTGATATTTCCCATTTGCGGATTTTCGGATCTCCCGTCTACATGCATGTGACGAAGGATGCGAGAAGGAAGCTGGATCCAACTGCTGAAGTTGGAATATTTGTGGGGTACACTGATACACCTCATAACTATCGAGTGTATGTGCTAGACAGTCGCAAGACTGTTGTGCGACGGGATATAAAATTTCAGGAGGAGAAAGCCATGCAGTGTTCGCTTGAGAGGGAGCTACACTTGCATGCAGATGAGGAGCCGTTAGTTCCTAAGGAGGAGCTTCCGGATGTGGATCAGCCACAAGAGGAAGTTCAGGAGGTGGAAGAAACCACCCATACAGCGCCAACCATCAGAGGGCGCATGCGCACTACAGAAGCTGAGCGACTGGCTCGGGATGCAGAGAAGGTTGTAGGACCACCTACAGCACAGCGCAGACAGAGACAGTCACCGGATCGGTACACTGGATACATGACTCTTGTGAGTCAATGTGTTGTGATGGAGCCATCCTCTTTTGAGGAAGCCATGGAGGAACCCGCATGGGTTGATGCCATGATCGAAGAATATGATTCGATCATCAGGAACAGTGCATGGGAGATTGTCCCAAGACCGGTTGGGAAATCAGTTGTAGGTTCGCGATGGATCTACAAGGTGAAGCAGGCGGCTGACGGGAGGGTGGAGAAGTACAAGGCGAGATTTGTCGCCCGTGGCTTCTCACAGATCGAGGGGATTGACTATGAGGAGACTTTTGCACCTGTCGCAAGGTACTCTTCCATACTGACGATCCTTGCTCTCTCAGCGCAGATGGGGTGGCACATTCATCAGATGGATGTGAAGACTGCGTTCCTCAATGGATTTATTGAGGAGGAGGTGTACATAGAGCAGCCTGAAGGTTTTGAGATCTTCAGCAGTGAGTCGCATGTGTGCCGACTCAAGAGAGCACCGTACGGGCTGAAGCAAGCACCTCGTGCTTGGTACACTCGGATAGACAGCTACTTCACCGGGCTTGGATTCTCCAAGAGTGAGGCGGATCCTAACCTGTACCAGATTGTGGTGGAGGGGAAGCTGTTGATCATCGTACTGTATGTAGATGATCTGATTTTGACTGGCGACGAGCAGCTGATACTTTCATGCAAGGAGGATCTTGCACGAGAGTTTGAGATGAAGGACCTGGGCATCCTTCATTATTTCCTGGGATTGGAGATTTGGCAGCGCAGTGGAGGACTGTTTGTTTCTCAGGGCAAGTATGCCCGGGAGATTCTGGAGAGGTTCAACATGCAAGGCCGCAAGCCTGTTGATACCCCTCTTCCTGGAGGTTGGAGGAAGGGAGATGCTACTTCGGAGGAGGTAGTGGATGCCACTGTCTATCGACAGTTGGTGGGGTCGTTGATGTATCCGGTCAATACTCGACCCGATATATGCTATGCAGTTAACCAGCTTTCGCAAGCTATGGTTAAGCCTACCAAGCTCTTTTGGAAGGCGGGCAAGCATGTATCGCGCTATATCAGAGGCACATCGGGATATGGTCTATGGTACAGACAGGAGGATGGAGTGAAGCTTTCTGGTTTCACTGATGCAGATTGGGCAGGGAGTCCAACGGACCGAAAGAGCACTTCTGGAGGAGTTTTCAGCATTGGGTCGACAGCAGTTTCCTGGTACAGCAGGAAGCAGAGATCCGTGGCACTCAGTTCAGCAGAGGCCGAGTACATGGCAACAAGCTTGGCTGCATGTGAGGCTATTTGGATGAGGAAGATCCTCGCAGGTTTGTTCAGGTTGCATTTGGAGCCTACAGTGATCTACTGTGATAACCAGAGCCGCATCAAGCTCTCGGCTAATCCAGTTTTTCATGATAGGTCCAAACATATCGACATCAGGTACCATCACATCAGAGATTGTGTTCAGCGGAGGATCATGATGCTTTCATGTGTTCCCACGGAGGATCAGGATGCCGACATCCTGACGAAGGCGCTCACCAGGAGCAAGTTCGAATTCCACAGAGGCAGGATAGGGATTGCAGATAATCCATATCTTGCTGAGAGGGAGTGTTGAGAATGCAGCAAGATGATGGAGCTTAGTGAAATGAAGCCGCCTTCACTAAGTGGGCCCGCAGGCAAATTCTGGCGCAAAGTCTATTTTTAGACTATGTCTATTTTTAGACATACGGAGCATAATTTGGGAATTCCAGTTGGAGATTCTTGAAGTATGCGACATGTTGGTAAAAATAGATGAGACCCTTATTTTTAGGACCCAGGCTATTTTTAGACTGTCTCCTAAAAATATGGAAGTCAAATATTATTTACCCTTAATAATATTTTGACTATAAACAGCAGTTTACTCTCTTGGAGCACTTCAGTTTGAGTCATGGAGGTGACTCATGCAACTGACAGAATGAATCACGTGGTTCCTAGGGTTTGATGGCATCTTGCATGGTTGACTTCAGTTAGACTTCAGTGGCAGAAGTTTTGGAGGAGTTAACGGGACAGATAGTGGAGTTGTGTTCTGTTTGTTTTAGTTGAACTAGTTGGGATTAGTTAACTAGCTAATCAACTAGATATGAGTGGAGTGAATTAAATAATATTTAATTCACTAAATATTAACTCATTAGTCAACTCATGAACACTTCAGTTCACTACAGTGCATGATCAGTTCAGTGGAGACCAGTGGAAGAGGTAGATGAAAGGGTGAGTAAAGCTATCTGTTGGAGGATCAGTTTTGCATGGGATTTGCATTACACTTGGAGGAATTGTCCATGACAATTGCACAGTCAAGCCAAGGGGATTCGAACCTTGGATCTCTTCATATACAGGCCATGATTGTGCAATAGAGGCAAGGCAGTCAGCAGTGAGTTTTGAACCCGAGACTTGTTCAAAACTGAGTTAGATTGTGTGTGACTTTATGAGAAAGTACTGAGTACTTGTGAGGAGTATTGTACTTTGTTGGTTACATGATTTCTCCATTATAATATACACAATAGCTGCGAGGTTTTCAGCTATAGGCTTTCCCCATACATACTGAGTTAATGTGTGATTGATTTGATGTGAGATTGCTTCTGTTATTTCCGCATGTGACAATTAATTGTAGATGAGATTATGTGTTATGCATGCAATTCGAAATTGATGTGTAATCGGGTTAATCTCCATTGAATAAGTGATTTATTCAGCTAATTTCTACATCCTGGGCTTTTCTTCTGTCTAATTTAAAGGTGTTGATCCCTCCTGAGCTTATTCTGTCTCTTTTAATGCTATCTCTAGCATGAATACAAAGCACTCTCTTTATTTCTCCTCTTCTTCCAAAATTCATAATTTGTTCTTTACTTGACCTATACACACATCTATTAACTCCAGACTGGAATCACATAGACTCTACCCAACCATTAAGTCCTTTATTGCTCAGAAATACTTTAAACATTCAATTTGAATTCATTCATCATGGTTTATAACACAAAATCCATAAATTCATAGTTACATATCACTCAGCACATAAAAGGAATGACACACACGGTCACAATGAATACAATTTCCTCATTCATCAAATAAATGTACAGATACAAATAAAAACATGTTTTACAATATAGCTTTGGCCTAATGCTCCTTCACATGGCCCTTTTCTCTTCCTCTCTCTATGTCCGTAGGCTTACAAGTAAGCTTCATCTCTAAGGATCTATATATCTTTTTTTTTCACTATTTGTGACTTTGAGGCTTTACAATTATATACAAAAGGTTCTGTAACCAATTCTGGTTTAGATCCATAGGTTACTCAACAAAATCCTAAGAATTCTCTAAGTCATCAATTAATTCTTAAAATCTCTTCTTTATCCCTTGAGGATCTCAACATTCAACTAAATCTTAAGGATCCTTCATAAATCATGAACTACTTTTTAATCTAAGATTTACAATATTTTATAATATCTCAATCCACACCATCACTCAACAATCACTCATGTTCTCCTACATTCGAGAAAATTTACAAATATGCCTCTCAATATTTAATTAAACACTATTCAAAATGTCTCACATAAATCACTCAAAATATTGGAAATTACATTAATTAAATACTTAAGAAATCAACTCTTTTGAAAAACATAAGACCCCCTATATTCTACTAAATGTACACATTTTCGGAACCATGATGCTCTTGCATCAGACTCCCAATGTAGAAAATAAGCATGAACTCCAGATCATGTGCTTCCATTATTTGTCCTCCTAGATCCCCTACTTTATTCTTCAGTGATTTTAATGCTCCTTTTAACTGCTATCCACGTACTCTGTTGTATTTCCTTGCTTCTCCTGGTTTCCATATCTTCATTTGTAACACTCCATTGGATTTTCCTTCAATGTTTGTTACAATCCAACTTTTCATCCAACTGATTATTTGTCTTCTCTGTCTGTAGCTCCTTTCCTTATGTTTATTTCTCATAATATTCATCAAATTTTCTATTTATCTATCCAAATTACTTTGCTACTGTACTCTTCCCAACTGTTGAGTTCTTACTATTTTAAACTGCTAGTTATCTTCACCTCTTAATTGCTAAATTCTTTTTACCATTCTTAATCCTTACTCTCTTCTTCATGATTGTCATTCATGACAATTTCTTTGTCTTCCTTCTTCAACAATTTATCCTGAGTATATATCCTCTGTTTTTCCAACTTTCTTCTTTGAAGGTTTAACTTCCTATATAAATCAATAATTTCAATTGGAGTAGAATTTCGAAACTTTACACAGTTTTCAATACCTTCACTTGTTGTTGACCAATCATCAAATGGTCCTTCTTCCTCTGCTAAATCTACACACATGTCTAAATCATCATGTTTAAAAATTCCAAACTCATTAGGCACAGTAAATACCTTTTCTTCATATTCATGTCTTAACTCATATATTCTATTCCAATCTTCACTGTTACCAACTCCAATATTCTACTACACATTTTCATGAGACCTCTCTGTCTCCCTTCATTTCTGAGTTCTTGCTATCTTAGTATTAATCTGAACAGATTTCAGATTCTGCTCCTTCTTCTTAACAAACTCTAAATTTTTTTCATCATCCTTTGATGTACCTGCAATCATACACAAATCATTAGTTTTAAAAATACAAGACCTTTTGGTCTCGTTTGATGCTTCAAGCACCAATCTTTCACAATGTACTTTTTGGTTTTCAACAGATCCTTTTTGTTGTGACTCAACTCCTTTGAGTCTCTCCTTATCCAACAAGTCAATATGTCTCTTCTCAAGTTCTCTGAACTTTTTTATCAATTTGACATTCCATCTCTCTTGTAATAGGTTCCATTTAACCTTTTTCCTCATTCTCCGTCCATATCTTTGGTATTGATTCTCTTTCTCTTGTAGCCATCCCTGTAGTACCTCCAAATATACTCTCATCACTACAAGATATATCTCTCGCTCCTCATTAATCATATTACCTTTATGGCATTCTCTAGAACCTCTTCTATGACCCTCCATGGCCATATTCCTCATGAGCTCATCCATGTTCGATTGGTGATCTACAACATAGCCTTCTCTTGTAGCAATCTCCTCTTGCTACTCAATACCTTATCAAGTTTCCTCTCTGAGCTCAATCTCTTCCTAGGTATTCTCTCTCTCTTGAACCTTCTAGAGCTTCGTGGCTCCTCTAGCTGCTGCACTCAGTCACCTCTCTCCTTTCTTCCAACCTATAGTTGGATAGGTTCATTGCCATCATCATCAAAAAATCTTCTTGTTCTTGGATAAAATCATCTAACATCTTCATATCATTTCTTTCAATCAATAATGCATCATTAATTAGTTGAAAACATGAAGACCATACCTCACTGTCTAATTTTTTGAACACATGTTTCTATTGCAGTTTCTCTTTTTTGTTTGTTGACTTTACCTTCAATGTTTGTAGTTGTCATTACCTCTTCATAAACAATTTTCTCAATCTGCCCTTCAAAAATCTGATCGACTTTCTCCCAATGTAGATTTTCCTTTTATCTCTTTATTCAATCAGATTCAGATATGATTCTTGTCTTTGCTTCTGTTGCACCACTTTGATTCTCTGAAAAATCTTCCTCTTATGTTCTCTTCAAAGAATTCTTGTTGTCCTAATTTCTCCTCTGAATAATATACCTACTCTAACTTCCTCCCAAAAGATATTTTACTCACTGTGATACCAAATGATGCAACTAAAAGGTCGCAATTATTCACTTATGCAGGGTTATCGTAATTAACCCCACGTCTAACGACAACATTCATCTTTTTAATCAATTTTACGTGGAAGCTTATCCATAAGTGGCTCTCAGGTTTAACTCCTTAATATAAACTTTATCTTTAAGCATTTCCGCGCCTTCACATTACCTTATTGTGTGCACAACTTCAACTTTAAACAAACCCATTGATCGTGGTTCTGGGTCCCACATCCGCAAATCACAATGTGTCGCAATCGCTTACCCGCAATTTTACCACTCTGCCGATAACAATAAACCATAAGACATGCGATGTGTGCTCGTGCGCAAAGCCGACACATGGCCTTCCCTCATCGCATCACATATTCCAAAGCTTTCCACACTGCAAACAAAACACTTTACCTTTTGAAGCTTTCGCGATATCCATTATCATTTGAGAAGTGTGAAATCGTGACTCACTACCTACCATTGATCTGCATCTAATCTAATGGTCCTCACCGACTCGTCCTTCTTCGCATCGCAAATTATATTGTTTTTTTGTGATGTCATCCCAAACCATCGATATATTTCCTTCTAGATCTACGATCTAATCATGATGGTCCATTCACCTGTGTGTGGTTATTCTTCGCCTCTTCTACCCACAATGATCTCGGTCGTCAAAACTTAAATCTTCGATACTGCGATTTAATCCTTGCAGTTGATCTCCCCTTTTTAATTCTTCTTCATGCTTCTGTCTTAGTCGAATTATGTTATTTATATTTTCAATGCTCTGCAATACAGTCTCCTCCACGCTACACCTCCTTTGTTGTTTGGAATTCTTCCATGCGAATCTCTCCTTTAACGTTATCTCTAGTATGAATACAGATCACTCTCTGTATTTCTCCTCTTCTTCCAGAATTCATAATTTGTTCTTTACTTGACCTATACACACATCTATTAACTCCATACTAGAATCACATAGATTCTACCTAGCCATTAAGTCCTTTATCACTCAGAAATACTTTAAACATTCAATTTGAATTCATTCATCATGGTTCATAACACAAAAAACTTAAATTCACAGTTACGGATCACTCAGCACGTAAAAGGAATGACACACATAGTAACAATTAATTCAATTTTTTCATTCATTAAATAAATGTACAGATACAAATAAAAACATGTTTTACAATATAGCTTTGGCCTGATGCGCCTTTACATGGCCCTTTTCTCTTCCTCTCTCTCTATGCCCGTAGGCTTGCAACTAAGATTCCTCTCTAAGGATCTATCTATTTTTTTTCACTATTTATGACTTTGAGGCTTTACAATTATATACAAAAGGTTCTGTAACCAATTCTGGTTCAGATCCATAGGTTACTCAAAAAAATCCTAAGAATCCTCTAAGTTCTCAATTAATTGCTAAAATCTCTTCTTTATCCCTTGAGGATCTCAACATTCAACTAAATCCTAAGGATCCTCCATAAATCATGAACTACTTTCTAATATAAGATTTACAATATTTTAGAATATCTCAGTCCACACCAATCACTCAACAATCACTCATGTTCTCCTACATTCAAGAACATTTACAAATATGCCTCTCAATATTTAATTAAACCCTATTCTAAATGTCTCACATAAATCACTCAAAATATTGGAAATTAAAGTAATTAAATACTTAATAAATCAACTCTTTTTAAAACCATAAGACCCCCTAGATTCTACTAAATATACACATTTTCAGAACCATGATGCTCCTGCATCACCAAGTAATCGACCAACCGGGGTAAACATGTGACGAGAGGCTACTATAACAAGTTTCAACCTCCTATGTGACCTTAAGGAAGTGGAACCGATTGAAAACATAACCTATAGACCTTGTACAACAACCATAACACCCCTATGAGGTAAACCAACCACTCAGGCCTCTTACCCCTAGGCCACACTGACATTTTGACCTCCTTTGAGCCATAGGCGCATGCAGAACACTGCATTCCAGGGGCTATAAGGCTATAACTGCATGCACAACACTACATGCCAGTGGCTAGGGCCCTAAAAAATCAGTTTTGTGCCTGCATCTCCAAGATTTAAGCCACCTTTTCAGGCCTAGAGCCTAGGTCACTGCCCATAACTTCATGAAAACTTAAGGGATGTTAAATAACAATAGGAAAATAAAATTTATACACTAAATATAAATAAAATCAAAATTCACTTTTTAATTTGACAGCAAACTAAATATAAGCATAGTATTCGAGTGTATCATATTTCTAAATTATATAGGGAAATTTTATAATAAAAATCACATAAAAATTTAAACCAACCTAGATCCATCTTAACTCAGGTTCTTTCAAGCACGTAGAGCGGTAAAATCTCTTCTCATTGTAAAATAATTTTTCATATCAAGAGATTAATCTCCTTTCATTGTAAAAGAAATTTGCATATCAAGAGATTTGATTGCTCTTGGTGCTTGGTAGATCCAGAGTTAAGATGGATCTACGCTGCATACCATAAGTCATTTTTAATTTTATTATTATTTTACTTTTATAGGGTTACCAAGATCCAAATGGATCTAGGCAAGTTTAATTTTAATTTTTAAATAAGCTACATACCATGGGTCATTTTTATTTTTATTATTATTTTACTTTTATAGGGTTATTTTTAATTATTTTATTTTATTTTCACTAATTTAAAATGTTTGTATTACATTACATGAATATTTTTATTTAATTTTATTTTTATATTTATTCACATTGACTTAGTTAAAATTTTAAACATTATATTGCAACATCTCTACCATATTTGTAATATCCCAAAACAGGGATTTTCTACAACAAATAGAATATCTTAAGATATTCCAAAGTTGGAGCTTTAGAAAATCATGAGCATGGCAATGTAAATCAGCTCATTAGATGTAAAAGAACATCTCACCAACAGATGTAGGAACCTCAGCAAGAATATGGCCTATATCCTCCTTCCCAAGTGGGGAAATGCAGCAATATAAGGCATAAAACAACTGTATTTAGAAAATAACGCTATACATGTAAGGAATGGGACTTGGATCCCTTAGAATACATCATTTAAAACTCCCATGCATAATTAGAGGTGAAAAAAATCACTCTAGCCAATATAAATAGATCTCCCCAAATCAATATGCCTCAAATAATCCCAAACCCCATAGCCTATCTCATGCAGAAAGTACTGAAGCAAGAAAAACATTATTTTTATGAAGTTTTATGCAGAAAATGATGAGACAAAATAGATTTGGAGTATACAATGCATCAATGGTAGAGAAAATGAAGATTCCTTCCTTTTTATACAAAACAAGATTAACCCGGCAAGGGTTTCTTGAGAATATAATGTATAAAAATTCAGATCTGTAGGTATGGATAAAAAAAACATAGTTTTACTACAGCACTAAATAAATGTGACTGAAATATACAAGTGACGGAAGAAGAATGAAGTACAGAGATTTCCGGGAGAAGGGTTGGCCCTTTCTCCAAGGAAAAAGCTCACAAGCAAGGGATCAAACCCTGCTGCTGCAACACCCCTGAAAATGACGCAGTTTATCTAGTAAACTGCGTTGTAGTGGATGGGAACTGATTTTTCCACATGCCAAGGTGTAAAATGTGCCTTGGAATCTTCTGTACAAATCTTGCAAAGAAAGGGGGGCTCCCTCCTATGAAAGATAAGCTCAAGAGCTGGTGTTGTGAGTCTCCCACTGCAACACCCTGCAACACAGCACTATTCTCTACAGAAATAACGTTTTGGCTGAAGTAGGATACTTGGCCACAAGCCGGATGTGGGAAATGAAGAGAAAAACTCCTCCAAGTGATCACTCAATGAAGGAGAAGGAATCCCTAAGCAGGAATGCCTTGTGTTGAGCAGCACTGCAACTGTGCTAAACAGCAAGAGACTGCAAATAGTCTAAGCAGACCAAAATCAATAATCCATAAGCTAACCTCAAAAGTCTGCTATCTTCCTCTTTATAAGCTTTGTGAGCCTCCTCACCTTGGGTCCCACCAATTAGGGTTTCCAACACCATGTGAATCCTTTCCCTCCAAAACTACGTTGTAGCTCTATCAAGACTGCTCCTCCAAACTGCGCAGTTGACTCGATCAACTTGATTGGATCAACCTGATTCTTTTCCTGTTCACACAAGGGAAGTGCAAAATCCAGCCACCAAGTTATCCCCTTTTCACACCAAGAGGGATTTTATTCCAATACAAGTTAAATATGGGTCCTTTTCCCCATTTATTCATCTACTAGGTGCAAAAATCAAAATCTAATATTCCAATTAGCTGCATGCTAATTTTAGGAATATTACAATATTTTATTGGAAAATTCCTCTCTATAAAATCACTATATAAAGCATAATATTTCGTATTTATCACTCGTTGAATCTGAAAACATAATTTGGTCTCTCAACTTATTTTCCTTCTGTTGTTGGAGCTCAACTTTTTGTGATATGAACTGATCTATGTGGTTATCCAACCAGCTTTGAAATTCCTTCTTGTAGATCCTCGCTACCATGTTATAACCCTTCCGTTTAAGTTTCAAGTCCCAACAATGGAACCATTTGTTGGAAAAAAAAGATAGCTTCTAGGTAAGACCCCGGTTCAGGCTCAAGGGCCAACAAGGCTTCGTTTTAGTCTAGGACAAAGTCGACATTTTCACCTTACTCAGGGTTGGCTAAGGAGTGTCACCCAAGGCGTGTCGTGGCCATACTAAGTTAAAAGGGTCAGAAATGGAATATCAAGAACCATATTACCAATTAATCCCTACAACTAACACATTGCAACTATTCAACCATTGTTTAGATTCTAACTATGCCATTATGAGCAACATATCAAATGATACATGACTATACACCATAAAAGTTTTTATTATCCTTCCGATTTAGTACAAAATAGAGCATACACACAAACTCATACACTGAGCCACAACATCACCTTATATTATATTCATGACAATTGTAGAAATTATACAAACAATATGTATACTAATGGATTCAATCCGTTCAAACAATGTACCAAAGCAAGATACTGAATCCTTCTACAAATCAATTATGGAAAATAAACATGATCGCCAATCACAACAAGTAAAGAAAGAAGCAAATCAAACCACAACACATATATTTTCCTGAGGAAAGCTTGCTGCTCAAAACCCCTCTATCTCTATTGTATAATGAAAAAAGGAATCACGAAACAATTTCAATGCACTCTTCTCACAAGAGTTTGTTGCACTCTGCTAACTGTCTCACACTGATCTAGAAAAAATCGACCAACACTTAGCCAATTTTCAACCTCTGCTTAGCCTACCTTGCTTGCACAATTCATGTGCAATGAAATCCCTATTATTTAGGAAATTCAGCCTTCCAAAACTACGCAATTCTCATTGGAAATCTTATGGTTGTCTTACTGCATGCGGGTAGTCTGCTAATGATACAAATGATAGTTAACATCCCTTTAACCTTTGTCTCAACATGTTCTCTACTGGAACTGACATGCATGCAACTATTAATAGTAAATCATTAGTTGCATGACAGATCACTGCATGTGAATTATGATTTAATTCAATTGATATCTCACTAGTACAATAAACAATTACAACTCGTTCAACTGATTTTAACTCAATAAATTGAGTTAATTGATTTCTCGTGCATTAAACTAATGCACCAACTTCAACTTGGACTCCATAACTAATAGAATCACTCTGCATGTCTCACCAACCATCCTCAACTCGAAATTCATGAGCTAACTGAGTTTATCACATTCATTTAACTATTAAAAGTGATTATGAGATAAGATTACATTTTATTGTCCAATTTAATTAATGGAAAATTAAATTAGACAAATATTTCTTGTTTACTTTTCAACACTCCTTCTCAACAAGAAAGGGATTATCTGCCACCCCGATCTTGCCTCTATGGTATTCAAATTTTCTCCTGGCGAGCACCTTCGTCAAAATATCTGCATCTTGATCTTCCGTGGGGATGTACTGAAGTAACATGATGTGCCTCTGAAGAAAATCTCTGAGATGGTAGTACGAGATGTCTATATGCTTGGGCCTATCATGGAATACCGAATTAATCGAGAGTTTAATGCAACTCTAGTTATCGCAATGTATCACCGTCGGGTCCACCTGAGAACCAAACAAACCAACCAGAATCTTCCTCATCCAGATGGCCTCACATGCATCCTAACTTTCTACCATGTACTCTGCCTCGGCTGAATTGAGTGCCACATATCGTTGCTTCCTGATGTACCAAGAAACTATTTTCGATCCTATGCTGAAGATCCCTCTTGATGTTCTATTTCTATCTAATGGATTGCCTGCCCAATATGCATCCGTGAAGCCTTGAAACTTCACTCCCTCTATCCATTTGTACCATAATCCATACTCTGTAGTTCCCCTGAGATATCTCAAGACATGCTTCCCTGCCTTCCAAAAGAGCTTGGTCAGATTAACCATAGCTTGACTTGGCTGGTTAACTGCGTGGAAAATGTCTGGTATGGCGTTCACCAAGTACATCAGTGAACCCACAAGCTTCCTGTAAATAGTAGCATCCACTACCTCACCTGAAGTAGCATCTGTTAGTGTCGGTGTTTTCATCCCTCCGTCAGAGATCAAATTTCTCTTGTTGCATTGCATTTTTAGGTGTCTCACTCAGTCCAGTCAGTTGCATTCCATTAGGAGCATGGATCATCTGAAGGTAGTGGATTTTTGCTCATATCCCTCATGTCTTATACCTGCTGGCCTATTTCTGTTCATTAAAATCATTTACAGTCATTTTTGGTCTCATGGTTTGCAAAGAGTCATTTTAGGGTTTTAGTCTCATTAGGTCTAGGGTTTCATTAATCAGGTCTTCTAAATGCCTAATAATGGTTAGCAGGCACATGAGGAAGCCTGAAATAAGGTTTTAGTGCTAAAAGTTTCATTATCATATGCTTAATAATGATTTTTCTTCAAAACTCTATTTTGAAGAAAAACAATCTATTTCATATTTATGTAATAAATGCAATGTGATTTTCAAGTTTTTCAGTTGTAATAACACTCCACTCGCAACCCTGGTCACCTCTGCCAAAGCTCCATGCCATCCATTCCCTGCAAGACAGACAGAAAGCTCATGATTCAGTCCAAAAGCAAAAATGAAGTAAAACAGAGTTTTAAAATGAAATGTCAAATTTGCAACATTACAAAGTGGGTTTCGCAAAATGAAAAATCAAAATATTTGGTATATATAAGATATTTTCAAGTTCAAAACTTCATTTGTATGCCAAGAAGACTGGATTAAGCCAAGAAGAAATCGTGGAGGGTGAAGCAAACAATTTGAGGGAGATTTAGTGCAGAGATCAGTTGCATGACGCGTTGGGTGACTATCGCGACACATCGGGCGAGCGCAACGCATTGGGTCGGTTCCCTGTGTGTGAATTTGTTCTAGCGTGACGCATTCAAAGAGCGCGGCGCACTAGGTTGGTTATGCGATGCACTGGGCTGAAAAGAAAATTTCTTGCCATTTCTTCCAAATCCTCAAATTGACTTGGTCTCCTTTGTTCAAGTAAGTCAAAGCCACCTCTTAATTTCCAATGAACAAGTGTTTGGTGTTGATTATGAGAATTTAAATAAAAAAACTCAAACCCTGTTGTCTTGTTGAAAGAGTGCTCCTTTAGGGTTTTAAAATTGGTTTGGTGTCAATCATTCCCTTTTCCCCCATCCCTCCTCACTGTCTATCTTCTCACAACAAACCCCTTTCCCTATTCCCTTGTATCCCTAAGTCACTCATTCCTATTCCATTCCCATTATCCCCATCCCACTTGTAAATTTCCCCAAACCCCAAGTTTATCCCAAAAAATTAAGTGGTTGTCCCTAAACTTATCAAATCACAGATTTCAAATGGCAAGTTTCACTTGATAAAATTTTATTATTCCCACTACCCTATTCCTCCATATTCCCTCCCATATTACCACATATTTGGCAATCAAATCAAAAACACCAAAATTCTCATTTTCATCTAAGACGACATAGACCTTGCATAGACCTTGGACATCATGGAGACAGATACCGATACATCTTATGACTGAGACATTGATTCCACCACTGAATTACATGCACCTAGAAGGCCTCATAAGAGTGGTAGACATGTGAGGGAGGAGCCCACTTCATTGGTTGAATTGCAGGCTTGTCCACTTGCCATGGCATGTTTTCAACAACAGTCTTGTTATCAATTTTGTGAAATGGTTGCTAGGGTCCATCATCATCAGGAGCTGGCCCGATTGTTTGTGTTGCATTTACATGATGGTCAAGTCACCCTTGCCGGTGTGACATTCACTTTAATACTGGAAACTATCTCTCAAGCAACCGGAATATCAAATGTTGGAGAACAATGGAAAAAAATACAACAGGTTGACAGGGTACAATATGAGCCATATATCAGGCCTAGCTTTGTGAAACAACTCAGCAGAGTTTTCCCCTTCCAGTTCCTAAAGGATTCCTATGCTCCTCTGATGAAACTTATTATCAGATATTTCAGTTGTGAGGGCCAATTTTCACGTCTCTATTCCTATCATATCAGGTTATTGATGCATTTTACCAGGGTGAGGATGATGAACCTCCCTTATTTCATGTGCCAGAATATTGAGAGGATGACCACTCTCGTGCAAAGGAAAACTCTTGAGCAGCAGTACAACAGTATCTATCACTTTGTGCTCATCAAGATTGTGGTTATGCATCAGCTCGTCTTGCAGGATATTTCATGGGAGGATTTCATTTCTAATGATTTCTTCACAGCTCCTCAGGTTCCTTCGGAGGTTGTTCATGAGGCAAGTGAACCTTCATATTAGCATGAGGGTTAGGAGAGAGAGACTAATAGTGTGCCGGTATTTGTTACTTATCAGAGAGGCACTAGAGGGGTATTTGCAGCAGCCAGACGAGTATTATCTCCACCCGGGGTGGAATGGGTCTCGTTTCCATCATCAGCGGCACAGGTATAGGTACAGGACAGGGGTAAGAGGTCCATGCAGGATGAGGGACCTTCAGGAGGCCAGGATACATATTTCATACTCATTGATGAGGATTTGGGCTCACCAAGCTCAAAGTTGAGAGAGACTATTCAGGAGTAGAAGGCGGAGATAGACACTTTGTCCGTCAAGTTGCAAAAATCCCAATGGATTATCCACTACCTTGAGCAGCGAAACAAACAGTTGGAAGATCAACAAACTATCATGGAGTTGCAAAATATCCGTGAGAACCGGCAAGCTGCCCAAAGAAGCCAAACCGAGATGACATCCATTGAGCGAGAGATTGAGGCTGATCGAGAAACTTGGCTTGAGAGGGTCAATATTCATTTGGAGAAGTTTTTGGAGAAGTCCAACAAGGAAAATAACATGTTAAGGCACATGAAGAATCATTATTGGGCGAGAAATCATGTTTGCAAGGCACGAATCAAGATCTTGAAGGCAAAGTTAAAGAGGGCATTAAAGTGTCGCAAAAGGCATGATAGACTCCAAATTTTGGCCGAAGCTTCCCTGGCCCATCATAGCACATGATGGTGGAAATTCAGCCCAAATTTCAAAAAATTTGGGACACATTTTGTTAATTTTGAATTTTTTGGCCTTAACACAGATTTTCCTGCCCGACGCGTCGCGCCACTTGGCGCACGCTTATGATTGGGAGCTCCTCTTGGGTAAATATTTGTATTTTTAAATTTTTCATGAAAATTTATGCATGCCTACCCATTACCCAGAGATTTTGACAATTTTTTGGTTGTTGGAAGGGTCAAAAACACCCTAAAAATGACATTTCTGCCCCTTTTTGGACACATAGGAAGCAGTGTTTGGAAAACTCATTTTTGGAGGGGAAAATGGAAACAAAATTCAGAAATTCAACTTGGGTTGGAAATTAGACAGGAAGAGCTTTCCAACGAGCTATCCTGTGCTCAATTTTGACACCAGGAAGGGCCTCAAAATCAGCTCCACATTGGCGCAATGCATAGAGATTTCAGGCGCGACGCATTGGGGATTTTGGCTCATTTTTCACTCAGTAACTTTGTTTTTCGCCTAGTTTTGGCCAATTTGACTTTTTTATCTCAAAATGTAAATATATTGATGTAATTTGATTTAATTTCATGGCTTTTGATGTAATTTTGACAATTTTTTACTCATGCAAGTAGATTCATTCATCAAACGGTGAAATGTAACTGAATGAATCAGTTTCCTATCTTATAGAGGCAAGATGTTTCACTGCCTATTTTCTAGTTCTTAGTTTAGATCTTGTTGAAACAGCTCCTAAAATAGTGAGCTCGACCCCTAGAGGCATGGGGATGAGTTATGCTTGTCTATATCTTGTAGTTCTTCAGTCATTTTCAGGGTTGGACACTTGGGATTGCTTTAAGCTTCATTGTACATTTCATCTCTACATTTTGGCAAAGGAATAGACCAGGGTTTGCAGCACTCTTTGGGATCCATGTGGCTCTATGTTTTGATGGTGTTTTTTCTCTCTGTGATTGTAATTTTACTGATGTTTTATTTTTATCATCTTCCTTCTCATTTCTTCTTAAGTTAAACAAACAAGTAATAAAGGTGGAATTCATTATATTTGCAGTGCTCTACCTTGAGTTTTGTTTAATTTTCCATGTTTTCAACTGTCTAAAGAGGATTCTTGAAAGCCTCTTGCCCTCTTCAACTCCTCGCCGGTCTTAGCTATCCATTTCATTCAATTTGAAGCATCAAAACAATTGCCTTCCTTGCCCCATTCAGATCTCTACAAAACTGATCATTCCCCGGACCCAAAATCTGCCTTTCCCTTTGATCCAAAAAACACCTTAAAAATCAAATCCAACCTCTTTTACATATATAACTAGCCTATAATTATCCTTTTTTTCAAGTCATCTCAAGCCTCACTGATCATATTTTGTTGAGATTGACCAGGAGAGAGCCCTCTCCCAAGCTGGTAGGGCTAGCTACCAGATTAAGCGTGGTTTGATGTTACCCTAGACTCTACCTTCTTCAGCCTGAGGTAGATTTAGGCAATAACAGCATCCTCTTTATTCCAGTTTCATCCAAGAGGAGCCTCCATGGGTTTACAACTCTCCATGTGAAACTTACTCAGAATCTCTTTGGCATACTTTCCTTGAGAAACAAATAGCTCACCATCCTGTTGCCATATTTCCAAACCAAGGAAATAGTGAAGGAGTCCCATGTCCTTCATTTCGAACTCTCTTGCAAGATCCCCTTTGCAAGAAGTTATCAGTTGCTCATAACTTGTCAAAATTAGATCATCAACATAAAGTACGATAATTAAGAGCTTGCCATCAACCACAATCTGGTACAAGTTCGCATCCCCTTCACTTTTGGTGAAGCCCAACTTGGTGAAATAGCTGTCAATACTAGTGTGCCAAGCACGAGGTGCTTGATTCAGCCCATACAGTGGTCTCTTGAGCCAGCACACATGTGACTCACTTTCAAAGGTATCAAAACCTTCTGGCTTCTTTATGTACACTTCTTCCTTAATAAATCCATTGAGAAACACAGTCTTCACATTCATCTGATGTATCTGCCACCCCATCTTCACTGAGAGTGCAAGGATAGATCTAATCAATGATTATCTCGCAACTGGTGCGAAATTTTCCTCATAGTCAATCCCTTCAACCCGTGAGAATTCCTAGGCTACAAATATTTCCTTGTACTTCTCCACACTCCCATCTGCCGCTTGCTTCACCTTATAGATTCATCTATATCCAACCACTGATTTTCTGACTGGTATTGAGACAACTTCCCATGCACTGATCTTGATGATGGAGTCATACTCCTCAACCATGGTGTCAACCCAAATTTGTTGTTGCAATGCTTACTCAAATGAGGATGCTTCTGTCACAATACACTTGCTCATAAGAGCCATGTATCCAGTAAACCTTTCTCGAGTCTGTCTCTATCTGCGCAGTGAAGTAGGTGCTCCTACATGTTCTGCCACATCAATTCTCAATCTATCAGCTTTCGTGGTGCGCCTTCTACCATTTCTGGTGGATGGATCAGCATGAGTGCTTTTTTCCACTCCATGATCCTCCACATGTGGCTACTCCACATCTTGAGGTTCATTCTTTGGAACCAAGAGTTCCTCATCTGCATGAAAATCAAGCTCCCTCTCAAGGCACAAACATGTGGATTTATCCTCATCAAATTTTATATCCCGTCTCACAACAATCATCCCACTGTTTCGAAAATACACCTGATAGTTGTGGGGAGTATGAGTGTACCCAAAAAATATCCCAATCTCAGTTGTTGGTTCGAGATTATACCTAGAATATTTGGTCACATGGAAATAGATAGATGAGCCAAAAAATTTAAAATATGAGACATCAGGTTTCTTACCAGAAAAATCTTCCTTTGGTGTACTCATGCCAAGTATCTGATGAGGACTACGGTTTTGCACAAATACCACTATGTTGCATGCTTCCACCCATAGATGCAATGGTAGGCCCCAATCATGCAACATCGCTCGTGTCGCACCCATAGTTGTTCTATTCTTTATTTTTGCGACCCAATTCTGTTGTGGGTTATGAGGCACAATCAACTCTATCTAAATTCCTTATTTACTACATAATTTATTGAATTCATTGGAGATGTACTCACCACCATTGTTTCTCCTAAGAGCCTTCACATGTTTATCCACCAGTGCTTTGACTCACAAAATTTTGAGAATGTCTGATATTTCTTCTGCATGAAGTAGATCCAACACTTTCTAGAAAAATCATCAACAAATATCACATAATACTTGTGCTTTGCTATCGAAGCTGTATAGAATGCTCAACACACGTATGAGTGAGCTCTCTCAAGGATTTCCACTGCTCGGTTCTCCTTCTCATGAAAATTGGCCTTTGCATACTTACCCATGGTACATCCCTTATATGTGTCTATCTGCACAAGAGTACCCTTGGGAAGTCCCATAGAAATCCGATGCATGACCTTCAAGGCTCTGTGGTGTAGATTGCCCAATCTTGTGCCATAAATCACCCTCATCCAAACTCACCACTTTGTATGCCTTACCTATAAATTTTGTGAAACCATCTACATCAAGTTTGTAGATATTATTCACACAAATCCTCCCACATTGCGACTGAAACTAAATCCTTTTTCAAGCCGGGTACATGCATTACATCTTTTAATAAGAAGGGTTTACCTGACTGTCTTTGGAAGGTAACTGTAATAATCCCGGTAGCACTGTACCTCCCCTCATCACCCATTTCGATATGCATCTGGAGGTCCTTCTCCTCCAAAATTGTAATATTCCTAATTAGCCCAAGCTAATAGGAATATTCAATTTTGTTTTCATTTTCTTGTTACAATAATAAAATTTTAAATGAGGGAAAATTAAACTCCTTAAACAACAAAATAAATCAATGCCCATGTGAACAAGGCTAAATCTGGGCTGCCTTAGTTAAATTCCCTCATGTGTGAAAGGGATTATGACAATTGACTGGGTCAACAGGACCAAATCCACAGCGCTATCCAGATGCAATGTACCTCCTAGATGCACAACACAGATCTAGTTGGAGGCTACACATGTGAAAGGAGCTAAAACTTTGAGATGGTTTAGGGTTTTGCAAGGCTTTCATCCTATAAATGAAAGAGGAGAGCAACATGAGAGGGTTGTTGAACATATTTTATTGAAAGTATTTGTTTGTTTAGAAACTTCTCATTCTCTAGTTGTTTAGCTGAGAATAGTGTTGTTTAGCATTGGGTGTTCCTGATCGGGGATCCCAACTCTTCCATTGAGTAGCTCTTGGAGGTGTCTTGCATTTCTTGTCCACTATCAGGCATTTGGCCAAGATCTTCTTCCAACTACAACTCAGATCCTATTGAGGATTTGGTTGACCTTGTAAGTAGTAGCAAGTGGAGGCCAGATCTATTCAGATCTAGGCCATACTAGTGCCTCTTTTCAGTGGGAAAGCCTTCTATCCCATTGGAAAGAGTGTATTAGCTGATTGGAGCTTCAGATATACACCTTGGCATCAGGCAAAACTCTACATCAAGCCTACAATGCATTTTATCCCCTTGGACTACGTTATTTGCAAGTGAGAAGTTGCAGGGTGTTTGGCATCATTTTGGAGGAGAGATCTCTGGTGTGAAGGAGCCTTCCTTACACTATGGTGATCCATGGATTAGCCATATAATCCATGTATTTTTTATATATGATCTATTCATTGATGTATCTACTTCAAATTCTCTAAATCATTTTGTAGATCTGCTGCAGTAGATCTCAGATATGCTCTTTGTGCTTCATTTTTTGCTGAAATCCCCAAGGGGTATGTAAAATAGAGACAATCTGGTGTACATATCTGATATAGATCTAATATTTTGCACAAAAATCTATCCTAGATCTGATTTGTAACCTACAGTTGTTTTTTACTCATAAAAATAATTTTTTCAAGGCTTTGCAGTGAAATACAATTGTTGCGGCACCTCTTTTAGAGGGTTTTTCTCATTAAAGTCTTCTATATTTCTCTTGTACACTAAATGGGCCACATTTTAAAACTAATTTATGGTTGTATAAGCTATTTTTGAGCTATCATATTGGTCTCTTACTGTTGCTATCTAAAACTGCGTTATTTTCTGGGCAGTGTTCTTTTGTATTGTTGCAGTCCCTTCTTTGGGCAGTTTTCAAGCCATACTGGGTGTGGGAGATCTGTTTAACCCACCTAGTTTGATTTTTTTCTGATTTCCTCTTGTATTTGGGTCTTATATTATCATATCTAAGGGATCCAAGGGCTTATTTCAAGTGTTGAAGCATCCATTCCTAAAAAATGCATTTTTCAGGCATGCCTTGCTAGTAGTCCCATTTTGGGGATATTACAGTGGTATCAGAGCATCAATCTTGGCACAGCCTGTGCTTTGCTTATTGAAGAGCCAATATGTATTTTCATGGAAATAAAATGCTGATTAAGATTTCTGGTTACACTAAAGACACAAAATTAAAGGGTCCAAACCCTTTATCTGGAAGTTTGCGGAGAGAAGAGTTCTCAAAAAATATTTCTCAAGCTCTGCATGAAATGAAGGAAGAAATCTGGGGAATGAAGAGGGAAATACATGCAAATCCCTCAGGAATATTCTTACATCAATAAATCCCCAGTACTTCCTACCATATGTGTGAGCATTTAGCCACACAACCTGATCTGCAATGTTGGAACATGCCTACTTTCTTGTCAAAGAAATAAGGAAAATGAGGAACACCAAAGAGGAATCTCTTCATGATTATCTCCAAGAATATGAGTCTCTGTCAGAGAGATTCAAAGATAATCTCAGTTTCCCAGAGTTCTGTCAACTCAAAGAAGCAAGATCCAGCATCTACAGTAGAAGAGGAGGGTGCCTTCAGCACACTTTGGGTAGATTCTCTCTACCTACTTTTGATGGATCACCTAAAGACTCAGCCAAGTCTTGGGTAAAGAAGCTTGACACATACTTTCAGCTACATCAATTTTCAGAAGAATGAGCCTTGAGAGTAGCAACGCTGCATCTTCAAGGAAAGGCTTATGCCTAGTGGCTATTTTATTCCTCTTCCTTGAAAGGGATAAACGTCTCTTCTTATGCAAGGTTCACTAGGAGATTAGTGACAAGATTTGATGTGAGACATTCAAAGACTTCTTGGGAAGATAAAATCAAGCCCAAGAAATCTGCATCTTTGCATAAGTTGGAAGATTCCATGGAGCCAACTCCATTCCTAAACATTGTTGAGGGGGTTGAATATCTTCTGCACAATTTGCTAGAGGCAAAGGCCCCACTACATCCAGATCTCTCTTCTCAAAGAGAAGACATGAGGATTCCTTCTTCATTAAGAGATCAAGAAAAAGGATCTCTTGATGATGAAGCATTCTCCACTGATGACGAGAAGGGAGAGGAAGAGCAGAGAATATCCTCCAGTGCTATGCTAGTAGGAGGATATCTATTTTCATTTGGAGATGGACATGAAGCAATGGCTTCCACTAGAGGGGTTCTTGCACCTTTGCAAGGAATTCCTAAGGATCTTCCATATTGTTGGCCTTAGGGGTCCTGACCCAGGTTCGCACGTTGAGGTTTCCCAACAAACCCCTATACTACTGGCCCTTTCAGCAGTGACCTGCTTGCGCAGGTCAAAGTCTCACCCGAAGCAGTATGGGAGGGTGCTAGAACCAAGTTTCCACACCCGAAAAGAGAGCAGGTAATCCAAGCCACGCACAGCGCAAAGATCTATGGGAACAGAGCTAGGTCTGCATCCACATGCATTCGACCAACAAAGATATAAATTACAGTATGCGCAGCAGACTAGATATCATATATTATAGATAAACACAGCAGATAACACAGATCATTCGTACCTTACAGATTTAACACAGAGCACAGATTCATGTAACAGATAGATCCAAACCCAAATACCAGCAATACTTCTCATATATTATCAGCATATTCTTACAGACCCCCAAATCCCACCTGCGCACACAGCTAGTAGGGTCCGCACACAGCAGGACAAAGGATCTCCATACACACAGCCAGTAGGAGTCCAACCCAAATAGCTGAAACCCAGAACTAACAATCTGCACTTAGCAGTCACTTCTCTTTTTCTTCTACCTATCGACTCAAAAAGACTTACTATTTATACCAATTTAGCCTAGACTTAACATGGTCTGCAAACCATGGTTTGCGAACTCCTGGTTTTACCTATTTACCCACTTACAACGTATTGGGGCTTTTATCTGCCCTATCCCCCCTGCGCTAGACTAAATATAATAAAAATAATACAAAATTGGACCAACTTTCATCAATGTGGGAGACCCTGCTCCAACAGTCCCCCAACACAATCTTGTGACTCGTCCCGATTCACTGCGGTGGTGGAGCCTCCACCTACGCGTGTAATGCCTCAGCGGCTGCAACCAATGGGGCCAAGACTTCTAGGCTCTGCGCCGTAGCATTCTGTGCAATTTATACTAAATTTTGCGATGTTGGACCTTCTGTTGCAGTAGTGACACTCTCCAGTGTCTGATTGAGTCTTTTTACTGCAAAATATATATCCAGGACAATTTAAGGGTAGTACTTTCCCATGGCTTCAATATTTGTCTAATGACGTCTTTCTTCTGCTGAAGTGCCTCAATCTCAGTGCGGAGGGATTCGCTGGTTCGTAGATGGGTGAGGCGCTGAGCTAGCATCAGATTTGAGATGGTAGCCCAAATTTTTTCAAACCCTTCATCTTTTTGGCGGAGCTCCTGATTAATTTTTTGCATGATTGGATCATTTTGAATCTGCATCTAGAGTTGCAAAGTAGTTTCCAATAACTGTGCACCCTGGTCAATTTTTCCCGTAATGGTGTTGGTGGCTGCAGTGATGTCTGTAGCTCGTTGAGCATGGACTTCGAGAGGCGTCTCAGGCTCTAACTTGGCCTGGATATTACTGATTTTCTACTCCATTTGTGTCTTTAGGGTTTGCATCTCTATTTTGGAAGCCACTAGTGCTGCTGCCAATGCTTCTATCTTTACCCAGGGTGTGGCTCCAGGGGAAGGTTCCTCTGCTACTTCCATGTAATGCTGGTGTATAACCATTTGTAGCTCTGCTTGTTGGGATGCTGTGAGAAGCACTGCAGTATTCTGTTGTGTTATTGTCTGCTCGGCCAAGGCAAGTTGCTGACTGACATGGTGGTTCTGATGGTGGATTGCATGACAAACCACTATATGATGATCCTGTACTGCTTTGTGTGAAAGCTAGGTGAGATTCAGTTGTACTCTTGTGCCTGCTGGGATCTGTGTTGCTGGGTCCTGATCTTCCATGATAAGGGCACCGCTAGGGAGTTGGCAGAGGTGCCTTTCCCCGTAACTAACGCCGGTTCGCTCAAAGGCGACGGGTCCCGTCCTCGAGCAACACAAGTTTGTGCCTCATCTATCTTACTTTTTAGAGCGCGAAGCTCATTCTGAATGGTATCAACTGTAAGCTTTTGTTGCTCCACAAGAGCTACCCATCTCTCCTCTATGGCCAATATAATAGCGTTTGCTATTTGTTCAAGGTCACCTTCCGTTAAGGTGATCGTTTCGTCTCTTTGCTGGCGTTGAGCCTGGTGCTTTTTTTGTGCTCCTTTTACAGGCTCGCTAGTTCACTTCGTACTGCCTACAATGATATTTGGAGGCTTGCTCGTAGTGTGTGTAGTGGCTCTGTGTGGGTGATGGGTTGGTGGAGTGTTCTCAGTTGCTGTTGGGCCCGTAGCTTTCCCCGAGACGCTATAAAGCACTTCAATGTTCCTTGGGGGGTGTTCGAAGCCCAACTTCCAAGCAGGCGGCCATTGAGTAATAACCTGTTCGACGTCTTCATCTGATACCATAAAGGGAAGCGTTGTCCAGGTGTTATCCATATGGTTGCAGATTTGAATGTGGCTCATCGTAGCTTGGAATTTGGCAATCCTTTTGTATTTTTCATATATGATGGGGGATAGCCGGGGTCACGAATTGATTTCCTCTACCAAGCTACTTTGGAAAAGGACCCAAAAGACTTGGTTGTCTTTTGAGCGCTACGCATCTTTGGAGTCCCAAAAATGGGCATACCGAGCTCCTTCACACATACCAGGTTTGAGCTCAGATATGACTGCTCCCGCGGGGGTTTTCCAGGTGACGAGGGCTATAAGAAGTAGTAGCCAGGAAAAACGAAAAGGTTTTCCGAGGACCTGGGAGTCGCGAAAATTGATCAGGAATTCATCACGCAGGTGCTGTGCCCAGTTGTAGCAAACCCCCTTTGCACACTGACCAACTAACTAGATGACATACGTAGCAATCGTTGCGAGCTGGCACTTCTGCATTGATTTATAGGTTAGTATCTAGGTGCCTAATCGTGTAGCATTATCGTTGACAGGTTCGATGACAAACCTCCTCATATTCCTGAGCACGTGGTAGTCCTGACGCACCTCGGTGGTTGTTTCTGCTTCGTATTTCTTTCCTACCTTTGCCATAGGGTGTGGACCGGTCATAGGGAGGCTTGTAATCTAGTTAATTAGTGCAGGATCAATGGGAACTCTATCCCGAATCCATAAACAACCATCGTGAATTAGTGCGAGAAATTGGCAGGCCTCCCGATCCGTGATAGTGTAATGGCCAAAGTGGGGCATGCGCATGAGGTTCAAAATTTCGGATCCGGCTAGGCCGGCCACCCAGCGCTGGGGGATGACTGTGACTCCTTCATGCGTGCTGATTGTGTCATATTATAATGCTAGGGTCAACTCAAGAAAAATTTTAGGATTTTCCAAGTCGTGATCAGAAAATTTGACTCCCCGGAGGCTGTTGCAAAGGTCGCTAATCACAACGACGTCTCCAGGAGTTAGGGGAGATTGCAGATATGTGTTCAGACCATTTAGGTTTTCTGGTGTGCATGTCGATCTTTTGCATGGTCGAAAGACTAGAGGTAGCCAGTCGATGGGGTTAGTCGGTTGGGCTTCTTCTGACGTATATAGACAATAGGGCAACTTTGGTGTCTACGGGGATGTTCTAGTTTTTCCCGCAACCCCTTTGGCATCCGACGGGGGCTGTCCTGATCCTTGGGTTGGTTCCTTGCCCTTCCTTGTAATCGGGGTTACAGGTATGTCTTCTCCCTAAAATTCAATCTCCATTATATCTTTGTCCTCGTGACCTCCTGGTGCAGAAATTACGGAAGGGCTAGGAGTCACTATTCGTGCTCGGAATATGAATTCAGTTTCTGGGGGGTAATTTGCAGGAGGAGGGGTGGTTTTCCCAGACATGGGGGTCGCAGCGTAGAGAGAAGTTAGGGTTGTGGAGTATGAGTAAGAAGGGATTGTAAGCTGAGTTAGCTCGGCTGTTTTATAGCTTCCATGATTATTTAACGGTGGGGTAGATCTAATGCAGAACTTACCATATGGAAAACGGATAAGAATCCAAAAGATTTGATTCATTAATTGGCGTTTAATCATCCTTAAAGATGGTAACTTTTGATTTTTACTAGAAATTATGATGCCAACGGCTACTTTCCGCACCCCAAGTGCATCTGGTACTTTTGCCATATCTGACACGATCATCTTGAGAGGAGGTGCATCCTCCCCCAACACAGGCTTTTTCTTTAGAGCGGCGTCTTGGTATCTGGTAGGAATGTTAGGTGCGACGGTCATGTGATCGGTGCTTCGCAGGGCTACCTCCATATCTCCTGAACCATCAACCTGGGGCAGCTCTCTTACCTCCGTCGTCATACATATGATATCTCTGGTAATGCAGAGGCAAAGTAGTGTGGATGCGCTCTACAACCAATGTTGCCAGAGTTCTAACTCCTCTGAGTCATAAAGTTACCCATTATTACTTTCTTTCACAGAAGACGTACTATCCTTCTGTGTGGATACCCTATATAAGTAATCTCCCTCTTCACCTCCTTGCACTGTCTCGGTATATCCTTGTCCTTCTGCAACGTCTAACAAGATAATTACTCATATTCCATTGTTCTTAAATATCATACTCCTCTCCTTCAGGTTGATAATGCCTCCCATTTCAATCTCCCAATCCAAGCCTAGAAGTGTTGGGCAGGGGTCTGCATCTTCCACTGTTTGGATCACTTCAAAGTCAGCTCGTATCCTAACCCCAACAATGTTCACAACGATGTTTGATAATTTTCCCAGTGGCACTATCTTTTGTTGATTAGCCATGCGTAGCTATACAACAGACCATTTGAGCTTAGGTTTGCCCATGCGCTGCCGAGTTTGTTGAGGGAGCATGTTAGCATCGGATCCTAAGTCAAGAACAACTTTCTCCATCTTAAAATCCCCAATCTGCGTTGTTAGCAACATTTCTCGACCTGTTTGCTTCTTTTGTTTGTATAGTTTGTGCACATTTTGTACTTGTGTGATAGGTGTGGTCTTTTCTGTGCATCCATCAATCAGTTTCTGAAGACTCTTCATAGCTTGTTGGTTGCGCAACAGCTTTATACATGCCTGTAAGAAGGGTTTGACCTCGTTTCCTTGCTTTGTCTTAGGTGCTCTTATTTTGTCGTAATAATTACTCATGCTAGGGACGAGTTCTTTTGATGGGTATCTCTCTTCTTCCATAGTGGCTTCCATCGACCCCTTTTGGACTAGGGCAGTTGCCGGTGCTACCCCCCAGGTTTCTGTTTTCACCCTCTGCACATTTTGCATAGGGTTCTTTTCCTCAACCCTTTCCAATAGAATCAGGCACTCCTGAATAGAATGATCCAACTGTCTACAAAATCGACACATTTGTCGAGTTGGGGTTGTACAATCTCATGCAAAATGGCCTACTTCCCCACAATTGTAGCAAATCAGCTGACCTCATCCTCAGCCTGCGTTGCCTCCTCAGCCTCCTATTCCTGCAGGGGACCTGGGCGAGGCTGAATCAGAACGAACCCTGAATATGATTTCCCGGTCAGTTAGTAAGTCATATGTGCGACATTTTTTCTCATCGTGGCCAACTGTTTTGTAGAACCAACACCACTTTTGGTTAACTTCTGGACCATATGTGGTAGCGCGAGGGCAGTGGCTAGTGTCATGAAGCCTAGCAACGCGGCAATCCTCACACCATATCATTGCTCTACTGGATCCCATAGCCTCCCTAGGTCGTAAAGGGCTAGGTGCTCCTGTTCGTACATGAAAAGCTAGTAATGGGCATTTATCCTTGGTGTGACCATTTACTCAACACCGGATGCACCATTTCTCGGGGCTGGCTTCTGTCCCTTGCTCTTTGCGTAGCTTCTGAATTTCCATATGCATCGCCTCTAGATGGCCTTGTATCTGTTGCACCCTCAACTGGGTGTCATCCCTTGGGGCAACTTCTAGCTTCATAGCTACTTCCAATGCTTTATCCTATGTTTCAATAGATTGTTGTCCCATAGGTACCCGTAAGTGAGGTAGCAGCATAGCGATGAACCATTATGTGTGTTGTCGATCATAATATTGGAGTCTGCCTTCCTTGATTGCTTTCTTTAACCTCTAATCTGCTTCCCACACAGATTTAGATGGTCCTTTCTTGATGTCTTTTAGTTCATTGACTATTTGTGAATAGGATTTAGGTCTTTTGAACTATTGCTTCAGTGTTGTTTTGATCTCATCAATAGTTGCATTTGCATGTTGTCCAATGTATCCCATATACCAATCCAAAGCTCTTTCTTCGAAAGCCAGAGATAGCTGGGCCTGCTTCACTGAATCACTTGTGATGTTTTGCGTCATCCATACCTATTCAGCAACAAACCAGAACCTATCCATATAATCATCACCCGCACCCTTGAAGGTCGGTAGTTTTAAATTCGAAGCCATATCTACCTTCCTTTTTGGCGTTCTGGCGTTACCTGACTGCTCTTTCAAAATGCTCCTGGTCCCGGAAACGGAACCATTTGTTGGCCTTAGGGGTCCTAACCCAGGTTTGCACATTGAGGTTTGCCAAAAAACCCCTATACTACTGGCCCTTTTGGTAGTGACCTGCATCTACAGGTCAAAGTCTCACCCGAAGCAGTATGGGAGGGTGCTAGAACCAGGTTTCTGCACCTGGAAAGAGAGCAGGTAAGCCAAGCCACACACAACGCAAAGATCTATGGGAACAGAGCTATTTCGAAGGCTTAATAGATAACCAACATACACAGTATAACATATCTACACCTTAGGTCCGCATCCACGTGCGTTCGACCAACAAAGATATAAATTACAGTATGTGCATCAGACCAGATAGCATATATTATAGATAAACACAGCAAATAACACAGATCATTTGTACCTTACATATTTAACACGGAGCACAGATTCATGTAACAGATAGATCCAGACGCAAATACCAGCAATACTTCTCATATATTATCAGCATATTCTTACATACCCCCAAATCCCACCTGCGCACATAGCCAGCAGGGTCCACACACAGCAGGACAAAGGATCTCCGCGCACACAGCCAGCAGGAGTCCGACCCAAATACCTGAAACCCAGAACTAACAATCTGCACTTAGCAGTCACTTCTATTTTTCTTCTACCTATCGACTCAAAAAGACTTACTATTTATACCAATTTAGCCTAGACTTACCATGGTCCGCAAACCGTGGTTTGTGGAGTCCTGGTTTTACCTATTTACCCGCTTACAACATATTGGGGCTTTTATTCACCCTATCCCCCCTGTGCTAGACTAAATATAATCAAAATAATACAAAATTGGACCAGCTTTCATCAGTGTGGGAGACCTTGCTCCAACACATATGGAGGACATGAGCAGCATGTGTCTTTGCTAAAAGACAATGAGACAGAACACAGGAGGGATCACATAGCTGATCCAAGATGGGGAAAATGCTCCAATCAGAGGCACTCTTACACCACTAAGAGGGGTCTCCAAGTTTCATAATACTTCCACACAAAAATCAGAGGTGAACTTGCGTTGTGGAAGCAAGGGAATGTTGAGCCCATCTGATAAGCATGGGAGAATGAACCATGAGGCATCACTGTCTTGTGGAAAACCACCTTATTCAGATTTTGTGAAAGGTGTCCCACATCTTGATGATCCACTCATGAGTCCAAGAAGGATTGGAGCACTTGAAGACAAAGCTACAACGCTGGGAGACTTGGGTAAGCTCAAGGAGGAGGGAAATCTTTTTCCCCTATCATCATCACCCACTCTCCTTTCTGATCCTACGCTGTGGGAGGAGAAGAAGGGAAGAGACAACCTTCCAACACATATCTTTGGCATAGGAGATGTCAAGGGAAGGATCAGCAACATGACAGACATTTCTGTTGATGCATCATCATCGTTGTCATTTTTGAGCAGTGTAGATCTGTATTGGAAATCCCAACTGCTGGTGGATTATTCCAAAGATCTGCAAACATCTATGATACTTGAAGACCAGCTGCATGAAGATGGCTACTTATTCCAAGGAGAATTCATCTATCATCATGGTAGAATATTTTTTCCTAGAGCTTCTAAGCTCAAGCATAAGATCCTGCAAGGAACCTACAAGGAGTTATTTTTCAACCATCTATATTCCAAGAGGATCTACAACATCATCATGAGGAGCTTTGATTGGGAAGGCTTGGAAGAGGAACTATATCAGCATTTTCAAGAATGCATGAGCTACGTGGAGTTGGGGCAGCCAAGGGACTCTATGCAAGAGTCATATCATCCATCTCTTCCTTCTTTGGAAAGAGGAGGGAGATCAATGCACAACTCCATGTGTATGAGAGACTTTATCGGTAAAGGATATGTTCATGTAAAGCAAGTTTATTTTTCTGATTGTACATGTTCTTTTACCATTTGTATGCAGGCCATGACTCCTAAAAGGAGCAATGTATCATGTAAATCTCATGGAAATTGTTGGGCCACTAAACATTCTGAATTTGGCCACTCCCTTGATGTGCAAAGGGAGATTTATTTTCATGATGGGTGCTTCCCAAAGGCAACAAATATATCTCACATTTTCTGCAATAGTGAGATGACTTGGGTAGAAAGTGGTGGGAAAACCACTTACCATATTTGGATCTGATGCAGATAGGAGATGCTCTATGCTGGTTCCACATGTGGGACTATGACCCACCTCCATATGAAAAAATTTCTATTTGTATGTACATTGTTTTGATTCCCTATCTGGATGATGTACTTGTACTTTTCATAGGGATGCATGGAGGAAGGTGGGAAGGAATGCATGAGCCAAATAGAACGGCTACTCCCCATGTACTTTATGTCTCATATTTCAGGGAGAACATTGGACAAACCATGTTTTTTTCCTATGATCTATTGTCTTCTTATGAGATGAACTATTTGTATCTCATGAGAACTTTGGTGGAGCAAGTCATGGAGGGATGTTTTGGTGAACACTTGGCATAAGGAGGAATATTAACTCATGTTTATGTCACCAATGGAGGAAGAAATGAGTTGCAACACTCACCTTATCAGTTGCTTGAGGACAAGCCAAATTTTGGAGGGGAGGACTGTAATGTTCCTAATTAGCCCAAGCTAATAGGAATATTCAATTTTGTTTTCATTTTCTTGTTACAAGAATAAAATTGTAAAGGAGGGAAAATTTTAATCCTTAAACAACAAAATAAATCAATGCCCATGTGAACAAGGCTAAATCTGGGCTGCCTTAGTTAAATTCCCTCATGTTTGAAAGGGATTTTGATAATTGACTAGGTCAACAGGACCAAATCCACAACGTTTTCCATATGCAATGTATCTCCTAGATGCACAGCGCAAATCTAGTTAGAGGCTACACATGTGAAAGGAGCTAAACCTTTGAGATGGTTTAGGGTTTTGCAAGGCTTTCATCCTATAAATGAAAGAGGAGAGCAGCATGAGAGGGTTGTTGAAAATATTGTATTGAAAGGACTTGTCTATTTATACTTCTCATTCTCTAGTTGTTTAGCTGAGAATAGTGTTGTTTAGCACTGGGTGTTCCTAATCGGGGATCCCACTTCTTCCATTGAGTATCTCTTGGAGGAGTCTTGCATTTCTTGTCCACTATCAGGCATTTGGCCAAGATATTCTTCCAACTACAACTCAGATCTTGTTGAGGGTTTTTTTTTCCTTGTAAGCAACAGCAAGTGGAGGCCAGATCTATTCAGATTTAGGCCATACTAGTGCCTCTTTTCAGTGTGAAAGCCTTCTGTCCCATTTGCAAGAGTGTATTAGCTTATTGGAGCTTCAGATCTACACCTTGGCATCAGGCCAAACTCTACATCAAGCCTACAACACATTTTATCCCCCTGGACTACGTGATTTGCAAGTGAGAAGTTGCAGGGTGTTTGGCATCATTTTTTAGGAGAGATCTTTGGTGTGAAGGAGCCTTCCTTACACTGTGGCGATCCATGGATTAGCCATATAATCCATGTATGTTTCAGATCTTATCTATTCATTGATGTATCTACTTCAGAATCTATGAATCATTCTGCAGATATTCTACAGTAGATCTCAGATCTGCTCTTTGTGCTTCATGTTTTGCTGAAATCCCCAAGGGGTATGTAAAATAGAGAAAATCTAGTGTACAGATCTAAAATGGATCTAATATTTTGTACACAGATTTGTCCTAGATCTGAGTTTTAACCTAAAACTATTTTTTACTCATAAAAATAATGCTACCAAGGCTTTGCAGTGAAATACAATTGTTGCAACACCTCTTTTAGAGGGTTTTTCTCATTAAAATCTTCTATCTTTCTCTTGTACACTGAATGGGCCACATTGTAAAACTGATTTATGATTGTATAAGCTATTTTTGAGTTTTCATATTGGTCTCTTACTGTTTCTATCTAAAACTGCGTTATTTTCTGGGCAGTGTTCTTTTGTATTGCTACAGTCCCTTCTTTGGGCAGTTTTCAAGCCATACTGGGTGTGGGAGATCTGTTTAACCCACTTAGTTTGATTTTTTTCTGATATCCTCTTGGATTTGGGTCTTAGATTATCATATCTAAGGGATCCAAGGGCTGATTTCAAGTGCTGAAGCATCCATTCCTGAAAAATGCATTTTTTAGGCATGCCTTGCTAGCAGTCCCATTTTGGGGATATTACAAAGACACTAAAAAGTTCTTTTTCTTCCATCATATGGAAAGATGCACCACTATCCAAGTACCACACTAATCCCATCACACTTGAAACCATGCATGCGATGAGTGAGAAGTCCAACTCAAATTGTGAGGCCAAAGCCTCACCAGCTGCAAATACTGAAGCCTTCTTGTTCTTCTTCTTTTGTGGACAAATAGTGGCATAATGTCCATGCTCGTGATAGTGAAAACACTGCATTATGGACATGTCGTGCTTCTTTCCTTCTTTGCTGGTCTCATATTTGGAATAGGATTTCTTTCCCTTCCCCTTATTTTCCTTACCAGCCAATGTGCAATTTTATTCATCATCTATCTTAGATGAAGATCCATCCCTGGTATTTTTCCTAAATTATTCTTGCACCAAATCCGACCAAAGTTGTTCCCAATCTGGCAGCTTCTCCCTCCCATTGATAGATTCCTAATAACTATTCCAACTCTTGGGAATGCCTAGAAGAGATAGGCTCACCAAGTCATCATCTACGACAGTAATTCCGATGCCCCCAAGCTCATATCGACATTGGAAAAACTTGGTTAAATATTTCAAAATAGTTTCGCCTTTCTCCATTTTGATTTTCCTGAGCTTATCCTGCAGTGCCAATTTTCTATGATCACTGCTACTCTGAAATAGATCTGTCAAAGCCTTCCACATTTCATATGGATTCACTTTTCCATGGAGACTTGAGACAATGTGGTCTCGTACTCCCTTTAGTAAGATCCTCCTCGCCTTTGAAACCTTCTTTTGCCAAGCATCAAGAGTAGCAGCATCTGCTGCTGTGGGTTTGGGAATGTCATTATCAATGAATGCTTTTAACCCGTTATCCTCCAGAACTACCTCCATCTTTTCTTTCCATGAAATACAATTAGAGATGCCTTTGAGTGCATACTCCAATCTCAAGCCATTGAAAGCCATCTTGATCTGTTGTCGCACCAAAGAATAATTTTGAAAATTCAAATGCTATTCAGTCACAAACTCAATTTCCTCTCCAATATAGTGATTTCCTGTGCTCTAATACCATGTAGAAATTCTACAAACAATATGTATACCAATGGATTCAATCTGATCAAGAAATTTACTAAAGCAAGATATTGAATCCTTCTACAAATCAATTGTGGAAAATAAACACGATCACAAATCACAACAAGTAAAGAAAGAATCAAATCAAACCACAACACATATATTTTCTCGGGGAAAGCTTGCTGCTCAAAACCCCTCTATCTCTATTATATAATGAACTAAGTAATCATGAAACAATTACAATGCACTCATCTCACAAGAGTCTGCTGCACTCTGCTAACTGTCTCACATTGATATGGACAAAATCGACCAACACTTAGCCAATTTTCAGCCTCTGCTAAGCTTGCCTTGATTGTGCAATTCATGTGGAATGCAATCCCTATTATTTAGGAAATTCAACCTTCCAAAATTGTGCAATGCTCATGGGAAATCCTATGGTTGTCTTACTGCATGCGGGCAGCCTGCTAATGATACAACTGATAGTTAACATCCCCTTAACCTTTGTCTCAACTAGGTCTCTACTAGAATTGACATGCATGCAACTATTAATAGTAAATCATCAGTTGCATGACAGATGACTGCATGTGAATTAATTCTGATTTAATTCACTTGATCTCTCACTAGTGCAACAAATAGTTACAACTAGTTCAACTGATTTTAACTCAATAAATTGAGTTAATTGATTTCTCATGCATTAAACTAATGCACTAACTGCAACTCGAACTCCATAACTAATAGAATCACTCTGCATGCCTCACCGACCACACTCAACTTGAAATTCATGAGCTAACTAAGTTTATCACACTCAGTTAACTATTACAAGTGATTATGAGATAAGAATACATTTTATTGTCGAATTTAATTAAGGGAAAATTAAATTAGACACACATTACTCATTGAATTTTCAACGAAAATTCAGTACATCAGATATAGGCATCTCAATAGAGATCAACCTTTAAAACCACTTTATAGGAATGATAGTAATACATCAGAACCCAAAACACACAGCCAACTATCTCAACTCCAACCCCTTTCCTTCCTCACAACCGACTTCCTTTCTTTCTATTTCCTTGCTTATCTTTATTTTATATAACCACATTGTTATTCTTCACTATCTCCTCACTTGGTTGTCTTTCCCTGCTTAGTTGTCTTGGCCTTGTCCCGCTTTCTCCTCCGCAACTCGAAGTCCGCTCCTACTTATTTCTAGTTGCTTTGGCCACCTCTGTAAATGTTTATCTACAACCTGACTACCTTCCAGCTATTCCAAAACTGTTTCAAAATTTTCTAAAAAATGAAGGCCCCAAAATTGATGTATACTTCCTTTTCTTCCATATGTTTAGGGGACTGTTTTTGAAGAATATGTCTTTAATATCCCTCCATGTGAGCTCAGAAGATATATCTATAAAACATTGTGTCTCTATGAGGATAGGAATGGAATACTTTGTAATTTCTACTACTTATTAAGTGATTTCTTTTGACACTTCTTTTGAGGCCACTCAAAGGGTAGTGGGAGACGTCATTATAACAAATGATTAGAGAGTAATAATACTAGTAGCTATAACACCTGCACGTGGGAGCACACTCATGGCAGCAAAGATTAACTTTATGAAATTATTTATATATTACAATAAATACATCAAAAAATCATGTTAAAAATCTATTAAATGTAGCTGAGAGTGTAAACCAATCAAAGATGAAGCAGTATCAATGTTTAAGAAAGAAACCTGCATCAATATAAAGGAGGGTGCATGCCAGAGCAACAATGGAAGGTCAAGGCTCATAAGAAGCCTTCAAGGTATGCTTGTGCGCTCCAATAAAGGGAGAGAGAGAGAGCTCAAGGGCACAAGGCACAGGTCCAAGGCATGAAGAGAATTCACTTGTGCACTCAAATAGTTCCTCTTGAGCAAGCGAGGCTGAGAAGCTATAAAGCACCCATGGCTGCAAGGAAGAAAACAAACAAAGGTGGTCATTACCACATGTATGAGCCCATGGACATGAATTTTCTCAATGAAGACCCAACTGCCATGGAGGTTTTCAAAAGAACAAGTTGCTTTCAATTTTGTCAAAGGTTGCAGTGTTGTCATTGTTGTGTAGGTAAATCCTCTCTGTAGATAGAGATGATCCCTCTAACCCTAGAGTGGGTCTACCAACAAGGGAACAAGCTAATGTGTAGGTTCCTAGTTAACGAATGAAATAGGTTGGGATAGATTGTCCTACCTAGAGTCCAACGCGATTGTTGTGTCTATAGTAGTGGCGGCCTCTTGATCTCTACCTCGTCAGGTTGCGGTACTTTAGCAGTGGTACTCAGATTCCTGCACAAAGATCAAAGGAAAAGAGAATCATATAAGAAAATAATTTCATTCATAACTAGCTAATCAGTCAAGGAATATTAAACATATTACGTAAAATAAACCATATTAACACAAGATGGGAACTAGACAATAGTCATGTATATATAAATAGAAGAAAGAGATTACAATCGGAGCCTTGACATCACAGCCTCCTTCAGTGGGTTCAATCGAAGCGCGTCTCGAAGGTTCGTCAGGAAATGGGATGAGGCAAGGACACAAGCCTAAGCTCTCTCTTGACAAAGGTCTCTTTCTTAGCTCTATCTCACTAGCAAAATGTTCGGCAATTCTCTTCAGGCATTCGGCTATAATTGTTCAGCTAGTGTAACAATGGGAGATAGATTTATTTATAGAGGGAGAGGAGGAGGTTGGGATCCCTACAATAGTGGATGGGAGGCCTTATCCTTTGTGAGGTTTCCCCATAAGGTGGAAACAAGAGGCTAAAGGAGGGTGTTCGTGGTTATTCTGTCGAACCACCCAGGCTGACTCACCCACAAAGTTGTTAGCATGGAAACTTTGCCTCTATATTTAAAAATCATTCCAAAAATAGCTTGGCGCGGGTAGCCCACTGGGACAGAGCGCTAATAGGCGCGGGGCCCAGTGTTAATCTTCCTCCTTGGCACGAGGGCATAATGGTATACCGACGCCAACCCAAAAACATGTGTTTCTGATGGTCTGCTCAGGGAATTTTCAACAGAAGGAATGTTTTCCTCATGGAAAGGGATGAAAGGATGGTCTTTGCAAGGCATGACACTTTTATTAGTCACAAAAATGATCCTCCAATGTGCGGGATGGGGATTTTAGGGACGGTGACAAAATGTTGTGTAACAGATGCCCCCTAAAGCATGAGGTCTAAGAGAGAGGGAGGGGTGAAATGCTTTACGAGAACACGTTTGAACCAAACACCGCTATTGTAAGACCTTCAAGTACAAATAAAATTGATATCTTTGGTACATGAACATGTGGCATGGGCGCAACAATCCATAATAAAGTACATAAGAACTAATATCCAAGGTATGGATGCAGCCATCCAGCAGTAAGGATCAACAAATAGACTCAGGTATGGTTGCAGCCATCCAATCAAAAGAGTCATGCAATAATTCCTGATAAACCACAATATCCTGTAGCCTGGATCTTATCAGATAAAACCCAGGGTCTTGCACTCCATCTTGACCCGAACAAGTAAAAATTCAAGCATATGAATATGTGAGCTGAAGTCGAACATGTAAGAAAGTCACCTGATTACCAGCCAATGATGAAATTTGTTAACATGCACAAGAGAAATGACAATGGATCTCAAGGTACAATAGGTACAATCCATAGAATGTGAACAGTGATCTAGCATCAAACACCCATAGAATCACTCAATCGAAGGCCAATGATGTGAACCTGTTGTTGAATGCGAAGAAATTTCCATTGAGGCATGCATGCTGCAATGTATCGGAAGGGAGTCTCTAGATCAACTTCTTGGATAATGAGCTGAAGTCAACAGGAAATGACCTGGTCGAAGGAGGGCCATAATGTTTCCCACATCATCGACACGAGATATAGGAACATGATGATAGTGAATCAGGACCGAACAGAGGATCAGAGGGAGGTTGAAAACTGCAAAGGAAAACTTCCCTTGACAATATCAGCGACACGATTCTAGATTTGGCAGTATTTGAAATCAAGGGATCTGAGGTCATGATGACATGGAAAAGAGTAGATGAGAGGTCAAAACAGGTTACCCAAAACTATGGAGGAAAAAATGATGAAATGAGATGTCCCCAACCCAACACGAATGCAGATGAGTGTCATGTCTAAGAGCGACATACTGCCAACACAACTAAAAAATGGTTCCATTTTCCCCCACCATTTCTGGTAAGTACCCCAATTATTTTTGGAAAACAAGATTGAAGGGGATAGCATATGCTTGGAATGTAATTTTTTCCTTTGGAAAAATCCATCCTAGTACATTTTACGAGCCTTAGGAAGGAAGAACTCGGTTAAAGTCATGGTGACGATTTATGATTTCATCAGGTTTTAACGAGTCTGACAAAGGAAGAACTCGACATCTTTTCATGTTTAGAGAGTTTGAAAAGAAGTGGAAAAGAAAACTCCAGCAGGTCCCTTTTCATGAATAGTCCCTCAGATCCAAAAAGGTAGAAAACAATGTCTAAGAGAACCTCTTAGTCGTGATAGGCTAAGTTATTCCTTTAATAAATAACTTAGCCTATCACGAAGGTATTTCACACTCAATCAGAAGGGTAGCTTCTAGACTGTAAACAAGCTGAAATGGAGTGAATTCGGTCGCATCCTTAACTGAGGTTCGGTATTCACAAAGAGCCAAAAATAACATGAGATGCTAGTTTGATTTGTGTATCATTCATGGCTTCAACCTGGCCATTGGCACGAGGATAGTATGATGTTGGGCATCGTGGTCACCGGCTTAACCGATCCAACTACCTTGCCACCATATAATGCCGAAAATGGTAACCATGATCGGTAACAATGACTTGAGGGACACCAAACCTAGAAATGATGTGATTGAATATGAGCTGAGCTGTTGTCTTACTGTCAGCTGTAATTGTAGGCATTGCTTCAGCCCATTTGGTGAAGTAGTCAACAGCTACGATGATATAAGCATGCCCTCCGGCCGAGTGAGGGTTACATGTCATAAAATCAATGCCCCACTTTGCAAAGGGACCAACGGTAATGACAGGGTGGAGATGTGAAGGCACCGCACACATCTTGCGCTGATAGATTTGGCAATCATGACATTTACAAACAACAACAATGCAGTCCTTGAAGATGGTGGGCTAGAAATACCCAACACGAAGAATTTTCTATGCAGTAACATAACCAGACATGTGACTGCCACATGTGCCACTGTGACAGTCATTTAGGGCTTTCTCAACCTCCTCGAGAGTCAAACACTGGAGGAGAATGGAATCAAATACGATGCGGTAGAGTGTATCTTCAACTATACGATAAGGTTGCGATTGATGATGGATGCATCGGCGAGCATCCTTTGTCAAATCAGATCTGAAGGTAGAAGTCTGAAGATATACGATGATATCACCGTACCAAGGATCGAGGGTGCTAATCAGAAAAAGCGTATCATCCGAAATGGATTCCTTGGAACCAAATGGAGCGGAGTCAAAGGGGAGGGAGCAGATTAGATTAGCAAAGACTAATGATTTCTTCGACTTGGTAGTAGAAAATTCGAAATTAAAATCTTGGAGGATGAAAATCCACTTCGATTACTTGCACCCCAGCAATTGTCGAGATAATATATAGGTCATAGGGTTGCAGTCAGAAATCATAGTCACTATACGCAACATAATGTAATGATGAAAATTTTGAACAACTTGAACCGCAACCAAGGCCAACTTCTCGACATGTGCATATCGCGTTTCAGTATCGAGAATGTTACGAGATAGATAATAAATAACATGCTCATCACCGTCATCATCATCTTGTACGAAAACCATGGAAATCGTGTTGAAAGAGGCGGCTAAATAGAGGGAAAAATCACGATGATAATTTGGAGGACACAATAGAGGAGCGTTGAAAAGCAACGTCTTTAGTGCATTGAAAGACTTCTGGGCGATCTAATCCCAAAGGAACGGGATGCCCTGCTTTAGTAATCGTGTGAATCCTTTAGCGACTTCGACATAGTTAGGTATAAGATGGCATAAAAAATTAACCTTCCCTTGTAGACTCTGTAGCTGATGTAATGAGGATGGAGAGGGGAGTGGGATCTACAGATGGATCCCATCTTTTTTTTTTTTAATCAATGTAAAAGATGCACTTATGCAGATTCAGCCAGATATTATAGCGTCGACAACGAAGTAAAATCTTATGGAGATGGTCAGGGTGGTCTTTACGTTTAGCTGAATGAGATGGAAGATCATCCAGATAAGGCTAAACAATGTGCTTAATATAGTGAAAATAATATGACATTGCTCGCTGAAATGTAGCCCCAACATTTTTCAAGCCGAAAGGGAGCTTCTTATAAGAAAACGTACCCCAAGGACAGATGAAGGCGGTCTTACGTTGACTCGTCGAAAGAATTTTAATTTGGTTGTAGCCAGAAAATCCATCCATAAGAGAAAAAATCTCACTCCCAGCATAGTCATCAATGATTTGATCAATAAATGGAGTAGGATAATTATCCTTAGGGTAGGCATGATTGATATTGCAATAATCAACACAGACACGAATGGTACCCTACTTCTTATCTATAGGAAAAATGTTGGACACCCATTCTATCAAGGGAATAGGATAAATAAAACCATATTTTAGAAGTTTTTCAACTTCACCCTTAATGGCGACAACCTTTCTAGGGTGCATAGGACAAAGACGCTGGCGAGTAGGCTTCGCACCAGGATAGGTAGGAATCTCATGCACCACTATACTGGGATTGATGCTGGGAATATCTTTGTAAGACCATGCAAAGACATTGCGAAACTAGTGGAAAAGGCTAGTATAAACCTAAACTTCATCTGAAGAACAGGTGACCCAAATATGGATGTTCTCGACAATTCCCGATTTCACGGAAATGTCAATAGGAATCATTTGTGTGATATTACTCAATTTACCCCTCGTAAAAACTTCAGGTGTTAGAATATGCATTTGAAGTGGAGGAGAAGGAACCTGAGAAGCAAACCCCTCAAGACACGTAGACATGGCCCCAAGGCCAGGCATGAACGAGGAATGATGATGACTGTCATCCCACGGAGGATCCTCGAGAGACATAGTTTCCACGATGGCTTCATCAGAGGGAAATATCTCTTTCAAGGGATTAGGCGAATCTGAATCACCGAGTCAAGGGGATAGAGAATAAGTGTCAAGAGAAATGCCCAAGGGAGGGTGATCAAGAGGCGGAGGCTCCGAAGCCAAAATACGTTCACAATAGTCAATATCGATAGGACTTAACGACATCGAATCTCCAAAAGAATCAATCTGTTTAGGCGAAAGGGTGATCCATGGGTCATCAAACCGGGAGATCATATTAATCTGAATAGTGTTGGGTGGAGGAAGAGGAAAAATACCCATGAGGGTAGGATCTTTGAAAAGACTCGGCCCTACGCTCTCGTAAGGTGTAGGAATTTTATCCATGTATGGAATGTTGTTATCGAAAGAAGAAGTGAAGAACGACAACTGATCAACGATAATGATCTTTCCTTCGTGCGGAAATTTCAAAACACGAAAGAGAGTGGACGAAACACACAACATGGCGTGAGTCCAACTGCGATCGAGGAGAAGATTGTAATTGAGCTTGGCGTCAACTACTTCAACCTCAACATTAACCGTCTTCCCTTCTAGTGTAATCAGTAAAGTAGCGAGAACACTAAGAGGTTTAGATTCCCTTCCATCAAATGCTTCTAGAGAATTTGGCGATGAATTCAAAGCTGGAGAACCAATGGCTTTCTAGCAGGTAGATGACATGACGCACGTAGAGGCACCCTCGTCCACAACTGCTTGAGGGATATTCAGTCCATGAATGCCAACTTGTATGATGAGCGCAAGCTAGTGCGGGAGAAGCAGGACGAAATTCTCTGAGTCGAAAGTGATAAGGCTTGAATCAGTAGGATCAACCCCACCGATCACAGATAACAAAGCCTTCCACTGAGACAGACAACCCTAAAGTACTTCTAATGCAGACATTGCAGATGGCGCCTGAATCAAATCCTCAACAATACTGTAATGTTGAGCAGCACGGGCATGGGGATTATAATACTTACAGAGTACACCTTTGGAAGGTGGTTGTACAATGGGCTCAGTACTGGGCCTTTTAATCTGAAGAGGGCTAGAAGTAGGCGGAGGAGGAGGACCATCAACGATAGCTTTCCCCGCTGCCTGATGTGATTCGGTATAATCTTTCGACTAGGTAGCGATAGAAACATATGCAAAACAGTTCATCATGAAGACCTGAGAGCAAAATGGGGTAGAGGACTGAGATTTCTCTACCATCTGGGTTTGCTGTGATGGAAAAGGTTCTTTGAGAACAACCGTAGTTCCTTGGGTGCCTTTGAGCAATCTACTGACTTCGGCCCATCGAGGACAGTCCTTGGAGTAGTGCTCTTCATCACAAATCAAGCAAGGGTACTTCGGTTTACACTGTGAACCATCATCAGCACGAGATTTTTGAGAATCTTGTTTCGGGGTATCGGCTTTGGCCTTACCTTTACCCTTCTTCTTTCCTTTGGAAGTTTTATCCATTGGATTGAACTAAACGACATTCACTTCCACAGTTTTACCAGAATTCGAGGTAGGCTGAGAAGCAATATCGTTGGAAGGATTAGATTTTTTCTTCCTAGGGTTCGAAGGAGAAGACTTCCGAGAAGTTTGAGACATGGAACCGATGATACTGTCGACAGATGGTGTCGTCGGTGCTTTGGAAGTTCCAGGTCGAGGAGCATCAGGAAAGATATCATACAATGTGCTAGACTGGGAGTACACAAGATCAAGGTACTGGGCACAAGCAATGGCCTATTCTTCGGTTACACGTGCCCCCATAGCTATGTCTTTAGAAATTTGATTGACAAATGAGGTATTGAACCAATCAGTTAGAAGCTGATCAGGAATGTCAAACTTGATCAAGTGACGACGACGCCTCCATTCATGAATATGGTCTGAGATATGAGTAGCTCGATCTTATTTCAAGGATGTGAGGAGGTGCATCCAGGTCTCATACCAGACCGGTAACTGAAAATCTATAATAAACGCCATGGCTAAAGAGTTGAAATCTTGAAATATGCCACGAGATAATTCAATGTACCACTTTGCAGCGGCAACAGTAAGAGTCCGTTGGAAAAGACGGAGTCGGGTGGAATCGTCAACCCAAGGGTTAGGGGAATACCAAAGATGGTATGTCATAACGTGTGCTTGGGGGTCTTCTCTGGACTTGCCCTCAAACTTAGGACAATTGCCAGGAATTTTTGTTGGAACTGGAGGCTAATACGGATTATGAAGAATTGGATCATTTGTCAATTTTGACACATCAGGTAGTTCCAACGTAGCAAGAAATGGAAATTGAGGATTAAAAGGCATTGGAGGTCATTGATAAGGACCAGTGTTAACAATCCACCCAATCTGAGAGAATTTTTTCCCCCATATTTTTTTTACTAGAGGATTTTGTCCATAGGGGTTATAAGCTAGATAGTTCTGCCCATACTGGGGTTGAGGATCGGGATACTGATTCTGAGCATACCATTGAGGTCCTTGCTGAGCAACATATAGATTTTGCTGCGGAATGTAAGCATTGCCTTGAGGTGGATTATACACCATCTAGGATTGATTTTTAGGGTAATAAGTAAAGCCTTGGGGCGCACTATGTACTGACTGATATTGACCTTGAGGAGGGCAACTAGCGCCTTGAGGTTGAGTAGGTGGTACCTGCTGAACAGGTTGAATGGGCTGGTGAGTTGGTTGAACAAGTTGAACCGGCTGCTGAGAAGGTTGAACGGGTTGAATCAGCTCTTGAGCAGGTTGAGTAGTTTGAATCGACTACTGAGGCTGGGTAGGCTGCCCCTGTGGAGCAGGTTCACCTAGATATTGAGGGCAACCGGGTTGCCCTTGTGGAAGAGGTTGGCCCGATGGTTGCGATGAACTAGGTTGCCCCTGATAACCAGGTTGACCTGGAGCATGACTGTAGGTTTGTCCTTGTTGTACAAAATCTTGGCCTTGTGGAACGTAAGTTTGCTGCTATTGCACAAAAGGTTGTCCTTGTGGTGGATACATTTACCCCCCATGAACATAAGACGCTCTTGGTTGAAACTGAGGTTGACCAGACGGACCGTAGGGTTGTCCTTGTTGGACCGAAGGTTGACCTTGTAAGTGTTGTCCTTGCGGACCATAAGCATTAGGGCAATTTTGAGGTCTAAAATGGGCTTTCTAATTAAATAATAAAATAATAGCTAAACCAATAAAATAATATTTATGAATTTGCAATTCACTTTTTGCACCACAATCCATGTAACCATAGTTAAATTAAATTCAAAATTTGTACCAAAATAAAATTAATAAAAAATTGTATTGATGTGACTATAAATAAGAATGAGTTTTTCAAGAAAAATTTCATTATCATTGAACAACTAATGCATTTTTCCTTTGTACTTAAATAACTTGAAATAAAATATATTTATAAATTTATAAATTCTTAATTATATTATATGCTATTAATTAAAATTTATATTATTTAATTTGTATAATAACATGTAATTAATATAATATATAAAAATAATATAATATAATATAATATAATAAATGTATAGGGATATGCATTGTTGCTTTCAAGAAATATGAAATGACAATAATATTATTTTATTCAAAAAGTGCGAAATGACATTTATTATGAGTACTTTACTTTATGAATTTAAAAGTACTTAGAGAACTACCATGGTTAACCATGAGTTTTTATCCACCATTGAGAATTTGACAAGTACCTTTAACTCAAGCAATGCCACGTCAACCATTAGGGATGATGTCATCCCCTAAAATGTGTTTGGTTCTCATAAATTGAATTTTGATTGTACATTTTCCTTAGGAGGCCCATTTTAGACCTCAAAATTCCCCTAATGGTTGTCCATGAGGACCAAAGGATTGTACTTGCTGGATTAAAGGTTGTCCCTATAAGGGTTGTCCTTGTAGACCTGAGGGTTGTCCCTGTATCAATGGCCCTTGATGAGGAATGATCTGATAGGGATCGGCGGGAGGTAGATAAACAACCTGATTAGGATCGATAGGAAGCAAATATACGGGATTACCGTAGACATCATAATGATGGGGAGGATTGACAGGAGCTTGGGGCTGTTGAGAAACCTGGGAGTTCTGCTACTGGACCGCCAATAGATACTCATAAAAAGTAAGGCCGCCATGAATAGAAGTAGAAATCATAGCCGCACTAGAAACAGGCATGGCTTCCACAGTGTGAGCTTGTGATCTACTCATGGCAGGTATGACAGGCTAGGTGGGATTAAGAAATATAGATCTGTGAGTGCGAAAAGATCCTGACGACTGAGTCGTAACAACTGGTGCAGATGAAGCCACACAAATGGTGGGTTGGACCGGGACAGATGTAACAGTGACCGAAGAACTAGGTGTCGAAGGCGACATTCCTAATGAAGGAAGGACCGAACTCCTTGGAGGAGTTGATGTACTGGATTGTGCTATGGACGTAACGCTAGAAATAATCTGACTCAAAGTCCAATAACCAGGTGGAAGTGACACCGATTGAGGAGAAGGTTGACTAGAAACACATGGGAGATCTTCTGGGAAAAGCTGATATTCCCCTATAGAAATAGGCAGTTCTTCACTGCCGGAAGGACTCGAATAATCCATGTTTGACGAAGCCATAAGATCGTCGAAAGGACTATGTAATGTTCCGAAACGGAAATCAACAGCTTTTACACCACTGAAAAACTCCTTTATCAGAAATATGAACAAGGCTATGTCAGAGATGGACTGAGAGGGCTTTTACCAGTTATGTCACCTCTAAAGAGAGGATGAGAACCGAAGGCTATCTGGCCATTTCTCAGGCTCTGCCTATAGCTATGCAAATATTTCTTCCTCGGGAAGATCTTGCTCAAAAGGATGAGCTACATCAACATCTAAACTTTAACAAGCAATAGCAACAATGAAATATATTTACTCATGAAATGTGAGAAGAGTGGAAATCTGATATAAAATCTGTAGCAGCAAATGATATACAAAATCCTTAGGGAAAAGACCTCTCAAGGTGGGCTCAAATTAGCCTCAAGGGAAAATGTACATAAAATGAAGAAATACTCTGCTACATAACCCAGCAACTCTATAACTACGCAGTCTCTAAGGGAAAATGACTGCAGACTGAAATATACAAGATGATATGACAATATGAGCTCAAATAAAGATAGGGGAGCAAGATCTCAACCCTAGAAAACAATACAACAATAATCCTCCAAGGGATTGGCTAAAATACATAAAACAGGAAAATGCTGGAGTTGCAGTGTAGTTGCTGCAACTCAATAATAATACATGAATGGAGAAGGAAGTAGATGCTGCAATAAACAATGATACCTCCTCCAATGATCTCCAAAGTGAAAGGCTACTCCTCTCACTGAAGATTGCACTCTCTAGTGCACCATGTGAACTCCTCCTGCAAACCCTCTCTGAAAATAATGTTGTAAGAGGAAGGGACTATGCCGGGAATGAGATGAAACAATGGCCCAATGCCAAAATCTGCAATAGAAGCTCCGGGATCTCCTCTGATCTCCTAGAGAAAGAGTGAGCTCCTCCTCTACAAAATAGCTCCGGAAATGGGTGATGGTGAATCCTCACTACAGCACCAGCAACTCCAGCGTTTCTACCCAACAGAATAATGCAGTAGCTGAAGATGAATGCTTTGGCCTCAAGCCAAGATGTGAGGAAGATGAATAACAGCTCCTCCAAGGCCTCCCAAGGAAGAGAAGGAGACTCCTAAACAAGAATCCCTCTTGTGCTGAGCAGCACAAGCTATCTCAGTTGAGCAACTGAAGAGAGCTCCAAAATCAAATTCTCTAGCATAATGAACAATGGCTCTCCTTCACCTTTTTATGCAAGGAATGCTTCCTTTCCATGGTCCCACCCATTAGGGTTTCTCTCATCCTCTAATTTCCCTCCATTCAAAACTGTGTAGTCTTCTTGAGCAAGCTTCTCCTCTTAGCCACATTGTTGACTTGGTCAACCATGGCCTAGTTTACTTGCTTTTGGCCCTTTTCACACTAGGGACTGCCAAATTTAGCCACTTAAGTAACTCTTTGCACCTTAGGAGAGTTTATTTTGCTACTACATGGGCTCCCTTACCCATTTTATTCCTTTTATTAAAATAAAAGCAAAATTAATGTTCCAATTAACATAGTGAAAAATTTGGAACATTACAGTCCTCCCCTCCCAAAGATTGCTTGTCCTCAAGCAAGTGCAAGGGTAGAACTGAAAAATATCCTCCACTCAAGGCATGGATTCTGAAATATCATCATGTAGACCCTCCATCCCCTAAGCAATCAACCAAGCAAAATGAGTCACCCTCTAACTAGGCAACTCCTGAAAATACTCCTCCACCTTGTGCTCATGTAGAAAAGGTGTGCTGAAATGTTGAATATGGTAAGCTTCATAGCTTACCCCACACTATCCTCTTCTCCAATTATGATAAGTGTGGAGTGAAAGCTAAACTAGGGTTGCAATAGTGTTGCCTTCAAGAGGCAATATGAAGTGTAGATCCCCTAAGATCTCTCCTCCAACACTGCAAATCAAGTTGGCCCAAATCATCTCATATGTGATGAGTTGGAATTCATCATCATATGGCATCAAAGCAATCATATGGTTCACCTCATGTAAAAACAAATAGCTGAACATGGTGACCATATCATCTCCCATACTCCCCTTGGAGCATGAGTTGCAAAAACAATGGAGGTCCCTCCTCCCAAAGGGCACATCCCCCCAATGAGTTCCTCCCTCCTCATGATGCATATGGGGTTGCTGCTGATATATGGCTGAAATGAAATGGTATTCAAAAGATACCCAAGCCACCCCATCAAACATATAAACCATGAAGTGCCTTCTCCAAAAACTCAAACTCTCCAAATAGCTCCTTCTGCATGAAGGAAAGAGGTGAAGCTTGGCAATCATGGGTTTCCCATTGTTTCTCCTGAAACATACAACATGAAAAGTAGGGAGAATCACACTCCCAATGGGCATCTTCAATTTATGTCCTACTTTCCAAACAAAGCTCCCCATGTCAAAATAAAAATCTGCAATGCATGGAAGCAAGAACAGATAGAAGCAAGTTGTCACATGACAACCAGAAAGTGGATCATTGTTCCACTCATGGAACCTGCACAGGGCATCATTGGCCTGCCTCAAAATAGAAAGTAACAAGTGCTTTCCCAGCCACTTTTTTTCTGCCACATTCATCCTACAAGATGTGATCATGAAAACATACTTTGGTGCCAAAGGTGTTGTTTGGTCAATTTAGTGTGTCCTAAATTGCTGCATTTAATTTGTCAATCCGGGAATCGTAAGCTGATGAAGTGCGGCGCACTATATGTGCAAGATAACCTATTTCTTAACTTTTGTCGTTTTTGGTCTTTCTAAGGTGAAATGGAAATTCTAAAATGAAAACAAGTTTGGTTATATTTGTTCAAGGAAGTGATATCCCCTATAATGATTTACCAACTTGAAACTTTAAAATCAAATTGAAAATTACAATGACAAGACTTGAAAGAAAATAAAAATGTATTGCTGGAATGAAAAGGTGCTGCTAATCTAATGAATCAAAACAGTAAACTAGTGAACATAAAAACCAAACTATTCTTGCTGCCGACTAAACACAAAAGAAACTATGCTTAAGGAAATTCAAAATTGCAACAAAATAAATCTAAATCAGATTACATCAATTCATTTTCTGACCCTTCATCATTAGTTCAGCTATGATTTTCGGAAGTAATCATAAACAACTTGTGTAACTGATATTTAATTTGCAGAAAGTAAACTAATACTAAACCATACACTTATGATTCAATCCCTCACCATCAGTCCAGCTGTGGCTTTCGGAGGTAATCGAAGATGTCATGCATGATTTAATATATCTAAATTTGCAGAAAAGAAACTAATACTAAACTACACATTTCATAATGCAATCCCTCACCATCAGTCCAGCTGTGGCTTTCGGAGGCAACTGAAGATGCTATGAGCAGCTTAATATATCTAAATTTGCAGAAAAGAAACTAATACTAAAATACACATTTCATAATGCAGTCCCTCACCATCAGTCCAGCTGTGGCTTTCGGAGGCAACTGAAGATGCTATGAGCAGCTTAATATATCTAAATTTAACTACTAAAGCAGATAAGCAAAACTGAAATGTACAAAGCAAGACTGAAGTTAAATAAAAGCTATGAAAAGCAAACTAGCAGCAGAACAATGTTAGTTTCATGTCATTAGTCAAAATGCTATGAAAATGCCCGGGCTGTCTATCTAAAACCTGCAATCAAGAACACTGATCAGTGATTAACAATCATAAAACATGAAAGACAGAAATGAAATGGAAATTACGGAAATGTATAAACAGAAATGAAACAACTGAAAAGTATGAACATATGGATGGATTATGATACAATGATTTTTAAAGAAATGAAATGAGAAATATACACTAATACACAAAACCTTAGCTGAGCAGGGGCCCTCTACACAGCCTTGGTAACGATCCTCAAACAACGAATTAAGTTGAAAAACAAAGTCTTCTCATATTAAAAAGCAGTTCATTACAGAATGGTAGTGTTACGGCACAAGTGCAGCGTAATCACTACAGAGCAGACTAAAAGATAACAGAGTACATTCACTAACATCAACTAACTTTTTGTGTGTATGCAAACGCGCTATATATAACAACAAACTATAACTGTCTCCTAAAGTTCATGATGGCAGAGAGCACGTAGACCACTACGTCCACGGATATAGGAGTATGGTCGTGTTGGAAAGTAGATCTACGAAAGGTGGATGCTTGAATTCGACTCTAGAACCCTGTACAGATGTCGATTTAACCTCCGCAGGCTTAGAAACGGCCGTATGGATCTTTATGTGCCATGAAACAGAGTCCGGCCGACATGAAATTCCATAGTTGACTTCCATGTGGACGCCTTTGACCGCGGCTTCTTTGGACGAGTTTTCTTGAACCAATAGGACACGAACCATGTCCACGTCATTCCTGACCTGCCCATGTGGCTCGTTTCCCTTGTAGACACCTGTAGCATAGAGTTTCACAAAATAGCTGCGGAAAGTTGCAGCAGCTGCGGAAAGTGGCAAGATTCCACAGCTGAATGAACAAAATCTAGATCAAATAGCAAACACAAAAATATAATTAAAAACCATGTTAGATGCCCTTTTGCACATGATATTGACAGTTTGGGAGGTTTAGGAGAGTGAAAAAGGTATGGAAAAATGTATGGAAAAGATGCAAATTTGGGACTCAACATACCCCCACCGTGAAGGTGTTGCATGTCCTCATGCAACCAAAATTTTGATACTCTTTGTTCAGTTCATGTGCCTTGATACTTCAGCCAGAACATCCAATCCCCTTCTCTTCTTCTTTGGTACTGCCATCATTCTGGGTTTCTTCATTAAGCACCTAAATTTGATATTCACAAGTGCTCTGCTCAATTTCTGGCATTTCCTTTTCAATTTCTTATTCTTCTTTTGCCATATTCCCAAATGTAACATAGTATTATCATGGATGATCTTGTCCAGTTTACCTTGTTCTTTCAATGTTTCATTTTCATTTTTGATGTGCCAATTTAAAAGCTCCAGCTCAAAAATTTCTTGTTTTAATGATTGAACTAAATCATCCTGCAATGTATGAGGCTGAATGGAAGAGGTACTTGGACCTGTGGCTGCCTTTTCCAAGGATTCTATATAGTCATATACCTCCTGCTGCTTGGGGTCTATTTCCGGTGTCATTTTCATTGGGCTGTCCCCAAAATGCTGCAAAGGAGAATTATGTTCAAAATCTAGCCGAGGAGGGCTTACATCAATATTTTGCTGAGAATAAGATGGAGTATGCTCATTGTCTGATTGGGAATGAAAGGAACCAGGTTCACTAACTGACTGAAATGGACTATGGTCAGTTGGAGACTGTTCAGATGTCTCCTCACCCAAATCAATGAAATGAGGACCCTTAATTTGCATTTTTCTCAATTTCCCCTTAAGCCTGCTGCTTCTCCTCACACGCTGTGGTACACTACCCTTTTGTTCTTGTTTTCCTGTCTCTGCCTTCTTGGATATAGATGACTGTTTTTGAAGATAAACTAATCTTTCAGATAGTATTTGGTGATCTTCTTCTTCAGAAGAAGGAGTTTTATGGATAGCCTCAATAATTTCTTTCCCTTTTGGTATTATTGGCTTCTTAGCTTTAATTTCCTTCTTCTTCCTTTTTACCAATCTCTCTTCCCTATCAGTTTTTTTTCATAGTAGTAGTAGAAGTATTTTGGATTTCATCTATTGTTCTTTTCCTTCTACTTCTTTTTGTTGTGCTAGCTGCGGGAATTTCCTGAGTAGGAGCAATTTGGGTTTCAACATTCATTCTCTTTCTTCTCCTCCTCCTAATTGAACTACCTTCAGGAATTTCCCGAGGTTCTTCAAAGAAGTTTCTAACTAGGAATTGTTCCCATGTATCTTTTCTTTCCTTTAGCTCCTTTTCAATCAGAATTTTTATAAGGCCGTGGTGATAAAGATGAGGCTCTACATCTCCTAAGTGTTTTTGAATAGTCACAGCCATTTTCTTCAAGCTATTGAATAGAAAATAAGGGAGATTGAGAGTTTGGTTTTCTAGAAAATTCATCAATAGCCTGGTATGGTACATGTACATAGACCCAAAACGACCTTCACATGTAATGAATTTCTGAACAATTAGCAGTAAAACGGCCCATTCTTCTTTTATTGCATGCACAGGGATTCCTCTTTTAAAAACAGTGATATCCATACCTTGATTTCGTAGGATTGTTCTCCATGCCTCATCACTGATACTTTTATTTTTGAACCAACGTTCTCCCTCCTGAAGAAGTTCTGTGGCTGTTGTTATTGATGCTTCATTGACCAAAAACTTGAGGTCTCCAATTTCTGCTTCCGAGCCATCAAATGACCTTGCAAACGCTTTCGTAACTTCTTTGTGGTAACCTCTGAATTTCTGAATAAAACGCAGCCATTTTGCTTTCCTCAACATCTCTTTTGCTTGCGGATATCCCTCTATAAACTTTGGTCCTTCTGGCTCTGCCCTTAATAATTTTCCCATTTCACTTCTCTGTGCTTCACAAATTTGCTTTCGTGAGGGTTTAAGTGGAAATGGAACGATGGAATACACAGGATCAAGCACAATGACTGTGGGGATGTATCATAAAATGAGAATGAGTACCATAAACGGAATGGAATAAGACTGTGGGTAGATATACGGGAGTGAGAATGAGCAAAAGGAACGAAATGGAGTGAAACAGGGAGTGAGAATGAGTAGAGTGGGGTTTCATAAACACGACAGAGACACGACAGAGAGGTTAACAAAGTATAACACATTCGGCAACGTTTTGAATTTTGGTGGCTGCGCAATTAAATATGAACACGTTTCAATCAACGGTTATGAGTTTATGTGGTTGCAAGAGTCCTAAGTCAAATCAAATACGCTTCATTATCACCGGTGGGATATTGGATCATAAGTGAAAATCGGGGTTTAATGATGAAACCGTTTGTGAATAAATGCAAGAGGATAACATGGAGATCGTGGAAGGTTACGGAACTGTCAATATAATAATTGCGCGTAATGGGTAGAGCTCATGGTTTGAAACTATATAAAAATGTGTTTTTCAATACTATTTGAAATAAATTTTATTCATACCTTTGGAATCTTTGCTTTTGCCCTTGGTCTTCAACTGATTGATCTCCACTGGTGTCCTGAATACTCCTTTGATCCTCTCACCTGCATTTTATTTCATAATTATGGAAATAACATCTAACTGTACATTCTCTTTGAAAACAGAGTAGTAGCTGCGGAATCTGCTTCTGGCTGCGGAAACTGGAGTCAGCTGCGGAAACAGATGTCAGCTGCGGAAACTGACACAGCTATTACTTGGTTGAATGGAAATGAACAAATGACAAATGACCTGATGGAATTGGTCATGAAAAATATTTTTATTGATGGAATGGATGAAATGAAGTGAATGAAATGAAATGAAATGAAATGAAATGGAATGAAGTGGAATGAAATGGAGTGGGTGGTGAAATGAAATGAAATGAAAGACAGATTTTTTTTGGAAAATATAGAGTGTCAGGTGTCCCTGATTTTCACCCTATATTTTCTGCATAAGACTGCCAATCAATGATTGGTTTTCAAGCTTATACCATTTTTTTTTTTTTTTTTTTTTAACTGAAAAACAAAAGCTAGGCTGGTGGAGAAGAAGAATTCTTCTGTACCAGCCTGATTGCAGAACTTTCTTGAAACATCTTGACAAAATCCTCTTTAGAGAGTGGCTTATGATAAACTTTCAATCTCTGGCCATTCACAATAAGAGGAGTTTGAAACTCATCAATGGTCTTGATTCTTACAGCTCCATTGCTAAAGATTTTGTCAATCTCATATGGCCCAAGCCAATGAGTATGAAATTTCCCTTGAAAATCTTTAAACTTGGAGTCAAATAACAATGCCCAATCTCCTTCTTGAAACTTCTTTTCTTTGATATATTTGTCATGCCATTTAGTTCTTTGATATTGAACTAGATCAGTTCTTAGAATTGCTTCTTGTCCGATCTCATCTAGCTCATTCAACTGCTCCATTCTATGCTTTTGGGCTTCTGATAAGTCCATCCCCAACTGAACTGCTATCTTGAAGGTCTTGACTTGGAACTCAATGGGGAGCAAGACTTCTTTCCCATAAACAAGTTCATAGGGAGAATGTCCTTTTGTATTTCTCCATGTAGTTCTGTAGGCCCACAAGGCTTCAGGAAGCCTTTCTGCCCAATCTCTTCTATGTAGATGAACAGTTTTGGTGATGATACTTTCAAGAACTTTATTTGTGGACTCCACTTGACCATTTTCTTGCGGATGGTAAGGAGTAGATATTCTATGCTTGATTTTGTATTCTTCCATCAACTTCTCCACCAAGTTGGATGTGAATTGGCTCCCCTGATCTGTCACAATTTCTCTTGGAACACCAAAGCGAGTAAAAATATCCTCATAAAGAAAATGAACAACTGAATTTTCAGTAGTAGATACTAATGCTTTGGCTTCTACCCATTTAGTAACATAATCAATACAAACCAATATATACTTCTTTTGCTTGGATGGTGGATTAATAGGTCCAATGAAATCTAAAGCCCACTTTTCAAAGGGTTCAATGAGTACCTGTGTTCGCAATGGCATTTAATTTGAAAGGGTAGGTTTCCCTACTCTTTGGCAGCTATCACACCTTTTGACATATTGTTTTGCATCTTTGAAGAGAGAAGGCCAATAATATCCCAAGGAGAGGATTTTATAGGCCGTCCTTTTGTCCGCAAAGTGTCTGCCGCATGGTTCATCATGACATGCCTTAAGAATATCAGGCATTTCATCTTCCCTGACACATCTTCTGATCACAAGATCTGGCCCTGTTTTAAACAATTTGTTAGAAATCCATGAATATCTTGAACTCTCCTGAATAATTTTTCGTTTTTCTCTTGGAAATAAATGTGAAGGTAGTTTCCCTGTAACCAAATAGTTAGCAATATCCGCATACCAAGGGGTCTTAATAGTTACTGCAAACAAATATTCATCAGGAAACTTATCTTCTACAGGAGAATCTTCTTTAGTATTCTGAATCCTAGACAAGAAATCAGCTACTGTATTCTGTTTTCCTGGTCTATCCAACACAGTAATATTGAATTCTCGCAAAAGTAAAAGCCATCTTGTCACTCTGCCATTAGTAACAGGTTTATTCATTAAATATCTAATTGCAGAATGGTCAGTATGAATAAAAGTTTCATAGCCTGTTATGTAATGTCTAAACTTATTAATTGCATGAACAACAGCTAAGAACTCTTTTTCAGTCACAGTATAATTCAACTCTGTGGGAGTCAAATTTTTACTGGTGAAATAAATGGCATAAGGAATTAAATCTTTTTGACCCAACACAGCTCCAAGAGCTGTATCTGAAGCATCTGTAGAAATATGGAAAGGAAGTTTCCAATTTGGTTCTCTCAAGATAGGTGCTTCAGATATTCTTGTTTTCAAAGTTTCAAAAGCTGATTGACAATCAGGATCCCATTTAAATTCACAGTCTTTTGTAAGCAACTTGAAGAGTGGATATGCTATTTTAGTGAAGTTTTCTATAAATCTTCTATAGTAACCAGTAAATCCTAGAAAACTTCTAACATCTCTTTGACAATTTGGAATAGGCAACTTGGAGATGACTTCAACTTTGATCTATCAACCTTAATTCCATCTCCTGAAATATGATGTCCTAAAAAAATCCCTTCAATAAACATCATAAAGCATTTTTCATGGCTTAATGAAAGGTTTGTTTCTTTACATCTTATAAGAACTTTTTCCAAATTTTCTAATGCCTCTTCAAATGAATTACCATAAACCGTAAAATCATCCATATAAACCTCTACACAATCATGGATTAGATCAGAAAAAATTCCTAGTACTGCTCTTTGGAATGTTGCTGGTGCATTACATAACCCAAAGGAAGCACTCGGTAGGCAAAAGTTCCCCATGGACAAGTAAATGTGGTCTTATCTTGATCTTCAGGTGCTACCTGAATTTGATTATAGCCACTAAAACCATCCAAAAACGAAAAGTACTTTTTACCTGCTAATGTATCTAATACCTTATCAATAAAAGGCAAAGGAAAGTGATCCTTCAAAGTTGCTTTGTTCAATTCCCTGTAATCAATGCATACTCTCCATTTACCATTCTTTTTAGGTACTATAACCAAAGGAGAAACCCATCGGCTATCTGAAATTGGATAAATGAAGTTTACATTGAGAAGTTTTTGGAGCTCTTCTTTCACTATCTCCCTAAGATTTGGATTCATCCTTCTTTGAGGTTGTCTGATTGGTCTACCGTTTTCCTCAATATAGATATGATGGATGCAAGTCTTAGGATCAATACCCTTCATGTCAGTATACTCCCATGCAAATGCAGTAGAATGTTTTTGCAAGATTCTGGTTAGTTCTTCTTGTTGTGACTTCTCCAGATGTTTGTTGATATTCAATGTCTTTTTTGGAAAAATCTCAAAAGCAGAATTACCAAACTCTTCCATAGAGTAGAGAGACATTTGTCTTGATGATAAATATTCTATGTCAGATTCCAACTGAAATTGTGTGGGGTCATATTCTGAAGTTATCTCAAAATTTTCTAATGTGTTCATAATTTGACTATCCTCACTAATTTCAGAAATGGTAAAGACAGGTTGTATAGTGTTCTCATCATCGACCCATTCATTGTCTCCTATTTCTGTAATTGCTCTTGCAGGAGGATACAAATTGAATTTCTTTGTCGAATTACCATTAGAAATGCACATGTCTCCAGATCTACAACTAATAAAAGCATCAGCTGTGGCCAGCCAAGGTCTTCCTAAGATAATTGGATGTCCTCCTAGATTACTTTTGGGAGTCAAAATCATAAAGTCTACTGGATATTCCCAAGAATCTAAGGAGACTGAAATATCTTCTAATACATCATCTGGTTTAATAACCGATCGATCTGCAAGTTGCAATAAAGTAGGTGTAAAAAGAAGGTTAGGAAGTTTTAACTGTTCCATAGTCTGTCTACTCATAATGTTGATAGCAACCCCTAAGTCAATCAATGTGTTTGGAATTTCTATCCCATTTATATGTGTTTTGACAATTGGACTTCCTGGATCTACATAATTCTGCATGGTAATTTTTCCCATCATAATGTCTGCAATCTTTCCTACCAGGTGGATTCTTCTTGTGTCCTTTAGCTTCCTTCCTCGTCTTTTGAAACTCAACTCCTTTATGGTTTTTGCTAGAATAGGAATTTCTCGAATGGCTTGTAGCAATGGAATCTTGATACAAACATTCTTCAATTCATCTAGAAAGTCATAGTTAGGCAACAAGATTTGCTTTTCCACCCCCTTATCAATTTGTAGTCTTTCCGGAAAAGGAGGTGTAGATGAAGATACAGGTTGCTCAACTATAGGAGTTGTGGATGTTAGCTTTTCTTTTTCTTTTTGAATTTTTGAATTTTGAAGAGATTCTTCCTCAGAACCTTTATTGACTTGAAGAGAGTCCTCTTCAGAGGTATCTTTCTCTTGAATGTCTATAGAAGGTTTTTCTAAAACTCTACCAGATCTGAGTTGTACATCGTTGAGAGGAACAATCATATAGGTAGGAAATTGTTGTCCTTCTACCATATAAGTAGTTTGAGGATTCTTATTGTTAGGATTTGGCAATGGCTGAGCTGGAAGTTGATTTGTCTTCCGTTGGTATGGGAGCATGAGTTGAGGATTTGTATTTTGTTGAGAAGGTTGTTGTTGTGGAAATGGCAATGAAAGTTGTGGATTTGGGCTTGGAAGTTGTGGAGCTTGTTGATTTTGAAAAGATGGAGGGTATTGATAAAATTGAGCAAATCTCCCATAAGGATTTTGCATCCCCTGTACCCATGGCTGATATGAATTCTGATGTTGGGGCCAAGGTTGTTGCCAAGGATTCCAATTTGGTGGGGTTTAAAGATTCATAGGGTTATTAAACCCTTGAGATTGTTGTCCCTGCCAAGGTCTCCTTGCGACAAAACAGAGAGATTCTACTGAATTTGGATCTTCTTGAAAAACAGCTTTGAGTCCAGGGATTGAAGGACAATCCTTGATCTCATGATTTTATGAGCAAATCATACATGTTTCTACAACTTTTGCATCCAAGGGACATTCCCTTAAAGCATGTTTCTTCCTACATTTCGGACAAAAGATGGCTAAAGCATCCGTTTCTGCTTTCTGCTTGTTTTGGATTTTAAGGGTGTCTAGTTGTTCACTAAGGCTCCCTAAGATATCAGTTTTGAACTCATCAAGCATATTACCAATCTCTGCCCTACTTACTGATCCAGTTGCACATTTGTTAGCCCTAATAAGAGAAGGATCCCTAGGCCCTTTTCCTGTTTTAGATTTTCCTCTTGAGAGATGGACACATAGTTCTGTTATGTCACGAAGTGGAAGTTGAGAAATGTCTCCTTTCCCATCATGTTTAAAATATCTATCCATTCATCTCTAATGGCTTTTAATATGAGGGCTTTCAAGGTTTCATCATCTAAGTTGCTCATCTTTGCTCTTTTCAAGTTGTATTGAAATCTTTCAAGTAAGTCTTCCAAATTTTCATCTTCTTTTTGCATCATTTTCAATACCTCATCCTTGTGATTGGTGGGCATACAATAGTCCAAGTATCTATCCAAAAATGTTTGTTTCATATCATTCCAAGTCCTAATAGATTGAGTGGCTAATCCCATGAACCATTTCAAAGCAGATCCCTTCAATGTTGAAGGAAACAGTTTGATTTTTTGAGAATCTTCCATATAGTCATAAGTTCGGCACACAACTTCAAACTCAAACAGAAATGTTTCAGGATCCTCACTTCGCAATCCATAAAAGTTAGGGAGAACAGATGGTGAGATATTTTTCATTGTCGCATGAGTTTCCTCATCAACTATAGGGAATCCAAGAAAATTGTCCCTATTTCTACCATCATTTCCTTCACCATTGTTATCTCCATTATCTCCTCCTCTCCTTCCTCCACCTCTATTTATTACTTCCTCTGCCATGATAGTTTCTTTAGAGTCCTTATAGTCCTCTAGTTCTTCTACCAAGGAGGGATGAGAGAAAGTCTCTTTGTTTTCTAAGTGGGTTTTAGTAGGTGGTATAGGAGAATCCTCTAATTCAGTTGTTCTTTGACTTCCAAAAATCTTAAGGCTAGGGGTAGATGGTGGTGAATCTGGTCTATGCCTTGAAGAAGATGGAGTTATGAAAATCGAACTCTTGGCTTTAGCTATAAACCTTCCCCTAGAATCTCTTGCTCTATGCATGTCATTTTTTTATTTTTTTAAAAAGTTGGGCTAATAATTCTCTTTCTGATCTTCCAGATCACACTAGGTGCAAGAAGAGAGCATACTTAAGAAATTACTAAACCAATAACTCTCTTTTCTGATCCTCCAGATCACACTAGGTGCAAGAGGAGAGCATACTTCAAGAAGTTATCAAGTTTTCCTTCTTTTATGATTTTATGTTTTTTTTTTTAAGAAATTGGCTACCTAGTTACACTTCCCCGGCAACGGCGCCAAAATGTTTGGTCAATTTAGTGTGTCCTAAATTGCTGCATTTAATTTGTCAATCCGGGAATCGTAAGCTGATGAAGTGCGGCGCACTATATGTGCAAGATAACCTATTTCTTAACTTTTGTCGTTTTTGGTCTTTCTAAGGTGGAATGGAAATTCTAAAATGAAAACAAGTTTGGTTATATTTGTTCAAGGACGTGATATCCCCTATAATGATTTACCAACTTGAAACTTTAAAAGCAAATTGAAAATTACAATGACAAGACTTGAAAGAAAATAAAAATGTACTGCTGAAATGAAAAGGTGCTGCTAATCTAATGAATCAAAACAGTAAACTAGTGAACATGAAAACCAAACTATTCTTGCTGCCGACTAAACACAAAGGAAACTATGCTTAAGGAAATTCAAAATTGTAACAAAATAAATCTAAATCAGATTACATCAATTCATTTTCTGACCCTTCATCATTAGTCCAGCTATGATTTTCGGAAGTAATCATAAACAACTTGTGTAACTGATATTTAATTTGCAGAAAGTAAACTAATACTAAACCATACACTCATGATTCAATCCCTCGCCATCAGTCCAGCTGTGGCTTTCGGAGGTAATCGAAGATGTCATGCATGATTTAATATATCTAAATTTGCAGAAAAGAAACTAATACTAAACTACACATTTCATAATGCAATCCCTCACCATCAGTCCAGCTGTGGCTTTCGGAGGCAACTGAAGATGCTATGAGCAGCTTAATATATCTAAATTTGCATAAAAGAAACTAATACTAAACACACATTTCATAATGCAGTCCCTCACCATCAGTCCAGCTGTGGCTTTCGGAGGCAACTGAAGATGCTATGAGCAGCTTAATATATCTAAATTTAACTACTGAAGCAGATAAGCAAAACTGAAATGAACAAAACAAGACTGAAATTAAACAAAAGCTATGAAAAGAAAAATAGCAGCAGAACAATGTTAGTTTCATGTCATTAGTCAAAATGCTATGAAAATGCCAGGGCTGTCTATCTAAAACCTGCAATCAAGAACACTGATCAGTGATTAACAATCATAAAACATGAAAGACAGAAATGAAATGGAAATTATGGAAATGTATAAACAGAAATGAAACAACTGAAAAGTATGAACATATGGATGGATTATGATACAATGATTTTTAAAGAAATGAAATGAGAAATATACACTAATACACAAAACCTTAGCTGAGCAGGGGCCCTCTACACATCCTTGGTAACGATCCTCAAACACGAATTAAGTTGAAAAACAGAGTCTTCTCATATTAAAAAGCAGTTCATTACAGAATGGTAGTGTTACGGCACAAGTGCAGCGTAATCACTACAGAGCAAACTAAAAGATAACAGAGTACATTCACTAACATCAACTAACTTTTTGTGCGTATGCAAACGCGCTATATATAACAACAAACTATAACTGTCTCCTAAAGTTCATGATGGCAGAGAGCACGTAGACCACTACGTCCACGGATATAGGAGTATGGCCATGTTGGAAAGTAGATCTACGAAAGGTGGATGCTTGAATTCGACTCTAGAACCCTGTACAGATGTCGATTTAACCTCCGCAGGCTTAGAAACGGCCGTATGGATCTTTATGTGCCACGAAACAGAGTCTGGCCGACATGAAACTCCATAGTTGACTTCCATGTGGACGCCTTTGACCGCGGCTTCTTTGGACGAGTTTGCTTGAACCAATAGGACACGAACCATGTCCACGTCATTCCTAGCCTGCCCATGTGGCTCGTTTCCCTTGTAGGCACCTGTAGCATAGAGTTCCACAAAATAGCTGCGGAAAGTTGCAGCAGCTGCGGAAAGTGGCAAGATTCCGCAGCTGAATGAACAAAATCTAGATCAAATAGAAAACACAAAAATATAATTAAAAACCATGTTAGATACTCTTTTGCACATGATATTGACAATTTGGGAGGTTTAGGTGAGTGAAAAAGGTATGGAAAAGTGTATGGAAAAGATGCAAATTTTGGACTCAACAGGTGCACACCAAAATCCATGTGGCTTCCCCCCACAATCCACTGTTAAAATAGCCATCATCTTTGCTGCAATAGACCATGAGCATAACCAAACATAGTGTAAAATAAGGAAATATCCTCCTTGATATAATATTTTTCTCATAATAATAAGAGAGTGCCAAACATAAAGCAAATGGTTACCTCCCTCATCATGTACTTTGGCCTTTGAGCTGAAATGCCTTAGTTGAAAAGTCCCCTTCACTGCAACATAGTAGGGGAGTGGTTGTGCCAACCCTCTCTTCATCTCTTGGGTTGTGCATCTGTCCCTATGCTAATATACATCCATTAGGATGCCCTCCCAAGTGGACTCCTCCATTAGTAAATAGCATGCATGGAAGAAGAATCCAAAGCTGTTGCATGTAGGTGTCTCTTCTTGTGCTTATGAGCCCAAGCCAAGAAGATCAAAACATAGCAAGGAATGTTGCCATCCATTACTTCCTCATCCTCCTCTCCTACATGCCTCCAAGAAACATCACTTGTGAAGTGGTTTTGAGAACACTTTAGCAAGTAATCCAAGCTCTCAAGTGACAGCATTGCTGGCCTTTGGAGTAGGGCCACTGTCATCTCAAATCTCCCATATTTGACATGAATCTTGCCAAAGAATCCTCCCATCATGTTGCTGCAAATGTAGAGCCCCTCCCATGAACAAGGTGCTGCTTGGGCATCCAAGATCAAAGAGCAATCTCCTTTCACTATGCTAGTGCCTCCTCTTTCTCCCGCAACAACCAAATAGAACTTGAGCAACAAAATTGTTTGCTTCCCCATCATACTTCCACCACTCCAAATATGAAATGGGAACATGATGAATGGTAAAAAGAATTTCATCCCATCATAATGCACCCATGCTCCTTTCTGCTTCATGGTGTAAGTATCCTGCCATCTCCTCTTCCCTTTCAAACCCCATGAAAATGAATAGGTCACATGTTGGCCAAACTCCCTCAAGAGCAACCAACGTAGCATGGCTTCTTGCTGCCCTGTATCATAGATTTGCAAGAGGCTAACCATCCTCTTGCCTCCCATCCACATCCACTCAGCTCCTAGTGGATGCTTCCCACCATTCTGCAACTTGGAACCTCCCCAACAAGAGTTGCCACCATCCCAAAATAGATTATCACCTTTGCATTTCATGGGACATTGAAATGAAATCCTTTCTATGTTCCATTTCTCAAACCCCATTCTCATGTGTGGTTCATGACTCATCAATGGAGTATGAGAATGATGGCACAGCGCAGTGACAGTCTTCTACTCAAGACAGTCAACTTGAAATGGTATGCAACTCCTCATAGAAGGTACTGAATCAACAGAAAATTTAAACTTGTGCATACCTATATGAAGTTTTGGGGAGTAGAATGTGGCTGAAAGTGTCTCTTCCCCAAATGTGTTGGCTGCCCCAACTGCTGAAGATGGAGGCTTCTCCTCCATGAATGTGACAGTGCTGGCATGTGCCCTCTCTTCTAGTGGTGAGGTCTCCTCCCTCCTATGGCCAAATCTTCTGATCAAGATCTGAGAAAAATCAGCAAGAGTAGAAACTCTTGCATGCCTCCCATGGCTGACCCACAAAATATTTGATTCTCGCTCAAGATGCACCGCTACAATTGCTATAGCCTCTCTATCTACTATAGGATGTAGCAGGAAGAAAGCCTCTAGCTTCTTCACCCAAGCCTCTGCTACACATGTGGGTGACCCATCAAAATTAGACAATAGGAATCTATTGCCTTTCATCCTCCCATGACTGTGGGGTCTTATTTCCTCTTTCTGCTGAAAAAAGTGTGAAAAATATAGAGACTCTTGGAAGAATCTAGGGTTTGCTCCATATTCAGCAAGATACTCACTTAGAATTTCGAATTCTAAGTGCTCTTCATGCTTCTGCTCTGCTTCTCTGTGAGAATAGGAAGTGCATGATCCTTCCTCTTCTCCTTTTTCTATCTCCACAACCTCCTTGGAGAGGTTATTTCTGGATCTGAACACTGATGAGATCAATCTCATCCTCTGCATCATCTTGACCTCTTCTTCTCTGAAATTTTAACTTCACAGGCTGAGCCAAGTTCGAAGCCCTGATACCACTGTAATGTTCCGAAATGGAAATCAGCAACTTTTACACCACTGAAAAACTCCTTTGTCGGAAATATGAACAAGGCTATGTCAGAGATGGACTAAGAGGGCTTTTACCAGTTATGTCACCTCTAAAGAGAGGATGAGAATCGGAGGCTATCTGGCCCTTTCTCAGGCTTTGCCTATAGCTATGCAAATATTTCTTCCTCGGGAAGATCTTGCTCAAAAGGATGAGCTACAACAACATCTGAACTTTAACAAGCAGCAACAACAATGAAATATATTTTCTCATGAAATGTGAGAAGAGTGGAAATCTGATATAAAATCTGTAGCAGTAAATGATATACAAAATCCTTGAGGAAAATACCTCTCAAGGTGGGCTCAAATCAGCCTCAAGGGAAAATGTACATAAAATGAAGAAATACTCTGCTACATAATCCAGCAACTCTATAACTATGCAGTCTCTAAGGGAAAATGACTGCAGAATGAAATATACAAGATGATATGACAATATGAGCTCAAATAAAGATAGGGGAGTAATATCTCAGCCCTAGAAAACAATACAACAACAATCCTCCAAGGGATTGGCTAAAATACATAAAACAGGAAAATGTCGGAATTGCAGTGTAGCTGCTGCAACTCAATAATAATACATGAATGGAGAAGGAATTCGATGCTATAATAAACAATGATACCTCCTCCAATGATCTCCAAAGTGAAAGGCTACTCCTCTCACTGAAGATTGCACTCTCTAGTGCACCATGTGAACTCCTCCTGCAAACCCTCTCTGAAAATAAAGCTGTAAGAGGAAGGGACTGCGCTAGAAATGAGATGAAACAATGGCCCAGTGCCAAAATATGCAATAGAAGCTCCGAGATCTCCTTCACTGATCTCCTAGAGAAAGAGTGAGCTCCTCCTCTACAAAATAGCTCTGGAAAATGGGTGATGGCGAATCCTCACTGTAGCACCAGCAACTCCAGCGTTTCTGCCCAACAGAATAATGCAGTAGCTGAAGATGAATGCTTTGGACTCAAGCCAAGATGTGAAGAATATGAATAACAGCTCCTCCAAGGCCTCCCAAGGAAGATAAGGATACTCCTAAATAGGAATCCCTCTTGTGCTGAGCATCACAAGCTATCTCAGTTGAGCAACTGAAGAGAGCTCCAAAATCGAATTCTCCAGCATAATGAACAATGGCTCTCCTTCACCTTTTTATGCAAAGAATTCTTCCTTGCCATGGACCCCACCCATTATGGTTTCTCTCATCCTCTAATTTCCCTCCATTCAAAACTGCATAGTCTTCTTGAGCAAGCTTCTCCTCTTAGCCACATTGTTGACTTGGTCAACCATGGCCTAGTTTACTTGCTTTTGGCCCTTTTCACACTAGGGACTGCCAAATTTAGCCACTTAAGTGACTCTTTGCACCTTAGGAGAGTTTATTTTTCTGCTACATGGGCTCCCTTACCCATTTTATTTCTTTTATTAAAATAAAAGCAAAATTAATGTTCCAATTAACATAGTGAAAATTTTGGAACATTACAGACAACGAGGACTGGGAGGTAAAGCAGCGACTAAAAATGGGGGTCCTGCTGTAAGAGGAGGGAATTCTTCCGTGCTCCCAAAACCAGACCAAGCACCCTGAGGTGGCCAATTGAACTCAACGAACTCTTCAGGAGGATATTGGGTAGCGAGAGGCAAGACAGCCGAGAGAATAGGTTGCGAAAACTCAGCAAACCTAGTGGAAATAGGGGTTTCGAAAGAAATGTCAGGAAAATAACTACCACTAGGAGGCAGTGAAGAAGACGACGAAACTGGTGGTTCTGCCACCGTGAAAATATTTCAACACAGGAAAGAAAACGAGATAGCCTATTCAAGGCTTCAAGATCAAACTCTAAGGAACTACAAAAACAAGACAAGAAGAAAACTTTTAACGGGCATGTGATCGTGGGTAATTAATTTTACGACATTGAAACAGAAATTTGTTGTTTCATGTTTTAAGAGTCGAGAAACAGACAAAAGAGACTCTAGTCATTTTCAATTTTAAACGAGCGTGAAAGGACAAGTGCTCGATGATCTCTTCACTTTTTAAGGAGTCACGAAAAGATCAAAATTACTACTTAGGTACTCTAAGCAAGAGGGTGTTCTAAGTTTCTGTGAACTGCCATATACACCTTGGTGATCAAATGAAAGAGAAATGACCAAGGACTTAACGTACATGCAGGTAGTCTCCCCAAACGTTGTGTTCGGTGTATCATGGTTACAGGGCGGTAGACTCGTCTTCCTATGGATAAAGGATTTGAACCTATGAGGGTCTCCCTTTATATACGCGACTGTACATGGAGCAAAAGTCCATACTAGTGTTGTCTAAAGTCAGGTGGAAAATGACAACTACTAGGTTTAACGATGCTGTAACACGTCACCAACCTAGACCTCTAAAAATGTTTGTGTTAGCTTCCAACACTTCCTTAGATTGGTTGAATTAATTTTGAAGTTGATCTTGAATTAACGTTTTAGTTTCAAGGCCCTACCAAATGGGATCTCAAATTCCTAAATGCATGCTATATGCAAAAGAACACCATTTTCTGTTCGATGAATGCTAACTAAGAGAAGGATAAAGATCTTTCAGAAATCAGCAAACAATGAAATCATACAGAGAATTCCACTAATGCATCTAATACAACCAAACGAAAAACGAAAAACTCTTTCCTAGTTCATCAAGCGCTAGTTATGCAAAAGAACTTTTCATTTTCAATGCAAACAAAAGAATGTTTTTTTTTTTGAATGAATGAATGAATGAAGCACACAATGCACTAATAACATTAAAAAGCAAAGAAAACACTATTTTTTAGCACTGCGAATGTAGAGATCTAAAATTAATAATTCAAACGCAATATAGACATAAAAACACACTCAAACCAATGATGCACTTCTTCAAACTAATAGAGAGCTTTCAAAATGACCCAAACGAGCAATGTGATCTATGCTCGAAGTGACGAGATGGAGAGTCAAATGGAAACTGAAGTGATCATTCAACAAACCAAAAACACAAAGGATCAAGAAATACTAACACAATCGATCAGGGAATCGAACTGAAAAAAATAAAAAAATACTCGAACTTCAATCAGAAGGCTTAGTGAGCGAAATACACCTAGAAACCCTAGGGCTATGAATTGAAACGATGAGAGAATAGACAAACAGCTGAGAAGAGCAAGCCTATAGCAGTCAAAACAATTCCAAAATACCAATTTCAAATCAAAGAAACAACCCAGAGTCAAGCACAACTGACCAAAAACTTAGGAGGAAGGTAAAACCAAAACCTACAGGATTCAGCGTGATTGTGAGGTTGTAATCCGTGCCAAACATGGGTTGGCACTACTGCAACGAAAGAAACAAGTGCCAATTGGCGTGACTGTTCAAAGCAAACCCGTGCCAAGCTGGAAAATTATGGGAAAAGGGAAAAACCAGTGAGAAGAGGTCAATCTTGAAACTATGGAGCTGAACAGGAGGATTCTGAATAGTCAAGCAAGCCAAAAAGGACAAACAAGCAATCAAACGACCAAATTCAACTCAACAAGGAAAATTCCCAATGAGCAACGAGACGACAAACTCACATTGATCCCTAGTGGAGTCGCCAACTTTTTGTGTAGGTAAATACTCTCTACGGACAGAGACGATCCCTCTAGCCCTAGAGTGGGTCTCAAAACAAGGGAACAAGCTAATGTGTAGGTTCCTAGTTAACAAATGAAATAATTTGGGATAGATTGTCCTACCTGGAGTACAACACGATTGTCATAGTTGTAGTAGTGGGGGCCTCTTCATCTTTGCCTCGTAAGGTTACGGTCCTTCAGTAATGGTACTCAGATTCCTGCACAAAGATCAAAGGAGAAGAGTAGCATACAAGACAATAATTTCATTCATAACTAGCTAATCAGTGAAGGAATATTAAACATATTGCATAAAATAAATCATATTAACACAAGATGGGAACCAGAAAATAGTCATTTATATATAAATAGAAGAAAAAGATTACAACCAGAGCCTTGACATCACAGCCTCCTTCAATGGGTTCATTTTAAGTGCGTCTCAAAGGTTCGTCAAGAAATGGGACGAGGCAAGGACACAAGCCTAAGCTCTCTCTCAACAAAGGTCTCTTTCTCAGCTCTATCTCACTAGAAAAATGTTCGGCAATTCTCTTCAGCCATTCGGCTATAATTGTTCAACTAGTGTATCAATGGGAGATAGCTTTATTTATAGAGGGAGAGGAGGAGGTTGGGCTCCATACAATAGTGGAAGTGAGGCCTTATCCTTTGGGAGGTTTCCCCAAAAGGTGGAAACAAGAGGCCAAAGGAGGGTTTCGTGGTTATTCAGTCGAACCACCCAAGCTGACTCACCCATGAAGTTGTTAGCATGGAAACTTCGCCTCTATATTTAAAAAACATTCCAAAAACATCTTGGCATGGGTAGCTCACTGGGACAGAGAGCCAATGGGTGTGGGGCCCAGTGTTAATCTTCCTCATTAGCGCGAGGGCATAACGGTATACCAACGGCAACCCAAAAATATGTGTTTTTGACGGTCTTCTCAAGGAATTGTCAATAGAAGGAATGTTGTCCTCATGGAAAGGGATGCAATGATGGTATTTGTAATGCATGACACTTCTTATTAGTCAGAAAAATGATCCTCCAATGTGCAGAATGGGGATTGCAGGGATGGTGACAAAATTTTGTGTAACAGTCATCTATAGGTTTCCAAGGATTTTGTTAACAGTTTCACAGTAACAACTTCAAAAGTGGGAATGTTGAACCTTACAATGACACCAGAAAAAATTTCAACAAAAACATGAATCCCTAGAGGAGGGGAACAGTGGTTTAAAGGCATCAAGTTCACAATGCAGGATTGCAAAGAGTTCATCAAACTAGAGCATTAGTGAAATTGATCTGACAAATGCTATCCCTAGGAGTTTCACGAGGGAAAACTATTCAAAGTTTTTGATGATCATTCAGAAGCATTTTACCTGTGAAGGAAGATTTCACATGGTCTACTCCTACCACCTTAGGCTTCTTCTACATTTTGTGGGTAAGTGGTCACTTGACTTGCCCTTTTATTTATACAAAATTCTAGGTAAAATGTTTGATAAGGTGCAAATTAAAACATAGGGTAATGAAAATTCTCTCTTTCACCATGGTTTGATTAAGTTTTTGATGTTAGAGGAGTTGAAGGGACTAGATAGAGACTATACTTCCTTTTTGTTCATGAGTGGTTTTGAAATTGATGCTGTCACTCCTAAGAGAGCTTCCAAACCTAGAAATATTTAATCACCAACTGTAGTAGAGGAAGTTGAAGAAGGGGATATATCATCTCCACCAGAACCAGTGAGCATGGAGGCGGAGCCTTTACATAAGATTGACACACCTAAAACAACATCTGCAAAACAAAAACAAACAATCAGTAAACAAAGAAGCAGGAGAGTTACTAGGAGCCAAATAGTCGTAAAGGGTAACTTAGAGGACATCTTCCATGCAATTAACATTGAAGAAACTCCCATTGTCCAAGCTAAAGACATAGAAGATGGAGGAAGAAAGCTGAAGAAAGGTAAGACAACTAAAATGGTAGAGTTGGTAGGTGATGATGTCAGTTTCATGTTTCAACCTAGAAAGCCAATGACCAGACATGCAAGAAAGTTCATGGAAATCAGTAAAGATACTTAGAAGATCAATGAAACTGCCCAGCCACCAAGCATCATAGATCTATCTTCACCTGCAAAAGAAGAACTAATTATCAAACAAAGAAAGGGTAAAAGAGAAAATCATTGAAATAAGAAATTAAAACCCTTAAGGAACAGTTTAAGGAGGCAGGTAAGGAGATATCTATCTTGAATCAAGAAGCAAAGAATCATAAGCTGAAAAGGTTCAGTTTGAACAAATGAGGAAAATCTGGGAATATCAAGTCACAAGTGTCTCAAAGACCTTAGACAATACAGAAAGGTTGATAAAGTGGACTCAGCCACTAAGGGGAGAATTCAAACACATAAAAAAGATAAACCTGCACTTGCAATCCAAGAATAGGGCATTAAAGGACAAAGTGCAAGATCTTGAGGAGCAGTTGGATCTGATTCATAAGGAGTTGGAAAAGAAAGGATTGAAAATGACTATGGTAGAAGAGCCCATTAGTCAACTGATTGTAAATGAGGAGGAAACACCACAGGAGAAATAATTTGAGATGTAATATGCCTTAGGAGGTTCATAACATGCAAAGAACCCAAATTTTGCTGTTGGAGGTCAGTTTTTGAAGATAATTTTGAAAGGAGAAATTTCTGGTTTTTTGCACAGTTTTATAGCGTACCTCAGGCTTGAAGCCAAAAATACGCTATGAAAACCTGTAGGTGATTTTTTTCATTTAAAATCAGTTTTGGCATGTTTGAAGGAGAGATATTAATGGTGGCAAGGTGTCATGACATGATTAAGGTATTGAAATAGCCAAGAAGTTAAGAGGATTGATAGAAAGGCCATTTTTCTAACACTACTAAAACTTGCTACGAAACTGTCTTATTTTCGTAGCGAGCAATTGCTAAAGGATTTTGAGCATCTTAAAAGCATTTTTTGCCAGCTGGAGACCTCCAAAACGTCAGAGGACCTTATTAGCAGATATTTATGACTCAAAGGGAGTGTCGTGCAGCCAGGTCATCAGTCAAAACATCGTTGAAGATGAAGGTCATCCATTCCTAAAAAGCAGGGTTATGTTCCACAGATCTAAGGGTGTTTTAAATATGTAAAGTGGTGGTGAACTTGGCCATGTGTCCTTAAAGCATGTAATATTAATTATGTAACCATCATGTAACTATTTCACAGATAGGATAGAGGAATATAATAAATAGGAGATAGATTCCTATTAGGAATTGGTTTCTTTAAAAGGTAGTTGTCAGTTTTCTGTTGTAAGCTATTGATTTCAGTTATGAAAGGTGTCATAAGAGAATTCAAGGATCTAGCCACCATGCAGATCATCCATATTGTAAATAATGACTATTTATAGACAAAACATCGAAGAATCAAGGGGTTGGAGAACATTTGCACCAAATTTCTGCTTGTATGTTTTTGACCATTATCAGTAATACAAAGTGACATTCTTCTTTCCAAACCTGATATTCTCATGAGGTTTTTGATATCTTATCGATATGTATCTTATGTTTTATAACTTGCAGTAGATTTCATCTCTAATTACTCAGAATTCATAATATTATGCTTTGACTTCCTTTAGTGGTGAAATGACTGTGTTTTCCTATGTTGTGTGTGTGAGTTGCCTTTGTTAAAAACCTCTATCTGCCTCAGCTTCCATGTGAAGAACCACTGTCACTGAAACTACTGATTGTTGACTCCATAAGCCTAATGGTAGCAAGCCTACATTTTTCAACCTGCAATCATACAAAACAAGTTACAATTTCTATAGAGCTAGCCATCTACAAAATCATAAACCCCTTTGAGAGAGCCCTCTCAAACTGAAGATGCTAATATTCAGTTAGAAGTGGTTTGAAATAGTTACACTGAGTTTTTTTATGATCAACCAATCAAGTTAAATTTGGTGATAACAAGTTCTGCGAGTCGAAGGCGTGCGCTCAATAGGAAAACTTGGTTTTCTAGGTGTAACTTTCCAAGAAAGTGAGGCCTTCATTTCCAGAATTGTGCTCTTGCTCGAAATGGCTCAAGAAAAACTTAAACAAGTCTAAAAATAATATAACATGATTGTAATTATAAGAGGAAGGATATACAAATACTTATATATTTGTTGCAATCATGACCAAAATGTGAAGAGTTACAAAATGCACAGAATCTCAACCTAGGACAACATATTGACACTTGTACTATTAGAGTAAATTTTAGCCAGAAATTTCCCATGAAAGTTTCATGTATTTTCCACGTCATAATATGTAAACCAATCAAAATAATTTAAATTTAAAAAGAGGTACATATAAATATTTTGGAGCAAAAATAAGAAAAACTACTTTTTATAATTGTATTTTTGGTTTATTTCCTTATAGGTTTACTCAAATTTCAGGTGTAGACAGTCATTAGAAGCGGAATTAAATTTCACATCCAACGATTACCCATTATGCATACTTTTGAGAAGACCCACATTGATAAAAATTGCAATTACATCAAAAAAATGTGTTCAACACGCTTGTTTAATGTATCTACAATTTTTATCAATGTAGGTCCTCTCAAAAGTATGCATAATGGGTACGTGTTGGATGTGGAATTTATTTTCTCATGCAACAAGTGTCTACACATCAAATTTGAGTAAACCTATAAGGAGATAAGCCAAAAATACAATAAAAAAATAGTTTTATTATTTTCCCTCCAAAATTCATCTCTTATTTTATATTTTAACTATCATTTTATTATTTTTCCTTAGGAGGCCACTTTTAGGCTGAAATTTCCTCTAATTGAGAAAGAATGGAGGGAAAATCCAACAAAGAAACTGAAAATAAGTGAAACACCAGCAAATAAAGCAAGATCAACAACAAAAAATCAAAGCAAAGTGAAAGATTCTATATGTAAAAACTTACTTGGAATAGAGATCGATGAAGAAATCCTTGATTCAAATATGTGTGCTCAACCCAAATGAGAATGATTATGTGAAAGAAATATTAACTGAGTTGATTATAAATAGATTACATATAATAAAAAAACCATGCATGCTTTCCACTTGTCGTCAGATGAATGAGTTAGTTAAATGAAGGGAAGTGGGCTCCTATTTTATAGGAGCATGCCCACATGCAACAAGAAAACCACATGCATGAGGGTTAAGAGTGCGTAGTTCCTCGAGAGAAAGGAATGTGCTCAATTGGAGGGTGCACTCATTGATCCTAAAGGAGTGTCCTCCACTAAGGCGCAGTTGTTCAACTCGAAGGAGTACGCTCAACTAGAGCACATTTGCATGTCATCTTGGAGTGCACTTTTGCCCAAGGAGGACGTATTTTTGTCCACCAAGGCCTCTTATAACTGCTATGTGAAAACAAGTGCTTTTTTAGCATTGTATATGTGGTGAAAATTTCAATGCTCTCCACCAATACAATTCAAAAACCAAATTTTAATATATTACAAAAATAACAAAATTATTTGTGTAATATTTTACATTATTAAATAGATAAATATTTGTTATATAATATCTCATTTTTACTTTTTCCATTAATTATAATTTTTGTATACAACCCAGTATAGGGAAGATGTGTAGGTGTAATGTATGTTGCGGATTAAAAATAAAATATTAAAAAGTAATATAGAGGCCAATGTGGGTGAGATGTTGTAGTATTTGTAATGAGTGTGAACATTTCAATGTTGGCTCAATTAATAATAAAACGTTAAAATTTATCAAAATAATGTAATTCTATGGGTTATATTCTAATTTTTCTTTAATTAATAAAATATATACATAACATAGAAGAAAATAATAATATAAATATCACATTAAAATGTATAATATCTATAAATAGTAGTTGTCAATGAAGACTCATTTTACAATATAAATCAAAACAAGTTTTTCAATCCTATAGTTTTACTTTGGAAGGAGTTAACAAATTGCAAAGTGAAATGGATAAATTGATTGATTTTTGAGGCACAAGGACTTGCATACTTTGATTAATATCCCTTCCCCTCTATCCTCGACTGCTCCGCTTATGCCATACTCACCCCACAACTCGGTCGGTAGTGACCTTGATTTCCTGATGTTAAACCCTATAATGGATATGTCAGCTCTTACCATACATAAGGGTAAGGGTCATATGAGCTCCTCGGTCATTAACCCCAGCTCTGATGAAAACATCATTTTCCATATGCATGGATGAAAGGCGAGCCATCATTTTTGAGGTAAATTAGCAACCAAACTTCAGTTTTCTATGGTACTTCAGATTTGTGAGATATCCCCATCATCTCGACTTTCAACTCCCAAGCCCTTAGAGTAGATGCACCTACAGACAAGGATCCATGATGAAAATTCTATCTCTCAAACTACATGGCTTGGGGGATGCCACCAAGAAATTATACTTGAAACATCTTTTCTCTTCTATTTCGGCCTTTCATTATTCTTATTAAGGAGACAATGGCAGATTCTATCAAGGTTCTTCCATATTTGCATATTTCCCTTGACTTTTGGCAAGGGAAATAACATATTAATATGGATTGATGAAATAATGAGTTTCAACTCAACTTCTCGACTTCTACGAGATACCACTATTTCTCTCCATGGCAGGGGTTACAATTTTTTTGGAATAGGTCATTTGACAATGGTGTAGATAATATATTTTATGGAAAGAAGCAAAGGAAATTGGATTAGATGGCCAACAAGCGATTTCATGGAATCATTTTGTTCAGGATCTATGACAGATGGATCTCTACAGAACGAAGAAGGGGGAATTTATCACCTCAGATGGGCAACTACACCAGGGATTTGCTGTGGTCACAGAGATTTACAGGTATATTATGTGCATTAAATTTCTTTAACTAACCGAGGTTGGTTTCAAAAGATATGGAAGTTGAGGGTTCCCCTGAAGATAATCCTCTTGAATTGGCTGGCTTGGCATAAAAAAATTCTAACATGGGAAAACCTATGCAAGAGGGGGTTCCAAGGTCCAGATGTTCCCCACTATGTTAGGAGTCAAATGAGATGTTAATAAGACATGAATACATCTCTTTCTCAAATGCTCGACAACTTCACAAGTATGGTTACAGTTTATCCAGTTATATCATATTCCATTCAAAAAAATTCCCTCGGTAGAACAATGCCTCTATTGGTGGGTTATAAGGGGAGATCTGATGTGCAAGAAAAATTTTCATCTTTGAACGAATCCTATAAATGTACACAAATTTGTTACAACATTAGGACATCGATGGACACATAAGTAGAATGCATTATGAGTAATATGTCCCCACATAAATAGTTCCATGTAGCTTCTTTTGATGGAGTTGCACAAGGTGGTATTTGTGGTTGTGGGGCATGACACAGAATATGCAACAAGACACACTACAAATTAACTTGGCATGGAGGGAGCGGTACAAATGCTAGAGCTAAGGTATTGACACTATGGGGATTGCTTTGGTTCACTAAGGAGAGGTCACTGGAATGCATACATATCTATGAGGATTCAAAGACTCTCATTGAGGGTATTTTTGGGTACACTAACTTTTCCCCACCTAACCTATGTAGTTGTATAGAGCATATCATATATCTTAAACAATATTTCCATAACATCACCTTCGAACATATATTTCAAGAATCAAACATGGTAGTCGATGCTCTATTGAAAGAAGGTCTAACTACTATTATTGGCTTTTTTAGTTTCAGGTATTTTGAGGATAACATAATTAAAGATGAGGGTTTGATTACTCTACTAGAGGATATGCTTTCAAATTTATAACGAATAATAGGGATGAATGCCCTTTTTGTTTTTATTGGTAGGAGATTATGTATTTTTGTTAAGCAGTACTATTCTTCTTTGGAGAAGGGAAATATGGTCTACATGAGAAAATTTAGTTTGGAATGTGATGGATTCCCCCTATAAAAAAGGTATATTTTGAACGATATATGATATATGTATTGGTTACTATTTTATTGTTAGCCATCAATAATATTTTCTATCTAAAGATGACTAAATATTGGTTCTATATTTCTAAAAACAAATTTCCCTGAATATTGTGAGTTTTAGAAATCTCACTGCCTTCATTATTATGGAAAATTTTTCACTATTCTACCATTTTTCCATTTCATGGTCACCCTACCACTCTTAAAAAACTCCTTATGGGCTTGTGCCACTCATCTCTATCCTATTTTCCCACCTATAACCTCATTTCTCTGTTTTTCCCTTACCCATAACACCACTTTATTCTAGGGTTACCAATAAGCCTATTCATTCCCATGTTCACCAGGTTCCTCAAGCATTGATGGTCTCAAAAGTATCTCTGTAGGCTCTTTAGATAAATAAATTACATTGGATTTTGGATGTTCAATACATCAATTTGTTAAATACTATGTTTTACACTTGAAAACCCCAAACCAAGTTTCAGTCAAAAACTAGGTCAAAGGACCCCCCACTAGGTCATTAAGGTTTCATAGGTTGTAGGGTCATCATTAGTGTTTTAAGCACTTCTTTCCTATGCTAGAAGCTGGCTCAAATGTAAAAGAATATTAGCACATGGTTGTCCAAGAAACATCAGAAAATCTTCAAAAAAGGACTACCTTGTCAAATTCAAGATTCTAGAAAAGGTAAATGTACTTGCCACTTTTGTAGGAGTGTCAAGAGGTCAATCAAAAAACGAAATTGATAACGTAAATGGTATGTTCCTAAAGGAAGACATCTTGCAGCAAGGAAGACAGGAAGCACTTGGTCTTAAGGGTAATTAGGGTTTTTGAGTTTGATTGGGCCAACATTGTGCCAAGCAGGGGTCAAATGCAGCAAATCACATGAAGGAGGCACACCAGGAAAACCAAACATGAAGAGAATTTTTTTAGAAATTATAGATGAAATAGGGAAAAAGGTGAGGTGAACTGGACAGAAATGAATGAACTTGAAAGGGATATAGAGAACTTAGAAGACAACACTGATAATTGTTCTCAAGCATTCCACACACCTAGGGTTTTGGGAAGATAGTCAAAGGAGGTAAAATGATGATGTTAAGCCTCCATGATGACAGCAAAAGGAATATTTGAAGGGATTGTTGTGTGTGACATCCCAGAGTTTGCCAAGGTGAAATGCCTCACTGTCTCAAAGAGTAAATATGTAAAGAAGATCAGTGAGAAAGGTAAAAGCCATGTATTCAAGTCACCCACACTCGGAAGAGTAAAAAAGGGTAAAAACATGATTACAACTTCATAATGCAAGCAAGAAAGGGTTTTGATAGTGCTGCTATGAGAAAAACCCTCAAAGATGTTTTAATAAAATTACCATGACTGAATGAGAAAAAGAGATGTGTTAGGTTTCAAAGTGGAAGAGAGGGAAGTTTTTAAGGCTACTGTTGTGTACAAGCATCTCAAAAGTTTGCCAAGGTAAGTGTCTAATTACCTACAAGGGAAAATATATAAAGAGTATCTATAAGAGAGGTGAGCTCAGTATTTTCAATCACTTGCATTCAGAAGTGCTAGAGAAGGAAAATGGTAGGCCAAAATCCATTAATGAAAGCTAAGGGATTTGGAAAATGTCATTGTTTGATCAGGCACAAATTGTCAAAAGGATTTTTTTCATGTCTGAATGATCAAATGATCAAATTAAACTTCATGATGCAAACAGAAGAGGTTTTAGAACTGCTGTGTGGCTGAAATCACCAAGGTGTCAAAATGAATTTTCTATGCCTCAAGGAGCCAAAGGAGAATCTAGTTCATCACTTCAGTCACCTGTAGCAAAAGGTCAAAAGAGCATTAGTAAAAAGTGATAAAGGCTTAAGAACATTAGGAAAGTGGGTTGCAAAAAATTAATTTAAAATCCATGAGCCTATATAAACTCATCTCAACACTTCAGCAAGTCATTTTTTCACTTGCAAAAAAGGTTGGAAACGTTCAAGAGGAAAAAATCCGAGTTTTCGAATCAATTTCGGGCAAGTATACCTGGTGCTATGCCTTCAGGACTACGCTGCGTACTTGGGCATTTTCCTCGTGCAAATTTACACGGTGCTGCGCGCCTGGAGGTACGCGCTGTGCACTTGGAAACGCGCTGTGTGTTTACCCGGTAGACCCGACAGGCTCGATAGAAAGGCTTTGGCGCTGCATGCCTGGCACACAATGCTGTGTTCAGCCCGACCTGACACCTCATTCACAACACGCTGCGCGTTTGGCTGACCCGACTCACCTGTGACCTGTGCACTGTACGTTTGGCCAGGTGGACCTCCACACCCTCCAGACACTCAAATTACTTCAGAAACCCTCTAAATATCTGCTAGGTGTCATCCTAACACAGTGAGACGTAAGTGGATGCCTTATTTCATCTCAGAGCATTTTTATGGTTTGAAGTTAAGAGAAATTGAAAACCCTAAGGTGAAAACCTAATTTTCAGGATAAAAATACCATTGTTTAAAGACACTCCTCCATCTGCATACTGAGAACACACAGAGGGTTTCCTTGTTGAAATATTGCTCATTTATCTAGGGCTTTTCCCTCACCCTCTCTATCCACTCATAAACACTGGCCCTTACACCACAAGCAGATTGAAAAACTCATCGCCTTCACTCATTTCCATTTTCCATCAGTGCAAGGTGCCAAAACAGAGATTTAAAGAAATCAGCAAGGGTGGTCATTAGGGTTTTGCCTCTCCCTCACAGTCATATACCTTTACCCTCAATCACTCATCCCTCACTTGTAAAAGCTTCCTCTTTACCACATTTCCATTACCTTTACATATCAGTTTCATAAGAAGAGCTAGGGTTTCCAAAGCAGCAGTGATCAAAATGTCAAGGGAGGTTGACAGTGATAGTGGTGAGGAAGGCCAAGTGCCAAGGAGGCATCGACATAGAGGTGGGAGGATTAATAGGTTTGAACCACTAAACACAATGGAGCTTAATGCATCTCCCCTAACTGTCTCATGCTTCCAAAATGTGGGTTGCTATCAATTTTGTGAGAAATTACAGCAGGTGCAGAATCACCCCGAGCTGACTAGGCTCTTCATACTTAACCTACATGAGAAACAAGTCAATCTTGCAATGGGAAAATTTGAGCTGTCTTCAGATGCCATTTATATTGCCATTGGGATACCTAGTGTTGGTGAAAAATGGTTCAAACAAGCCAATTTAGACATAAGATACTATGAGCCATTCCTTAAACCCAGATACAAAGACTACACTAAATCTATATTTCCTTTTTTGCATTTTCTTGAGAGGTATGCACCCATGATGAGGGTCATTATGAAATAATTCACATGTGAGGGAAGGTTCTATAGGCTTTATTCCTATCACATCAGGTTGCTCAAGCACTTTACTAGGGTTAAGATGATGCATCTACCTTACTACCTCTACAGGAGTATTGACAAAATGTCTTATATTGTACAAAAGAGAGACCATCCACAACAAATGTAGAGCCTCTTTCACCACTCTCTCATCAAAATGGTTGTGATGCATCAATTGTAGCAAAAGGGCATTCCGTGGGAGGTTTTCATTGCCCATGAAGTGCTCACAAACCCACAACCTCATCCTCATCAAAACATGCCTTCATCATCTCATCCTCCTGTCCTTACTCCTCCATCATTTCCTGCTGATCATGTTTCACCACCTACACATATACCTTCACCTCAAGACAACCCTCCTTCCACACCCTCTCCCAATGCATCAAACAATGAGGGAAGTGATAATGAGCAATCAAGTGACCATGAAGGAGAGGGTAAATATCAATCAAGCAATGAAGTAGAATAAAATGAAGAGGTAGAGGTCAGTGATGAGGCAGGAATCATGGAAACTGAATGCAGTGATGATGTTGGAAACAAAGAGGAAAACATCGAGGATTTAAACAAAGAAAAATTAGCCAGTGAAGAAGATGAGGGCAGTGCAGAGGGGTGAAGACACAAATGAAGAAAGTGGCAAAGAATACATGGAGGTAGATGTCAATAAATATGGGGAAAATGATGAATAAATCAGCCAAAGTGATGATGATGATGATGTTGACAATGGCTCATAGAACCAAGATGGAAGTGAAGATAATGATAGTGACAGTCTTGGTACAGATGAGGCAGAAAATGTTAGTGAAGAAGAGGCCACTGAGTCTAAAATAAGTGAGGCTGATGATAGCAGTAAAGAGCACTGTCAAGATCACAACAATGAAGAAGAGAGTATGGAAGAGGGAGGAAATGAAGATGCAAGTATTAGTGGTGATGAAGGCAGTGCAAAAATCAATGATGAAGGCAATGCAAAAACCAATGATGAAGCACCTAGTAGTCAAGACAATGAAGATGAGGCTGATGTAAATGATGCCAATGCCAGTGATAAGGACAACCCATAAGTCAGTGAGCAAAATGAAGGTGCAGAAAACAATGAAGAGACAGAAGAAGACAGTGAGGAAATGAGCCATGATGGAAATAGGTCAAAGGAGGTAGATATCAATGAAGAAGAAGAAATTGAGGCTGATATTAGTGAAAAAAATATTAGTGAGGTAGAGGAAAACAATGAAGAAAACAATAGTACAGAAATCAGTGAGAAAGAGAGCAGAAATAATGATGGCCATGATTCAGTGGAGATGATTATGTTGACACTGATAATGAAAACAAGAATATCAGTGATGAAGTAGAGAGCATGGAGAAAGATGACAATATCCATGAGATCAACCATAAAATCCATGAGGATAGTAAGGATATCAGTGATAATGACTGTCATGATGGCAGCAATGGTGAAGGCACCAAAATGAGAAAAATTGAACCGTTTTCTTTGACTTACCAAAGAGGAAGTAGGCACGTGTTTTTTGCCTCTAAAAGCCAAGGGGCCATGCCTTCCACTTCAACCAAGTAGCTGGACAAAGGCAAAGAGAAGGTCATAGAGGAAAAAGAAGAAGATCAACATGAGACTGAGAAGGAGTTTGAACTCATTCATGTTGACGATGATAATGAAAATGAGGCAAAGGTCACAAGAATGCTGCTCAGAGGTAAAGATGCCCAAATAAAATATTTGCAAACCAACCTACTAGGGCTAGGAATGTCATCCACTATTATGCGACTAAAAACAAGCATTTGGAGGCATAAAAGGCCATTTATGAGGTTAGGGCAATCAGAGCCCAGAAAGAGGCTGAAAGGACCAAGGTTAGGCTTGATGAAGTCTTGGGTGTTTTTGATGAAAGTGAAGATGAAGAAGGGCAACTGTCTAGAAGAAGGCCAAGAACAATGGGCTTGAGGAAGACCTTGGCCAAGGATAAGGAGCAAGAAAAAACATTGGCAGAACAACTCACTCCAGGTGAGCTACTTGCCATGGAGATTGAGTATGATCATAAACCTTGGTTAGAGAGGGCTAATACATACTTGGAGTATTAGTTGGCAAAGACACAAAGAGACCTTGGCCTTCAGAAGAAAATGGCTAAACACTATGCCCTGAGTAATCAAATTGCAAGGGCCAAGCTCAAAAGAGCCCTTGCCAAAATTCAATCCCTCAAGGAGGAAAAGAGCCAAGAAAACCTTGAGATCCTAGTTGATGCTTCCCTATAGGCATCCCAAACCCCATGAGGAAGATAATTGCAAATTTTGGCAAGTTTTTGACAATTTTGGTATTTGACTGATTTTGAGGGCCAAGGGCATAGCGCCCTTGGCGCTACACTTTTTATTGGAGAATCCATTGAAGGAAAAATTCACATTTTTGGGTTCCTTAGGCCAAGGAAATCACACTCACCAAGTTTCAGCTCATTTGAAGGAAAAATGGTCCTCCAAAAAGGCCAAAAACATGCAAAATTTCACCTTTTTGCCTTATTTTCAGGGTTGGTGCTGCGCCCTTAGCAGCCTTGGGAGTTTTGGTTTTTGAACAAGTAAATGAATTCCAATCAGAAAAGCAAGGGAATTTTTGGACAGCATACTTGACAGGCTTTCCAACGAGCCATCATGGAGCTCATTCCGACATCAGGAAGGCCTTCAAAATTCAGCTACAAGGTGACCGAGTTTTCAAGTGCAGACACTGCGCCCTTGGACCTCACTGTTGCGCCCTTGTGTGCAAAAGTCAAAAAAAGACACTAATTTATGGAAAATATATATTTTATGGTTTTTTTGTGCAAATCACTCCAAATTTAGGTGTTAGAAGTTATTTTTCATTTATTTCATTACATATTTTATGCCTTGGGCCTTGCATGGTCTCTTTGGACATAAATGGTATGTATGAGTATTTATGACATTTTGGAAACCCTAGTTAGGGTTTTGGTCTTATTTTCTTGTTAAATACAATATTGAGGACTCATTGTACATGTTGGATATTTTTTGAGCATAATATGAGATAGATTTGGAGTTTATTGGTGAAATTGGTTTTTGGTGAATTGTGATGGTTTTGGACTGAGCATCCATGGATTGAGCACACTCTTAGGATTCATAAATCTTGGTTAGATGGTGATGTATTCCACCTTTGTCTTTGTTTCCTTCATTTTCATTATGTTCATGTTTTCCTTGATCAAAAGACAGAAATAGAGAATAGGACTTGCTTCTTGGCACCCTACTTCTGCCTGCCTCTTTTGATTTCTATGTTTTCCTCCTTGAAGTTTAGCTAAAGAATTCTTAAATTCTCTTTAGTTTTTACTAAAATGTTATGTTAAAGGTCTATTTTTTTGCAAGTAATGTTCAAAGAATCCTTAACCGCTCTCTAAGTTTACTTATCTGTTGTTTGAGGTCTGCTTAGTACTGTTTGATTGAAGAAACCTTTATTGCTCTTCAAGTTTTGCTATACTATCGTAATGAAAGCTTTTTCCTTGTTCTTAGTATGTTAAAGGATCCTTGATTGCCCCTTAGCCTACTATATTCACAACTCCTAGTTTATTTCACTTTCACTAAACCTACTTAGATCCATTTGGCCTTGTTAAATTGCCCTATGAAACACCCTTGACATATCTTTGCACTTTCAAGACCTTTGCAGACTCCATAGCCAAATGGATTGATTCTCTCTTACTCTACCTATTTTCTTGAAAACCTATCCAACCAAATAAACAAACAAACCATAAACCTAATAACTAGCCTAAAATCAAAACCCTAAAAACTTAACAAATTAAATCCTTTCACACAAGCATAGAGAGAACCCTCTCTGAGTCCAAGAAGGCCAAGTCCTAGGACTCCAAATATTGGTTTGATGTTACCCCTATACATTTGGTCTTTCCAATCTAACAAATTACGGGGACCTAACATTTATAATATAAACCAGTGTGTATTTAAATGATTTTTTTTTACACATTTACATAAATATCCACCCCAACATTAGCATGGATATTATTTACTTGTAAATAGGCTTTGCTACAATACCATGAGCCAATACTATGGCTTATCAGTACCACATGCCCAAAAAACATAACTCATTTCACAATATAAATATTTTATTTTTGACTTAATTTTATAATATTTTTTTAATTAAATCTAAAAGAAAAACAGTTATACTTTTGAGATATATCATAAACCTTCTTCCCTCATTACTACTAAAAGCATTTCATGGGTATTCTATAGAAATTAAATCAATGTTTTAATAAAATTAAAAATGAGAATACTTATTTAAATACAAAGATGTGAAATTTACTAATACCAACCTATTCATTTTAACTCCTTTAATTCTAAAAGTAGTTTGCACCTCAAGAGATTTGATCTCTCTCATGAAAGAAAAGAAGTGATTGTGAAATATATCTAGGCTAATAGATAAATATATATTACGAAACCACTTTTATTTATCAATTTTATTTATTGTATTTTCCAATACTAACTGTGTAGTGTCACCTTTGGCTAATACTTCTCTTGATACATTTATTTTCCACATTTTGCAACAAACATATTAGGATTCGGCTCAATAGGGAAAGCCTCAGTATAGAGTCTATCTCGGTATATTCTGGTCATTGTCACTGCTTAGATATATATACACAACCCATCCTAGAAGCATACATGAACTAGATTCACCTGGAAGGCATTTATAGTACTACGACCCTATTTCAAATTAGTTGTAACTTCGCCTTACATTTTAACATACGAACTTTGTTCTTTTTGTAGTTTTATATAGTACAAACAATTTAATTGTGTATGCAATGTTTTATCTACATTATATTTAGAATTTTATATAGTGATTGTCTAGGGAGGCATTTTCCAATAAAATATGGTAGAGATGTTGTAATATAATGTTTAACATTTTGACAAAGTCAAATTATATAAATATAAAAATTAAATTAAATAAAAATATTCATGTAATTTAATGCAAACATTTTAACTCACTGAAAATAAAATAAAATAAATAAAAATAACCCTATAAAAGTAAAATAATAATATAAATAAAAATGACCATGGTATGCAACTTATTTAAAGGGGAAAATTAAACCTGCCTAGATCCATGTGGATCTTGGTAACCCTATAAAAGTAAAATAATAATAAAAATTAAAATGACTCATGGTATGTATCCTAGATCCATCTTAACTTCGGATCTACCAAGTGCAAAGAGGGATCAAATCTCTTGATATGCAAATTTATTTTGCAATGAAAAGATATTAATCTCTTGATATGCAAATTTCGTTTACAATGAGAAGAGATTTGATCCCTCTAGCTGTTTGGAAGATCTAGAGTTAAGATGGATCTAAGTTGGTTTAAATATTTTATGTGATTTTTATGATAAAAGTTCCCTATATAATTTGGAAATATGATACACTCAAAGACTATGGTTATATTTATTTTGTTGTCAAATTCAAAAGTGAATTTGGATTTTATTTATATTTAGTGTATAAATTTTATTTTTATTTAAAGAGATATAACCATTTTCATATGGATAAACTGAAAAAACATATTTCCTTATGATCAAGGAAAAGGGACAAAATTTCTTGTTTTAAAATCCATGGGCTTGAGTATCTACCACTAGTTTGGGAAGTTCTCCTCGAATTTGGGAGTGGCATGAAGTTGGATTTATGGGCCCAATGAAATCAATCACCCATTTTTCAAATGCGTGTATTGACCTCACTTGCTATAATGGTAACTCATCCCCGTGAGATGGTTTTCCAATCCACTAACACACATCACATTTTTTCACATAGTTCTTTGCATATTTATATACGATGGGCCACCATAACCCTGTCTGCAAAATATTTCCTAAAATTCTCTTTCTGCCGACATGTCCTCCCACAACCCTGGTTTGTCTTTCCCATATAATTTCTTCTCTTTCATGGTCTAGTATGCATCTTCTCAATATTTTGTCTAGCCCCAATTTATAGAGTTGGCCTTTAATTAACTGATAATCTGTAGCTCTTACTACCAAGTGATTTTTTTGCGTTGTTGTCTATTTCTTTGAGCATTTTTTTGTAGAAAAAATTGTTTCAATATCCTCTAAGTAGTCTGGTACGACCTTAATTCGTAATAGATCCGCGTCTAGTAGTTGATGATCTACGGGCCCTCCACCTTCCCCTGTGTGATGTATTGGTGAAGCACAAAATTCACAGTAGGTGTTGTTTGGTATGTTGGAATACTTTTAAAAAATTGGGCGTAGAGGTGGGAGATGGCCAAATCCCTTACATATTTCACAGTACTCATTTTTCGTCGAGCTTTGTTGACTTAGGAATCCGTGGAAATGTGTTTGGCCTTGGTAGAGTCCTTTTCCTATTCACCTGTGCAACCCCCCAAACCGGTAGTGATCCAGGCCCCACCCACCCCCCCCCCCCCCCCACCCCCCCAATTCCAATCCAATTCCCATCCCCCATAGCCTAGGACATTCTGTGACAAGATGCCCTTCCACAGGTAGTGTGTGCACCATACATTCGGCTGCACTGGGCACGTGGGATGCATGCCTTTGAGTTTCTCTGTTAGGCTTGCAATTTGATGTTGTAATCCTAGTAGATATGGATCTTGCGTTGTTACACCTCCTCTGAATTATTGTGGATAACCTGCCATGGCCTCAATTATTGTTGATTTTTCTAATGTTTCCTTTAGTGTATCAATCTTCTGTTGTGTTAGAGGGGTTCCGGTGAGAGGCAGAATAGCTTTAATGAAAAAATTGCACTGATGATTTGGGTCTATAGGGTAGTTTAACTTGTCAATGACGTCTTTGAATATTCTCATAAGCTCCTAAGTAGTTTCTCCTTCTTGTTGCTTGATCTCCCATATATTGGATAATCCTTGCTGGTTCGTTTGTGGGAGTTTGAGTTCATGTACAAAATCTCTTTTTACATAATCCATCACTGGATTCTAGTGCAACTCCGACCATTTGATTAACCATCATAGGGCCCTTTCTTGGAGCATGGTTTGAAATTCGATAAGTTTGATAACATTTGGTGTTTTTCAGGCCCTCCATATGGCCTCTCACATGTACCAATGTTGTTCAACATTGTCATTCCCTTTTCCCAAGAACTCAGGATATTGGGTGAATGATCCTACCATTTCTGTCTACGCTTGTGGAAGTAGTGCAAATCCTTTGGATCCTAGTTGTGAAGTTCCTTGCGGGATACTTCCCACATTAGTAATGCTGCTAATACCGGGTTGTAATATAGACTCAATACTGTGAACTCTAATTACTCTTTGTAGATTTATCAAAAAATTATCAGGTTGATGATAGAGTACCAGGGGAAGGTTAGGAAAAGTGCTACTTAGTATTTTGGGGATAGAATTACCTTGAATCATGGACGCTTCTCTTTCCTCAAATAGTCTTTCCATTGCGGCATGAAAGTCGCCATCTGAGTCACCTTTAGAGTTCACATCTTCCCTCTTGTTGGGAATATTTCCCTTTTCGAACCGAGATGGGCTCCTAGTATCATCTGGTTGTCTAATTATCCTGGAAGACCCTCCTTTCTTGTAGGTCCCGCTATGATTTCCCCTTCTCATAGACTCTGCAACACCTCTCCTGGTTGGTAAGCATTCTCCCTTTACTTATCAAACTCCCATATTTCCCTATCCCGCCACTTCTCTGTTATTTGTGCCCTCCGAGACACCCTTAAATATCTATATCTCTTGGAACTTTTTGCATCCATCTCATCGACTTCTTCATCTCTCTCTGTCCCGTAACATCTATTCTCCTAGGCTCTTCCCCCATTAATGGGTTTTTAATATTCCATGCCTTGAATTTGGAAGGCCAACACTCCTGTCACCATAAGGAATTTAATCCACAACAAGATATCCTTCAACAACGTTCCCTGCAACCCTGACCTGAATATGGCTTCTGCTTTGGAGAATGACTCGTGAATTTCAGTCACAAACTCCATAATATACCCCTCTAGAGTCGACTGTACTTAGAAATTCACTGCTCGGGTTAGATTGGTGTCCAACCGATGTAGTGCTACCATATCTCCTTGTACCCAGTTGCAGAAAGATCTACTCAGTTCTCTAGCTCTCACTTTAACTTGGAGTCTTCACAACCAATTATAAAGTTCCTCAGGTAATTTTCCCTTGAATATTTGGTATTGATTGCTAACTGAATCTGAAAATAGAATATGGTCTCCCAACTTCTTTTCCTTTTGTCATCAAAGCTTGACTTGTTGCGATATGAACTGATCTACATGGTTATCCCACTAGCTTTGGAGTTCCTTCTTATAGATCCTAGATACCATGTTATAAACCTTCCGTTTATGTTTCAGGTATTGAAAACGGAACCATTTGTTGGAAATAAAAGATAGCTTCTTGGTAAGACCCACGTTTAGGCTCAAAGGCCAACAAGGCTCCGTTATAGTCTAGGAAAACGCTGAAATTTTCACCTTACTCAGGGTTGAGTAAGGAGTCTCACCTGAGGCATGTCGTGAGCTTACTAAGTTAAAAGGGTTAGAAATGGAATATCGGGAACCATATTACCAATTACTTCCTACTACTGACATATTACAACTATGAAAGCATTGTTCAGATTGTAATTATGCCATGCAGATGAAAATATCAAATGATACATGACTATACACCATAAGAATTTTTATTATCCTTCAAATTTAGTACACACTAGAGCATACACACAAACACATACATTGAGCCACAACATCACCTTATATTATATTCATGAAAACTCAGTACATTGGAGATAGACGTCTCTATAGAGATCAACCTTCAGAACCACTTTACAAGAATGATATTAATACATCAGAACCAAAAACACAGAGCCAACTGTCTCACCGCCAACCATGTTCCTTCCTTGCAACTAAATGCCTTTCCTTCCATTTCATTACTTATATTTCTTCTGTCTAACCACAGTTTCAGTATTCTCTATCTCCTCACTTTGTTTTCTTTCCCTGCCTGGTTTTCTTGGCCCTGTCCCACTTTCTCCTCCGCCACTCGGAGTCCACTCCTGCTTACTTCCAGTTGCTTCTGCCACCTCCAAAAAAATTTATCTGCAACCCTCCTACCTTCCAGTTGTTCCAAAATTGTTTCAAGCTTTTCTAAAAAATGAAGGCCCCAACATTGATGTATACTTCCTTGTCTTCCAAATCTTTAGGGATTTGTTTTTGCATGAATGTGTCTTTAATATCCTTCCACATGAACTCAAAATATTTATCTATAAAACATTGTGTCTATGAGGATAGGAATGGAATACTTTGTAATTTCCACTACTTCTTAAGTGATTTCTTTTGACACTTCTTTTGAGGCCACTCGACGGGTAGTGGGAGGCATCTTTCCAACAAATAATGAGAGAGTAATAAGACTAGTAGCTGGAACACCTGTAATGTCTCCTAATAATGAAATATATATATATATATATATATATATATATATAGATATAGATATATATATATATATATATATATATAATAAAGAGAATAATAATAAAAATAAATAAAATAGTAAATAATAAACTAGAGTTCTAAATAAAAATATATAACAGTAAACTATAAAATAAGTGAAGTTAACAAAAGTAACAAGGAATAAAATAAGAAAGATTTAAACTAAGAGAACCATAAAAATAGTAAAAAGAAGTAAAGTTAACAAAAAGTAAAATAAAATAAAATAAGAAATAGTTAAGTTAAGTGTAATATTAAATGAAATAAAACTTAAAATAAAGAAATAAAATTTTCATGTCAACACATGGAATGTGTGCATGCGGTTCCCCTTCCATTGTTTGGTCTATTTAATAGACATTGAGGTAGATTTGTTTATCATTCCTTCATCCATTCTCTTGGGAGAAAGGTATTGTGAGACAAAGGATTCCCTGGTAGTAATACGTTGATTGAGGGCTCGGGGGTGGCTAGTTGTATAAAGATTACATGCAGCTGAGCCTACAATTGGGTGGAGAGTCATCCCCAATAATTTGTTGCAGTTATAAATATTCAAATAGCGTTCAACTTCGCAGTCTCAAGTATGGAATATCACCAGTACAGGTAAGTCGTCTTTGCTCGTGTTTATGAAATTTCTATTCTAGCTTGTTAATAGTGTGTGTTGATTATTAATTTCATATTTGATATAATTATTTGCATGTTAAAATTTGGGGTTGTTACAAAACCTGCACATGGGAGCACACTCATGGTGACAAATATTAACTTTGTGAAATCCTCTATATATTACCAACAATAAATCAAAAAATCATGTTCAAAATATATTAAGTGTAACTGAGAGTGTAAACCAATCAAAGATGAAGCAAGATCAATGTTTTAGAAATTAAAATGCATCAAGTCAAAGGAGGGAGCATGTCAGAGCAACAATGGAAGGTCAAGGTTCACAAGAAGCATTCAAGGTGTGCTTGTGCGCTCCAATAAATAGAGAGAGAGAGAGAGCTCAAGGGAATAGAGCGCAGGTCCAAGGCACGAAGAGAAGTCACTTGTGCGCTCAAATGGACTAAGGAGGGTGTTAGGGTGAAGGGTTCAGGCTTCAAGCCTTCCGATTGCGCTAATGCGCTCAAGAGGAACTAGGAGGGTGCAAGGTGCACTGTTGAAGCACAAAGTAGACATGCTCAAGTCTTCCCTCGACACTATGAGCTTAAGGAGGGCATAGTTGTGTGAGTCGAAGGAGTGTACTCAAGAGGAAAACTTGGTTTTATAGGGGTAAATTTCCAAGAAAGTGAGGCTTTCATTTCCAGAAGTGCACTCTTGCTCTAAATGGCTCTACAAATACTTATAAATATGTTGCAATCATGACCAAAATGTGAAGAGTTACAGAATGCACAAAGTATCAACCTAGGACAACACATTGACACTTGTACTAGAAAGAATGGAGGGAAAAGCCCACAAAGAAACTGAAAAGAAGTGAAACACCAGCAAAGAAAGCAAGATCAACAAAAAAAAATCAAAGGAAAGTGAAAGATTTGATATACAAGAACTTACTTGGAATAGAGATCGATGAAGAAACCATTGATTCAAATATGTGCGCTCAACCCAGATGAGAATGATTACGTGAAAGAATGATTAACTGAGTTTATTATAAAGAGATTACATATTGATCTAAATGGGAATATTAGTTTTGTTTTGCTAAGATCCAATTCACAATATAAAGAAATTTCTTGAGGATTGATAGGTTAATTGTAAGATTAATATGAGTTTTTATATGTTTTTATGTGAATTTCATTAGCAAATTAACATAAATAAATCACTGAACAATAACATATAACAGACATGAACATCATCATGATCACTCTCACAACACAATATGATGAAGGATTTCACCCCGCCTAGGCTACGTCTCCTTGTTCCAGCTTCTAATGTCTTGGCCCTCTTATTATGCTCAAAAGTGTGATTACATCTATTTACAATCTTCAAACATCTCTGAACCCTGTTCCATCTGCTCCAAAATGCCTAAAAATGCCTATGTAGCCTCTTTCTGCCTCGAATTTGGCCAAAAGCTGATCAAGTTGTGACTTCCCCTAGTTTCTCCACTAGTCATTCCACATTTTCCCCAAAATATGGCACCGAACCCACAATTTCACCCCAAAAAGTGCTATCGAAGTGATAATTCCGCCAAAAATAGGGAAAAAATTTTGGGGCATTAACTTGCCCTTTAACACCTAAAAATCAAATTTTAAACCATATGCAATATGATTGAATAATTTTTTAATATATAATAGCGCCGACGGTTAGTGGTAACCACCATATTTAACGTTGATGTGGGCACATGGTGCGATGGTTACATCTGGTGGTTTAGCCAATCAACGGTCTGGGCTGTTGCAGTTGCGATCTCATCCACACGTCACATGCATGGTCGGTATTATATGTAACAGTTTACAGTTAGTGGGTGGGGGGACTAGCCTCCCACCCTTGGTACTTGCCCCTGGCATGGTGACGAGGATTGGGACTAGACCCAGACCCCCTCCCCCCAATGCGCCAACCATGTTAATACAAAACCATAGTTTATCCAATATATGTTAAGATTTATGTGCGTGGCGTGATGATATGGCTTGGTGTTTAGTGTTCATTGGTTGCGGGTTCGAACCCCGCTTTCTCCATTCAGTCTGGACCCAAAATTTTGTGGCCTCCCATGCTTCCACGTGGCAGCCTCTAGCTGGGCCACACATCCCATTTCGAACCAATCACAAAGTGCCACTTGGCACAAGCTAGTTCTAACATGAATACCAATGATCGGTAAAACTTTCATAGTCATCTGCCACTATGCATGCCCAATTAGCAGTACAGACTGCTGACTGGGTTGTCCCTGCAAATGTTTTTCCAAAATTTTTCCTGTTTGACAAAGTGGACAAAACACGTTTCTGGGAGCATACAGTTTCGGTTTTCCACGAAACGAGTTGCACCTGATTCAGAACAACGAGATCTATGTGGTCATTTAGGTTTCATACCAATCTAACAACTATGATTTTTTAGCATAATTTTGAGCACCTGACCACTCCTCCCCACTGGAAGCTTTTGGACCCCAAAATATCACTTTCATTTTTCCAAAATAGTAGAGTGCATTTCCCTCAACTTTCCAATCTTGATCCATTTGGCCTTAGAAGGATTTATGCCTCTGAGCCCCACATGAAGGTAGTCTACACTCCCTCTTTTTGATGTCCTTGTTCTTCTATCAAGAATGGTGTCTTCCTGAAGCTCATCAAGGTATTCAGGAGAAAATTATTCAGTAGAAAGAATATGAACCTATTCTCCTTGATCTTCGATCAATGGAGGCTCATACAACCTTAAGTTCTCAACATTAACGACAGAGTAAATTTTCATGTAAGAAGGCAAATCTAACTTGAAGGCATTTTCACCAATATTTTCCAAAATTATGAAAGGACCATAACAGATTGGTTTTAGTTTTTTACCTTCCCCTTGAAGCCTCTCTTTTCTAATGTGAAGACAAACTTTTTCACCAACTTGGAACTTGTGATCTACACGATGCTTGTTGTGCCTTTATTTGTACTTGCCTTGACTCTTCTCAAGCTACTCTTGAACTGTTTGATGTATCAACTGGATTTGTTCTATAAACTTCTTGCCTTTGTCTATGTCACTATGGCCATCAATAGCAACATCCTTCCCAAAAATTAAATCCAATGGTGATCTAGGAAAGTATCCAAGACATGCCTCAAACGACGATGTTTGTGTAGACGAGTGTTTTTCACGGTTGCAAGCATGCTAAATGTAGTGCAAGTTTTCATCTTGCAACTTAGGATGCTTGTTGCAGTATCCTTGAAGAATATGTAGGACTATTCAATTGACCACCTCGGTTTGACCATCTATTTGCAGATGAAAGGATGTACTCTTCTTCAACTTGGTGTCCATCAAGTCCCAAAATCTTGACAAAAATTTCCCAACAAATAGAGAATCTCGATCACTAACAATGGATGTGGGAAAACCAAATTGAACCCTAACATGCTGAAAGAATAAGTGATTTGTTTTTTCAACTATAATTTTCTTTTTATATGGCATTAATATCCACATCTTACTGAACCTATACACAACTACATACAAATAATCATGACCTCTTTTTGAAAAAGGAAGACCTTCTACAAAATCCATAGAAACACTCTTCCATGGACGTGAAGGTACATGAAGTGGTGTGTACAATCCTAACTTCCTATTTCTAGGCTTACTAACTGCACATAATGAACAAAGTTTAATGAAACATGACACACTTTCAAGCATACGAGGCTAATAACAATACCTCTAAAGATGTGTTACTGTTTTTCTTACTCTGAAATGTCTAGCAATTAGATAAGTGTGTGCTTCCCTTATGACATTCACTCTCCCCCCCGTGTAATACAAAGCTTGCCCAAATGATCCAACAAGTTATTACGTTGTAATCCAATTCCTCTACTTGGTTTCCTTGACTCAAGCTTGCATAAACATATTGAAAGTCATTATCACATGCATAATGCTCGACATAAATTTCATGCAAAACAAAACTATGCTTGAGTAAAGTAGTTGCACTAATACTAGGCCTAGAAAGCATATCAAAAACCTTTTTGTAATTACCTTTCTTATACCTGATAACCAAGTGGAATTGTTGTAAGAAACCCATCCATCGAAATTTCCTTGATTGCTGCAACTTAGTTTGTGATTGCAAGTATTTCAATGGTTGGTGGCCAGTGTGTATGATGGTTTCCTTTCCCATCAAGTAGTGTTTCCACTTTTTCACACTTTGAACCAACGCATAAAGCTCCTTGTCATAAGTAGGATAGTTAAGCACTGCACCATTGAAAGTTTCTGAATGAAATGAAATGGGCTTACCACGTTGCATAAGGACTGTGCCCATGGCATAGTCACTTACATCAGTTTGAATCTCAAAGGGTTGTTTCAAGTCCAGGAATGCAAGTACTGGGGTTGAAATGATCTTCTCTTTAAAAGCATAAAATTCTTTTTGTTGCTTGCCTCCCCACTGGAAGACCTTTTTCACACTAGTCAATGCATGCAAAGGAGTTGTGATAAAAGAAAAGTTAGCAATAAACTTCCTCCAATATTGGGCTGCTCCCAAAAAACTTCTTACCTCTATGACTGTCTTGGGCGTTGTCCAATTCAAAATGACCTCAACCTTAGAGGGTATATCCTAAACTCTCTTCCTCCAACAATATGCCCTAAGTACACCAAATAAGTTTTACCAAACTCACATTTTGACATCTTCAAAAACAATTGTTCTTTCCTTAATGCATCAAGTACTTTTCTTACATGCATGACATGTTCATCAAGTGATTTACTAAAAATTAAGATATCATCTAAGTAGATGATGACAAAATCATCAATAAATGGCCTTAACACATCATTCATTACACGCATGAAGGTAGTAGGAGCGTTATATAAACCCAAAGGCATAACAAGAAATTCAAACAAACTTTGCTTTGTTTTGAATGTCATCTTCCAAATGTCACCTTCAACGATTCTAATTTGATGGTAGCCACTCCTTAAGTCCAACTTACTAAAATACTTTTCATCTTTCAATTGAACAAGTAAATCATCTATTCTAGGAAGTGGATAACGGTTCTTTTCCGTAATGTTGTTCAATGCATGGAAATCTATGCACATGTGCCATGTTCCATCCTTTTTTGGAACCAACACAATGGGTGACCCACATGTCGAAGTACTTGGTCGGACGATCCGTTTTTCCAATAACTCTTGAATTTTATTTTTGATTTGAGCCCTATCCATCACCGACATCATATACATTCCAATGTTAGGAAGAGGACAATCTTGCTTCAACTGTATTTCATGTTGGATTCCCATCTTGGGAGGTAACCCCTTTGGATCCTAAAACATCTCATTATTTTGATTAACCACTTCAATCAAATTAGATTTCAACTTTGGATCATAACCTTGAAATGCTTCATAATCAACAGAATTCTTTGGTTTAATCATAAGAAGCACAAAATTCTTGCTTGAATTCACTAGTATTTTCATTTTCCCTACATTAACTATTGAAGTATTTAGTTTCTTACGATGAGTTATCACAATATAATACACACCATTTTTGAACAAGTGGTACTTGTTTTCATGGTGATAGAAGATGGATTTTCTATCATAGAGGTAAGGACTACCCAAAAAAATTCCTGAAATATCAAGTGGCACACCATCTAATTAAACTTCGTCAATGATGTTTGATGTGATTGCAAATCGAAGAATACACTGTCTTGTAACCTGCAAATTTGTGTTCTTTCATATCCAACCCAATGGATATGGTTTGTGATTAGGAATGGTTTCAAGATTAATTTTCCTAAATAAGCCTTCGGATATCAAATTGGATTGAGACCCACTATCAAATAGTGTATTGATTTTTGTATGTTTTGAAATAACCCTCACATGAAATAATTCAATCCTCTTTTCTTCATTTGGAGTACTAGTGTGACAATTTGATGAACTAGTGCTAGCAATGGATTCTTTTCCCTTCATACCCATGGTTGTAATTTTAGTTGCATCACCCAAGTTGGATCCCAAATCCTGTTGAGTGGTTGCAACTATTTTTTTTTCCATTGTTGTTGAATTTCTTGGGCCTCATCTCTGGATGAAGCTTCCAACAATGGTATTCTTTGGAACAATGTTTTCATGTCATTTTATGTCCTTCCTTTTTAACAAATGCACTTTTTTTTCCCTTTCCTTTGAAACCCTTTTCTTTCTCTCCACCCTTAAATTGCTTCTTTTTACCCTCTTCTGGAATATTTTCCCTCTTGCCTCAAGGTGGGTGGCTTGCACACAAACCTCATCTAGGATAGTGGGATTGAACATAAGAATACTATGCCTTAGGTAGCTATGTAAAACCCCTATATACTTCAGCAATGTGTCTTGTGAATGCAAATCAAAACCTAACATAAGAGCTCTTTTTCCAAATTATTGGGTGTAACCTTGCACACTTTGACCCTTAAGTTGTCTGAAGTTCTCTAATTCATGATGTATTTTCATATATATGCTAGAGGGTAAACTTGTCTCTTAATTGCAGCAATGAAATTAGACCACGAGAGTGATATCTTACCAATTTTATTTATCTCATCTTGTGTCTTGGCTTCCCACCATACTAGTGCTGCACTCTCCAATATCAAGGAAGCTAGCTGTATCTTTGTATCATCATTTTGAAGGTTTTTAATTCTGCAATATAACTCCGACTGATGAACCCAAATTTTCAGCTTCTTTGCATTCACTTCACCACTACACATAGGTAGCCCAAAGTTAATATCAAGCTTTAACAAGGGTTGTTTACCAATTCCTTTTGAGGTAGGTTGATGGGTATGTGTAAGGGTTGTAGTAGTGGAAGAGGACGAAGATGAAGGTGAATATGGTGGTGAGGATGATGGTGGAATAGATGGTGTCTTATCACCATTTCCATTACCTCCTCCTCCTAGAGAACCCTCTCCTCTTGGAAGCCTAGAGCTTTCACCTTGCAACCTTTTGTTCCTCTCTTCATAGAGGACCTTCACCATATCTGTCATGTCAAAGAAATCCTACCTAAAATTATTCTCATCCTCTGACATGTTATCAATTCCTCCTTCATGAGACATGCTTACTGAAGCTTCTACTACAACTGGAGGTGAATCTTGTGGTGGAAATTGTGGCAACTATTCCCTCCTTCTCCTTGCTCCAAATAGAGAACTTCGAACCACAAGCTTGCCTTCTCCTCTCTTGAGCTTTAACCTTGTAAGCATTTAAACACTATCAAAACAAATTTATCCTCTTTTCACAAGTAAACCTAGTGCTCTGATACCAACTTGATCTGAATGGGAATATTAGGTTTGCTATGCTAATATCCAATTCAGAATATAAAGAAAGTGCTTGAGGATTGAGAGCTTAATTGAAAGATTAATATGAGTTTTTATGTGTGTTTTATGTGAATTTCATGAGAAAATTAACATAAAAAAAACTCTGAACAACAACATCTAACAAACATGAACATCAGCTTAAACATTCTCACAACACAATAGGATGAAGGAGTTCACTCCACCTGGGCTATGTCTCCTTGGTCCAATTTCCAATGGCTTGACCCTCTTGTATTATGCTCAAAAGTGTGATTACATGTGTTTACAATGCTCAAAAATATCTGAAACCTATTCCATCAGCTCTAGAATTCCAAAAAATGCCTGTGTAGTCCCTTTTTGCCTCAATTTTGGCCAAAAACTGATCAAGTTATGACTTCCCCTAGTTGCTTGATCCAGATTTATGCAGGAACGCAACAGAATAAATACATAACCATAAATACAGAGATGCAGCGGAAATAACACTTCATTTCATTAATATCAAAATCACAGAAAGATGCTTACAGACATAATGGAAATAAAATAGCTAGAGTGCTGGTAGCGAATCTCTGAGAAGAGATGTGGTGGCTACAGACCTCTGAACTGCCTTACAATGAGGCTTGAGGGCCTATTTATTATTGAGAAACAATGGAGAGCCCTCAACATCCCAAAAACCTAACCCTAGGAGATGAAGCGCCAAAACTATGGGCCCCGTTTGGGTAAATTGGTGTTTCAACTTCCCAGGGACGTAACTTTGGCATACTATTTCCGTTTGACGCACATGATACATCATTAGAAAGCTCTATCCGAGGACTACAACTTTTGTGACGATTTTGATGATCAAAATCGCAACAAATTTCATACCCAAAAAACGTCGTTTAGGGCCTCAAAACGGCTCTGGAAGTTCAGGACCCGAAAAACTACTAAAAATAGTAAGTTATGCCAAAACTGAAAAACTGAAAGAGACAATGGTGGGGGCCCAAGTGGAATAGGCGGGTGGCCACCAATATCCACCTGGATCATTGCTCCACTATTTGTTCCACATTTTCCCCAAAACACAACACCGAACCCACAATTTCACCCCAAAAAGTGTAGAAAATATCTAACACAACTCTGACACCATGTAGAAATTACACCAATGGATTCAATCTAATCATGTAATGTACTAAAACAAGATATTGAATCCTTCTACAATATTTGCAGAATATAAAACATGATCGCTCAATCACATGCAAGTAACAGAAAGAAGTAAATCAATCACACAACACAAGATATTTCTTAGGGAAACCAACTCCTCAAAACCCCTCCATATTTATTGTATAATCAACCAAGGAATCATGAAACAATACAATGTATTTGTGATCACCACAACCTCATATACTCTACCAATTGCTTCACATTGATCTAGGAAAAATTGGACAAACACATAGCCAATTATCAGCCTACCCTCAGCATACCCTGCTTATGCAATCCCTAGAGATTTAAACCCCTATTAAATATGAAATTCAACCTTCCTTGATTGCACAATTCATCATGGGATTCCTGTTGTTATATAACTGCATCTAGGCAGTTTTCTAAAAATACAATTGATAGTTTACTTGCCTTGAACCTTTGTCTCAACTGGGTCTCCACCAGAATTGACATGCATGCAACTATAAATAGTGAATAATCGGTTACTTGGTAGATCACTACTGGTGAATTAAATCTATTTTAATTCACTTGATCTTCCACTAGCTCATCAAACAGTTAGAACTAGTTAAACTGATTTTAACTCAATTAATGTGAGTTAACTGATCCCACTCACACCACACTAGTGCTACAACTGCAACTAAACCCTGTTAATAATATAATCACTCTACATGCATATCCTTTGACCCTCAACTCAAAATTATTGAGCTAACTAAGTCTATCATACTTAGTTAGCTATTACAAGTTGTTATGAGATAATATTACAATTAATTTTCCAATTTATTTAAAATTTGGTTACACACTAATGTGTCGCTAGGATCCCTCACTCATGTGTGACCTGTGATCCCACACTATTGTGTGTGAATTTTCTTGTTTAATTTCAACACTCCCTCTCAACAAGAAATGTATTATCTTCTACCTCGATCCTACCTCTGTGGTATTCGAATTTGCTCTTCGCAAGCACCTTCGTCAAAATATCTGCATCCTGAACTGAAACAACATAATGCGCCTTTGAACACAATATCTAAGAAAGTGGTACCAGATGTCAATATGCTTGGACATGTCATGGAATACTAGATTAACCTAGAGTTTTATGCAACTCTAGTTATGAAAATGTATCACCTTCGGATCCATCTGATGACCAAACAAACCAACAAGTATCTTCCTCATCCAGATGGCCTCACATGCAGCCTGACTAGATGCCATGTACTATGCCTCGGCCGAACTGAGTGCAAATGATCTCTGCTTCCTATTGTACCAAGAAACTGTTGTTGATCCTATGTTGAAGATGGTCCCTAATGTTCTCTTCCTATTTGATGGAATACCTACCCAATCTGCATCGATGAAGCCTTGAAGCTTCACTCCCTCTGCCCGTCTGTACCATAATCCACACTCTGTAGTGCCCCTGAGATATCTCAACACATGCTTCCTTGCCTTCCAAAATATATTTGTAGGCTTAACCATAGCTTTACTAAGCTGGTTAACTACGTAGCATATGTCTGGTCATGTGTTCACCAAATGCATAAGTGAACCCACAAGCTACCTGTAAATAGTAACATCCACTACCTCACCTGAAGTAGCATCCTCCTTCCTCTAGTTACCTACAAGATGAGTCTCCATGGGTTTTCTACCCTCCATGTGGAACTTCCTTGGAATCTCCTTGACATAATTTACCTAAGATACAAATAGCTCCCCATCTCTTTGCCATATTTCCAAGTCTAGGAAATATGCAAGAGCCCCATGTCCTTCATTTCAAACTCTCTTGCAATACTCTCTTTGTAAGAAGTTAGGAGTTGCTCATCACCAGTCATTATAAGATAATCAACATAAATTACAATAATCAAAAGATTACCATCAACCAAAATATGATATAGGTTCGCATCTGCTTCACTCTTTATGAAGCCCAACTCGGTGAAATAGTTGTCGATCCCAGTGTGCCAAGCACGAGGTGCTTGTTTCAGCCCATACAATGATCTCTTGAGTCTGCACACATGTGACTCCCTATCAAAGGTCTCAAAACCTTCTGGCTGCTCAATGTACACTTCTTCCTCAATAATTCCATTAAGAAAGGTTGTCTTTACATCCATATGATGTATCTGTCACCCCATCTGCGCTAACAGTGCAAGGATAGATCTAATCGATGAGTACTTTGGAACCAACGCACAAGTATCCTCATAGTAAATCCCCTCTACCTTGTTGAGATTTTATTCTTATTTTTTAATTAAATTTGGAGAAAAATCTCATGTAGGTGACAACAATAGGATTTGTTGCTACATTGGCTCCATCAGTTTCTGATGACGAGTTAATGCATCCTATATTTGTTGTGAGAGAATTTATGAGTTTGTTTTCATTCACAGCTATAGAATGTAAGCCCATAGAGGCAAGTGAGCATGATGAGGAATGTGTAGTGAGGAAGAGCTGAGCAGATGAGAAACTCTGCAATTGTATTTTCTCCAGTTGATGAATGAGATTGTCGATGCCCTGTTAGGTGGATGTAGCCCAGATTGGTTGGGTGAACCACGTTAAAATTTGTGTTTTTCATGGTTGAATGTTGTGTGTGTGTCTTATTTGATTTTATATTTCCGCTGCTGAACTCTAACAATTGGTATCGGAGCTTGAGTGTGGGCAGCCGATTGCAGAAGCCGTGAGTTGTCCATTCACAGCTTTTCGCTGCCGAGTTGTGAGCTGCTGTGTTGAGCGTAAGAAAACTGAAGGAGCCGTGGGTCTGGTTCTGCGTTTCAATTGAGAGGAGGGTGTGGTTATAAGTTTAACTTGAGAGAAGCCACAGCTCCTGAATTAAACTGCTGATGCCGTGACAGCCAATGTCGTTTGATATTTACGTTGAACTGTGAGCTCAGATGGCTAGGATGTTTGATATGAAAGATCTAGGGTTATGAAATGATTTTGACTTATGAGATTTTCGAAGGCAGGGGAGCAATGGTAACGTGGCTATCTATTAAATGTGTGAAAGTATGCTCTTAAGGTTTGGTATGAAAAATGTGAAGCCTATTTCAGTCCCTTTAGCTTCCCATTTTAAGCTTTCTTCAAGTTTATGTCCTAACACAAAATGAAGAAAAGGAGTATATGTCTCGAATTCCATATGCCAATGTAGTAGGTTGTTTGATGTATGTGATGGTTTGTACATGACCAGATATTTCACATGCAGTTAGGGTTGTCAGTAGGTATATGGCAAATCCAGGAAAAGAACACTGGTCAGCAGTGAAATGGGTGCTTCAGTATCTGAGAGGCACAAGTGATTATTGCATCACTTATAACAGTAATAGTGAATTTGTTTGCGGATATGTTGATTCTGATTTTGCAGGTGATTTGGATAATAGAAGGTCAACTTCAGGATATGTCTTTACTCTTGCAGGTGGAGCTATAAGCTGGATGTTAAAGTTACAAAACATTGTTGCTTTATCCACTACAAAAACAGAATACATAGTTGCTTCACATGCTTGCAAAGAAGCAGTTTGGTTGAAAGGTTTGTTTGGTGAGTTTGGTAGGTTACAGGACAACATTAAGTTATTTTTTGATAGTCAAAGTGCAATTCATTTGGCTAAGAATCCGGCCTATCATAGTAAATCAAAGCATATACCTATCAAGTACCATTTTTTAAGACAGGTTATCATTGAAAGGGGAGTCTCTCTTGAAAAGGTGCATACAAAGGAAAACTATGCAGACATGTTCACGAAACTAGTTTTTTTAGAGAAGCTACGATGGTGTCTGGCTTCTCTTGGATTGCAAAAAAGATAAAAATAATAATGAAACAAGGTATCAGGCTAATTGCTGTCAAGGTGGAGATTGTTGAGATTTTATTCTTATTTTTTAATTAAATTTGGAGAAAAATCTCATGTAGGTGACAACAATAGGATTTGTTGCTACATTGGCTCCATCAATTTCTGATGAGGAGTTAATGCATCCTATATTTGTTGTGAGAGAATTTATGAGTTTGTTTTCATTCACAGCTATAAAATGTAAGCCCGTAGAGGCAACTGATCATGATGAGGAATGTGTAGTGAGGAAGAGCTAAGCAGATGAGAAACTCTGCTATTGTATTTCTACAGTTGATTAATGAGATTGCCGATGCCCTGTTAGGTGAACGTAGCCCATATTGGTTGGGTGAACCACATTAAAATTTGTGTTTTTCATGGTTGAATGCTGTGTGTGTCTTATTTGATTTTATATTTCACATTTCTTTGAGCTCTAACATACACAAGAGAATCCACAGACACAAAAACTAGCAACATTCCTTCTCAATCTCGCACTGCTTCACCTTATAGATCCACACGGATCTAACCACTTACTTACCCATGGTCTTGGGACCACTTCCCATGCCCAGCATTTCGATAATGGAGTGCCACTCCTCAACCATGGCATCAGCCATGTTGGGTAATCGCACTACTTCCTCAAAAGAGGAGGGTTCTGTCACAATACATTCACTCATAAGATCCATGTATCCAGTATACCTATCTGGGGACATTCTCAACCAGCACTGTGATGTAGGTGCACCTACATGCTTTGTCGCATCTAGCATCAATATGTCAGCCTCTCTGGTGTGCTTCCTACCATTTCTAGTGGATGGCTTTGCATGAGTGGTTTCTTCCACTCCATGATCCTCTGCTTATGGCTGCTCCACATCTTGAGGTTCATCCTTTGGAACTAAGAGTTCCTCATCTGCATGCAACTCAAGCTCCCTCTCAAGGGACAATCGCATGGATTTCTCCTCATCAAATTTAACATCTCTTCTAACAACTATCATCCTGTTAGCCAACAAATACACCTGATAGTTATGGGGAGTATCAGTGTACCAAAAAAATATCCCAACCTCTGTTGTTGGTTCTAGCTTCTTCCTGGCATCTTTAGTCACATGGAAATATAAAAATGAGCCAAATTTTTTAAAATATGAAACATTTGGTTTCTTACCTTAAAAATCCTCCTCTAGTGTACTCATGCCAAGTATCCAATGAGGACTACGGTTCTGCACAAATTTCATTGTGTTGCATGCCTCTGCCCACAGATGAAATGGTAGGCCCTGATCATGTAACATAGCTCATGCTGCTCCCACAATTGTTATGTTCTTTATTTCTGCAACCCCATTCTGTTGTGGGTTATGAGGTGCAATAATTTCTCTCTGAATTCCTTCTTTGGCACGAAAGTTCTTGAATTCATTAGAGATATACTCACCACCATTGTCGCTGCTTAGTGCCTTTACCTTCTTCCCTATATATTTCTCTATCAGTGCTTTAAACTCACAAAACTTGGAGAACATTTGATCTTTCTTCTACAGAAAGAATATCCAACACTTTCTATAAAAATCATCAACAATAATCACATAATACTTGTGCTTTGTTGTGGAAGCTGTAGAGAATGGTCCACACACGTCTGAGTGAACTATCTCAAGGATTGTTACTGCTCGGTTATCCTTCTTATGAAAGTTGGCATTTTTATACTTCCCCATCTTACATCCCTTGCATGTGTCTATCTGCGCAAGTGTACCCTTTGGAAGACCTGTAGAAATCTACTGCATGATTGTCAAAGCACTGTGGTTTATATGGCCCAATCTCTTGTGCCATAACTCACCTGTATCCTAGCTCACCACCTCCCCTACTTTAATGCTCAATTTTTTTCAACCATCTACATCAAGTTTGTAGAGGTTCTTCACACGAACCCCAATCTTCTTTACCTATCCTGTGGCTTTGTGGCGAAAGAACGCCTTTCCTTCAATGAAAACCACATCATATCCAAGGTCCTCCAACATAGTAACTGAAACTAAATTATTTTCAAGCTTGGTACATGCATGAAATCTTTTAATATAAAAATTTTACCTGACTATCTCTAGAAAGTAATTGTACCAATCCCGGTAGCGCTATACCTCCTGTCATCACCCATCTCGATGTGCATCTGAAGATCCTTCTCCTCCAAGCTACTAAAGAGTTATTTGTTTCCCGTCATGTGGAAATATGCTCCACTATCCAAGTACCACATGGATCCCATCACAGTTGACACCATGCATGTGATGAGAGAGAAGTCCAACTCAAACTATGAGGCCAAAGATTCACCCACTGCAGCTCCCACAACCTTCTTGTTGTTCTTCTTCTTTTATGGAAAATTTGTGGCATAGTGTCCATGATCATGATAGTGAAAAAATTCCACACTTATTTCCTTCTTTGTTGGTCTCAGACTTGGAATAGGACTTCTTCCCCTTCCACTTCTTTACCTTACTATCCAAGGCACAATTTTCCTCATCATCAGTCTTGGATGAGGATCCATCCCTGGTATTCTGATGAAACTCTTCTTGTACCAAATCTGACCATAGTCGCTCCCAATCTGGTAACTTCTCTTTCCCATTCACAGAGTCATGGTAACTATTCTAGCTCTTGGGAAGGCCTATAAGTGTTAGGCTCACCAAGTAATCACTAGCTACAATAATCCAAACACTTCCAAGCTCATATCGACATTGAATGAACTTGGTCAAGTATTTCTAGATTGTGTTTCCCTTCTCCATTTTGATTTCCTTGAGCTTGTCCTTGAGTGCCAATTTTATGTGGTCACTACTGCTTTGAAACAGATCTATCAAGGCCTTCCACATAGCATATGGAGTTTCCTTTCTATGGAGACTCGAGAAAATATGATCTTGAACTCCCTCTAACAAGATCTTCCTTGCCTTTGCTACCTTCTTCTGCCATGCATCAAGAAGTTGGGCATCTGCTGCTGCGGGCTTGGGGATATCATTATCTATGAATTCCTTCAACCCATTGTCCTCCAACACTGCCTCCATCCTGTCCTTCCATGCAATATAATTTTCACTGCCCTCGAGTGCATATTCGAGTCTCAAGCCATTGAAAGACATCTTGATCCACTTCTAGTTCCAAAGAAAGTATCTGCAAATTTGAATATTGTTAAACACAAACTCAATTTCTTCTCCACTATTCTGATTCTTGGCGCTTTGATACCATGTATAAAATCTCTAACACAACTCTGATACCATGTATAAATTACACCAATGGAATCAATCCGATCATGTAATGTACTAAAACAAGATATTGAATCCTTCTACAATATTTGCGGAATATAAAACACGATCACTCAATCACATGCAAGTAATAGAAAGAAGAAAATCAATCGCACAACACAAGATATTTCCTGGGGAAAGAAACTGCTCAAAACCCCTCCATCTTTATTGTATAATCAACCAAGGAATCATGAAACAATACATTGCATTTGTGATCACCGCAACCTCATACACTCTACCAATTTCTTCACACTGATCTAGGCAAAATTTGAAAAACACATACTGAATTATCAGCCTACCCTACTTACGCAATCCCTAGAGAATTAAACCCCTATTAAATAGGAAATTCAACCTTCCTTGATTGCGCCATTCATCATGGGATTCCTGTGGTTATATAACTACATCTGGGCAGTTTGCTAAAAATACAACAGATAGTTTACTTGCCTTGAACCTTTGTATCAACTGGGTCTCCACCATAATTGACATTCATGCAACTCTAAATAGTGAATAATGAGTTACTTGATAGATCACTACTGGTGAATTAAATCTATTTTAATTCACTTGATCTTCCACTAGCTCATAAAACAATTAGAACTAGTTAAACTGATTTTAACTCAATTAATGTGATTTAACTGATCTCATTCACACCACACTAGTGCTACAACTGCAACTAGACCCTGTTAATAATATAATCACTCTACATGCCTATCCTTTGACCCTCAACTCGAAATTCTTGAGCTAACTAAGTCTATCACACTTAGTTAACTATTAAAAGTTGTTATGAGATAAGATTACAATTAATTTTCCAATTTATTTAAAAATTGGTTGCACACTAATGTGTCACTAGGATCCCTCACTCATGTGTGATCTGTGATCCCACACTAGTATGTGTGCATTTTATTGTTGAATTTCAACAAAAAACACTATCGAAGGGCCAATTCTGCCAAAAACAGGGCAAAGTTTTCGAGGCATTAATTTTCCCTCTAACGCCTAAAAATTGGATTTTAAACCATTTGCAATATGGTTATTTATTTATTTATTTATTTTTAATATATAGTAGCACCCGAGGTTAGAGCTAGCTTCCAGACTTAACATTGATGTGGGCACAGGGCATGATGGTTGCATCTAGAGGTTTAGCTAGCCAACGGTCCGAGCTGTTGTAGTTGTGGTCTACTTGGCATGTTACATGTGCAGTTGGTATTATATGTAACATTTTACAGTTAGTGTGGGTGGGGGGGGGCTAGCCTCCCGCCCATGGTCCCTGCCCCCATCACGGTGACGAGGGATGGGGCTAGACCCTGACCCCATCCCTCTAAAGCACCAACAATGTTAATACAAAACCTTAGTATATCTAATATATGTTGAGACTTATGTGTGTGGCGCAATGGTATGGCTTGGTGTTTAGTCTTTGTTGGTCACAGGTTCAACTCCCGTTTGCTCCATTCAGTCTTGACTCAAAATTTTGTGGCCTCCCGCGCTGCCACGTGTTGGCCTCTGGTTGGGCCACGTGGCAGCATGTGGTTCGCCACATGCCCAACCAATAAAAAATTGCCATTTTGAACCAATCACATAGTGCCACTTGGCACAAGCTCATTTGACCATGAAGACCATTGACCAGTCAAAATTGTACAATCACCCTGTTAGGTCCCTATATTACTAGTATAGTTCCTTATTGTTGTTAGTGTAACCCCCTTATTGTTATTTTTTTGCCCCTCTAGTCCCCATATTGTTATTATTGTGCCCCATAAAACCCCACTATTGTTATTGTTGTGCCCTTACATTATTATTGTTAGGTCGGCTAGGATTATATTGTGACCCCATGGAATCCTATATATATAAAGGAAGTTTAGTCATTTGAATCATCCAAGAATTGTTCATTTATGTAATATAAAGGAGTTTTCCCCCTTGAAGTGGTTGATTTCTAAGGCGTTGATATCTCTTTTCTTCTATTTTTGGACTTGGTTTCATAACATTTGGTATCAGAGCTTTGGATTCTAGGGTTTCGCTACTTCAAATAGGTCATCGTGGGATTCTTGCTATAAATTTATTTCTACGAAGGTTCAGAATCTTAAAAAAAACTCATTTGCAAAGAAATCCTAATGAACGTCGTGTAAAAATTTCAGATCTTGGTTCGCAATATTTTTAGAGATATGATCTGTGGAAGTTAGTGTTTTTGCAAGCTCCTGAATTTCATCTCAAAGAGGTGACCCTGGGAAAATCGTCATAACTCTCTCTCTAAGAATCGGATTGGAATTCTGTAAAAATTATCTTAAATCACACAGACTATAGTTTACTGTGTATCGATCTCAGAGTCGAAGGAGGAAATATTGACACGTGGCACACCGTACAAGTTCGCTCTATTGAACTAGTTCATAATTAGATCATTGCGGGAGATTGGGCATAACTTTGTCTTGAAGAATCCAAACTAGGTCTGACCTATGGCATTGAAAAGAGGAATCAGAGGGCTAATATATTATATAAATTCTGATCTTGAAGATCTGAAATAACAGAAATAAATCAGGTTCAATATAGACCTCCTAAAAATCAAGAAAAAGGTGTGTAGTTTTAAAAATAGTTTGCATAACATTTGTTTGGAAAAATAGTTTGAAGTGATTTCAAGGGCATATTGAAGCATATATATCAGTATTGAGTTATATAATGCCTCCAAAAAATAATTAAACACTCATTAAGCCCTCAGAAAGCTCTACTATGACGCATGAAGAGGAATAATTGCAGTATGATATATCAAAATTACGGTACCAAGTGAAACAAATTTTGATCTTACAAAGAGCAATCAAAGATGACATAGATGATTTAAAAGCAGAAATGAAGGCTAAGTTGGATGGTTTGAAGGATCAAATGAAAGCTAATATGGATAATAAATTAGTGGAAGATCACATTGCATCAACAACAAGTTCTCCAACTCTCAAAGGATAACCTAAATTTGGTGCAGAATCAAATGAAACAACATGAAGATCAACATCGCAGCGAAAGAAGTTCTGAAGTAGTCACAGAAACAAGAACTTGAAAAATATGAAATTGGTCAATTTCAGAGTATCTCAAAGTTGAAGATTCCACATGGGAGGATGATAATTTTATACAGAAGCATCAAGAAATAATCAAGCATTGAGGACAACACTTGTTTGAAGGAGAGGGGCATGTTAGGTCCCTATATTACTAGTATAATCCCTTATTGTTGTTAGTGTGGCCCCCTTATTGTTATTTTTGTACCCCTGTAGTCCCCATATTGTTATTATCGTGCCCCATAAAACCCCACTATTTTTATTGTTATGCCCTCACATTATTATTATTAGGATGGCTAGGATTATATTATGACCCCATGGACTGCTATATATAGAAAGGAGATTTTTTCATTTGAATCATCCAAGAATTGTTCATTTATGTAATGTAAAGGAGGTTTCCCCCTCGAAGTGGCTAATTTCTAAGGCATTGATCTCTCTTTTCTTCTATTTTTGGAGTTGGTTTCATAATACACCCTGCCACTCTGCATGCCCAGTTAGTAGTATGGACTACTGACTGGGTTGTCCCTACAATTTTTTTTCCAATATATATATATATATATATATATATATATATATATATATATATATATATATAATTTTCCTGTGGACAAAACATGTTTCCGGGAGCATACTGTGTCTGTTTTCCGCGAAACAAGTTGCGCAAGATTAAAAATGACGAGATCTACTTGTTCGTTCAGGTTCCACACTAATCTGAAAACTTTGATTTTTTTAGCATAATTTTGAGCACTTGATCACATATAAAACAAAACCATGCATGCTCGACAATTTTCGACAGATGAATGAGTTAGTTAAATGAAGTCAAGTGGGCTCCTATTTTTTAGGAGTATTCCCACATACAATAAGAAAATCACATGCAAGGTTTTGAAGAGTGTGCAGCTCCTCGAGACGAAGGAGTGCACTCAACTAGAAGGTGCACTCACTGATCCTAAAGGAGTGTGCTCCACTAGGGCGCAATCGTTCAAATCGAAGGAGTGCAATCAAATAGAGAAAATTTTCATGTTATCTTAGAGTGAACTTTTGCCCAAGGAGGACGCAATTTCGTCCACCAAGGCCTCTTATAACTGCTATGTGAAAATAAGTTCCTTTTTAGCTTTTTGTATGTGGTGCATGTTGAACAAATCTAGATACTAAGTTGAGAAAATTTATTCCTTCTCCTATCCTTGGATAGGATAACACAAAGGGTTCCTAAAGATAGGGCGACGACACTTAGAAACTTTGAATTAGAATGAGGCGATACTTAGGGATAACAAAAATGTAGTCAAGAAAAAATAGTGACGACACTAGGCAGCTTGGAGTGACAGTTCATGTAGGCTCCAAAATTAGATTAGGCTTAAATTTTGGAGGATCGTTGTCGCAGAAAAAACAAGTTGGGATATTTATTAACTATTATATGGATCTTGTTTCATCTACAAATCTTAATTTTAAGTGGGCATGTTATTCTCCATTGTGTATTTTCCTTTCATTCTCTTGGTGCAACTGGGAGTGGTAAGTATATTGTAGACTCTAGGGGTAGTCATACAATAATAAATAGGATAATATGCTTGGCATGACTTATGATAATAACAAAAACTTATTGTGGTTTTTATTTTTTCTCTCTCTTCTCCTTTATATATATATATATATAACCATGACTTTGCATCGTTAATTTGTGTTTTCACTAATTTTTTTTGCACAATACTTCAAAGTTTGAATTTATTATTATTATTATTATTTTGAGATTCATTTATTCATTTTGTTTTGAGGTCTTATTAAAATTGTGGTTTTTAATTTTTTTTTTCTTGTATTGTTTCTTATTTCCAACTTAATTGCAACTTCTCAAAAAATTTCAATGCTCTCCACCAATACAATCCAAAAACCAAATTTTAATATATTAAAATAATAAAAATTATTTGTGTAATATTTTACATTATTAAATAGATAAATATTTGTTATATAATATCTCATTTTTACTTTTTCCATTAATTATAATTTATTTTTACAACCCACTATAGGGAAGATGCTTAGGTGTAATGTATGTTGCGGAATAAAAATAAAAGATTAAAAGTAATATAGAGGCCAATGTGGGTGAGATGTTGTAGTATTTGTAATGAGTGTGAACATTTCAATGTTAACTCAATTAATAATAAAACGTTAAAAATAATCAAAATTCTAAAATTTATTTTTTAATAAAATAATATATACATAACATAGAAGAAGATCATAATATACATATCACATTAAAATGCATAATATCAATAAATAGTAGTTGTCAATTAAGATCCATTTTACCATATAATTTAAAACAGGTGTTTCAATCCTATAGTTCTTCTTTGGAAGGAACTAACAAATTGGGATGTGAAATAGATAAATTAATTGATTATCGAGGCACTAGGGCTTGCATACTACTTGCATATTCTGATTAATATCCCTTCCCCTCCATACTTGACTGCTCCGCTTATGCAATCCTCACCCCACAACTCGGTCGGGAGTGACCTTGATTTCTGGATGTTAAACCCTGTAATGGATATGTCAACTCTTACCATACATAAGGGTAAGGGTCATCTGAGCTTCTCGATCATTAGCCCTAGCTCTGCTCAAAACATCATTGTTTGTAGGTGTGGAGGAAAGGGACACTGTCAGGTGTGGAGGAAAGGGACACTGTCATTTTAGAGGTAAATCGACAGCCAAACTCTGGTTTTCCATGGTAGATTTCGCCATCATCTCGACTTTCGACTCTCGGGCCCTTAGAGCAGATGTACCTACGGAAAAGGATCCATGATGAACTTTCTATCTATCAAACTACGTGGCCTGGGGGATGCCACCAAACAATTATCCCTGAAACATCTTTTCTCTTCTATTTCGGCCTTTCATTATTCTTATTCAGGAGATAATGGCAGATTATATCAAAGTTCTTGCATATTTCCAATCTATTTGTCTGGAATGGAATATGGTGGTTGTGAGTTACTGTTGAATTTCAGGAGGACTTGCATCATTATGGGATCCTAAATGAGAAAATCTGAGTGCCCACAAATTCTTTGCTGGAATTTTGTTGTCGGGTCACATCTGGGAGGTAGCCGGTCATATTCATATCTTAAACTTGTACGCTCCTTATAAAGAGAGACATGCTTTTTGGGTTTGTGTGGAGTCTTGTGATATTATGAAGATAAAATCTCTTATTACTGTAGAGTAATCCAATGGCACTTTTTCTATGGATGAATGCTGGGGGGTTCGATGTAGAAGAGACCCTTTGGATAATCGATTACAACCCCTATTCGTGAATAATCATCTTGTGGATATTTTACCTTACCCTCTTTACCCTACATGGCATAATGGACGGGTGGGAGAAGACCATATTGGGAAAAGGTTGGATCGATTTTTGGTTCATGAAAATATTATGGAGTTAGTGGGTAATATGAAATCGTGGGTGGAAAGGACCTTCATCTCTGATCACTTTTTGATTGTGCTTCAATGACGACAGGAGTATGTGCGTATGGGCATCCCTTTAAAATTCATTAGAGTTTGGTTGGAGGATGAATATTTTAATAAATTGGTAATGTCCACTTGGCTGATGGTCGAGGAAATACCGAAGACTTCAACCATGCATGTGAACACACAGAAACTAAGTCTATTAAAGAGTTCGGTTAGGACTTGGGAATGTAGAAAAAAAATCTATTGTTTTTGGATTTTAAGAGGATTATGGAGGAAATTTATAGACTTGGTAGGTCTATGGAATAAGAGATACCTTCTCAAAAACTAGAGGGTAAGAAGATGCATATCTTAGGAATTCAAGAAATTTCATGGCGCCTCAAGGGTAGGGATTTAAGGCTTCGTGAAGGTGACAAGAATACTCATTTCTTTCACCATTTTTCAAACTATAGGAGAAATATTAATGTGATTTGGCACATCAAAGCAAAAAATGGGGAGAATTTATATTCTATAGGTGAGATTCAAAGAGAGGCTACCTCTTTCTTTGAAGATTTTTTCAAGGATCGGGTGGGGGTTAACATTGAAGATCAAATTTGGGGATTAGAAGACTATCCTTCCATGTTTAACACATAATCAAATGAGGCCCTTTTCCATCTGATTACACTAGAGGAGTTTCGACTAGTTTTGAATCATTTTGTGAAGGATAAATGTCTAGGTCCTGACAGCTGGACAATGGAAATATTTTTACATTTTTTTGATCTGATGGGAGAGGACCTCCAAGATTTGGTTAAAGAATCCAAAACTACAAGACATATTATAGGTGCCATTATCTCCACCTTCCTTGCAATTATACCGAAAAAATAATCCCCTTCCTCCTTCTTGGATTTTAGGCCTATATCACTATGTAACATTACATACAAGCTTATCTCCAAGGGTATAACTGAATGCATCAAGAAACCCCTCTCGTCATTCATCTCCAAGGAGAAATTTGGCTTCTTGCATAATCACTCGATTCATGATGTTATTTCCACGACACAAGAATGTATAAATTCCATTCACACTAAGAATATGTAGGCGGTGGTTATGAATGCGGATTTACAGAAAGCTTATGATTTTGTCGAGTGGTCCTATTTTTGCATTATTTTAACAAAAAATGGACTTACTGTACACAATATGGACTAGATAATGGCATGTGTTTCCTCGGTGTGGTTCACTATTTTGATTAATGGATATCCAAAAAATTTCTTTAGGGAGGGAAGATGATTGAGACAAGGTTGTTCTCTTTCACCCTTGCTCTTCATCTTGGTAATGGATGGTATAAGTATGAAAATTAATGTGACAAAATCCTTGGGTATTTTCAATAGCCTCAGACTAGAAAACAATGTCAACATTTCTCACTCGTTTTTTGTGGATGACATTATTACCTTCGGGATGGTCTCTAGATCTCAATGGATGGTACTTGATTATAATTTTATGAGATATGGGGATGCATATGGGTTGGTGGAAAACAATTATAAATCATTGTTCTTTTTTCAAAAGGTGACTGAGCGAAGATTGATTTCATTGGAGGCATATTTGGTGTTGGATCTAAATCATTGATTGAGGGATTCCCATACCTAGTTTTCGGACTAAATCCAAACAATTACAGAATGACAGATTGGGCATCGCTATTGGATAAATTTCATGATAAATTAAATGTTTGGACACACAAGTGGCTTTTCTTGGGAGGGATATTTACCCTTATTTAGGTTTTCCTTCTATTGTCACCAAATTGAGTTCCTGTTGGGCTGCTTCAATGGTCAACTTGGAGTAACTATTTCATACCAACTTTTGACTGAAGATTAGCCTCTTTAGTCTGAGAGGGCTCTCTCAAGATAACTTATGATTTTTTCAATAAAATCTCTATTAGATGGCTAACTCTATGATAATGAATTGATTGTATATGATTGCAGGTGGAAAATGTAGAGGATTTGCTACCATTGGGCTTATGGATTCATTGTAAACCTCAATTACAAAAAAAAAATGTCATGGAAGCCAAGGAAATTCTATTCTTATCAAATGACACATAAAGGACAAAACAACAACTACATGTGTATAGGAAATTGGAGCATATTATTGAATTCCAAGTGATTACACATGAGCCACTGCATAAATATCAAAAGGACTAAGATAAACAAGCATAGACAATAACATACAATGAATCTTGGGTCTGAAACAAGCTGCTGCAAAAGTATATCACTGATAGTGAAAGATTACAATAGTAGTGCATACATAACATCTCCCAACCCTTTGTTATTCTATATTCTACCTATTAAAATGCTTCAAAACCTTCACATTGGATCTGCCTTCAAGCTGGACCTTCGAATCCTTCTCTTGACACCTAATCTACCTAAAAATCCAAATACATGGTAATGATAATGACACCTACTAACTTTAGGAGTTAGAGACCTAATAGGACTCAACTACCTATTTATTACCTCCACTTCTCTAATAGTGGGATCATTACATAGATAGGGATCAAGTGCTCGAATGGAATTCTCCATGACATAATACATAAATACACTTTCCAAGAGTTTAGTAACAACTGTCCTATTTTCTAGGAAAGAATCAATAACAACTATAATTTTTTCTTCATGTTGTTTTGTATGAGTGGTACATATGTTAAGTGATGAGTCTTTGCTGAGATGTCCCCTATATGTTTGGATGCATCCACGTGGCTTGTTTTTCTTCCATATGTCCTTTGAAACTTCAAAAATCCTTCAAAAACCCCTCGCTGCAAAACATAACATCTTTAGGCAGTTTTGTAGCATAGTTTAGTAGCGAACTGGTTTATGTCTTTTCACCCTTCCTTCTGCCACATCTGCTGGTCAAAAACATTTGTTAGGTAAAAATATCTAAATACAGTCAACCTCCCTCCTTAGTTCTTCATAAAACTGATTTTAGAGGCCAAAAGAAATCTTCAGATTTTTCGTAGCATTTTTCAGCCTTCAAGCCTAAAGCTTGCTACGAAACTACCTGATTATGGAGAAAATTCAAAATTCTCCCTTTTTCTTCCAAATTTCACTTGTAGGTCTGAAAATTAATATAATTAAATATGATAAGACAAACTTGCCTCTTACCCTCTTCAAAATGCATCATTTTCACCTTTAGCAAGTTAATTTACCAATAAAATGACTATGTTTTTTTTTTTTTTTTTTCTGAAACAATAGGGTTAAGATATGAGATCCTATCTCCCTATCATTAATAGTTGTTGCAAAACAGAAGGAGGTTTTTGTAGGTCAGTATGTTATGAAGAAAAACCTTTCTTTGTTTTTTGAAAACCATCTCTAGCTGTCCAGAATCTGCATTAGAAAAACATGTATAAAACAGAAAAATTCTGGATTCTGAAAATAGGTCCCAGAGACATCTTCGAATCTCCAGACTGATGGCACCTATGAGAAAAGTGAAGGAGGTTATTTTTCTTTGTTCTGTTCTTGACAATAACCTATCTCAGTATTTCATAATTCATCTCTTTTCATCCATAATCATCTCTTGAAATTGACTACTCACACAGTCCAAAAACACAACAAATTCCTTGTTAGCTCCAACAGAAATTCACACAACCTGAATTGGTGAATTCTTTAGCAAAACTAGGTTCCTCCATGAATAGCTTAAGGTCCATGAGCTCCTATCTAACCACAAAGCCTTCTTCTAAGCTTTCTTATTCATGGTCATCTCCCTTTATAACCAAGTTGCCTTCTTAAAAATGTGACACTTGTAAGAAGAAAATTGGACAGCAAGCCGCTTGCCACAAAGCTAAACTTTTCAAGGGTGACACATGACCAATAAATGCAAAGGCTGAAGGGTTAATGACAAAGAGGATCATGGGTGATTTTTTTTTTTTATAAGATGAAATTCTAATATGAGAGGGAAAATGAAAAATGGAGGGATAAAAGTGTAATGATGACAAGCACTTATGATTTCACATGTTGGATAGCTGTCATAACCTAATAGGTGATCTCAACTTTCCTAAAACCAATAGAAAATTAGAATTCATTGATTTTTTTTGGCAGATTTGCTACGAAATGTTTAGGCAGTTTTGTAGCGAAATCTATTGTTCTGCCATTGTATTCGCTACGAAACTATGAAAAACTAGACAAGTGGCTCATTTCTTGATTTTAAGGTAGGGGTGTGAAAACTAAATGATATCAAATGTATTTGGCTGACATGACATGACTCATAATGGTTTTTTTACATAGGATAAACATGATTTTATAAACTCTTCATCAAATGCTTGACCCAACATGATACAACATGAAACCTATGGTGACCTTATCAAAACAAATTTTGAAAATTTTGAGTGTGATAACAGCGGCTCCAATGGGGATGGGGTGCCCCTGTGGTACAACAAAGAACTTGTAGATCGGGTGCCTTATCTTGAGAAATTGAAAATTTTCTGAAATTATGAAGACTTCGCCAAGCTCTTATGGCCTTCTCCTCGGGCTCAAGCTTGATGATAACTGCGGAAAAACCAAATCTGTACATGCGGAAAATATGCTCAAACTACTTGAGCTTATTCACACACACTCCTACCTACCCTAACATCTGCAATATTCATGTTTGATTCAAGCAACATGAAACCTCCAATAAAGCAAGTCAATGAGTTGATATGATACCTGAACTCCTTGATTATTCTTAAACCAAAAGAAAACTGTATTATGAAAAGATAAAGGTAACATAAAATGGGTATGTTTTTCATAGTGAAAAAATATTTAAAAATTTGGACTATAGAACTCTTCCATGTAATCAGCTATGGGATCATAGAAGACATAATTTATTGATATCCCTTCTAAGCTCTCAATGACAAATTGATCTGGATATCCTTTTCATTTTCTTCATTGAGGCTGAACCTTGATTCCAACTCTACAATATCAAGCTCATAACCATATTCTTCTTCTATCTGCAAGTCAAATGGTATAACAATTTCCTCTTTTTTTGGAGGAGGAAGACTTTCCAAGAAATGTTTAGGATCTTGGAAATCATATGATTCAATTTGAACATCCAATAGTTCAATTTCATTTTCTAATTTTTCGGTAACTAAACCAAGAATTTTTTTTTTATTTTCAGCTGTGAGTTGAACGGATTTCAAACAACGAAGTACTATTGTTGAGAAATGTTCATCTATCTGAAATCTTGCTAACTCATCCCTTACAATTTGTAACACTTCATCATATAAAGGGTTTTCCACATACCCTATCATCTTGGATCACCATCAATGTTTTGAAAACTAGATTCTTTGGCAGTGAAATCACTCTAAACTTTGAAGCTCGAGAGCTTGAACAATGTAGTCACCAGGTGAATGGTACAACCTTCCTGTGTTTGGCTTCTGTTTACCATCAGAAGTCAAATCTGAACCTTGTCGTTTTTCTCGAAGAAAATTTTCACCGCCCTGTCCCCGACAACGATGCCAAAATGTTATCACCAAATTGAGTTCCTATTGGGTTGTTCCAATGGTAACAACTTCTTACATTTTCAACCCGCAATCAATCACAATGAAGTTATAGTTATAGAGTTAGCCATCTATTAGAAATCTCATTGAAAATCATAAATTACCTTGAGAGAGCCCTCTCAAACTAAAGAGGCTAATCTTCAGCCAAAAGTGGTTTGAAAGAGTTACATTAAGTTGATTGATGAGTAGCCTATCAGAATCAATTTGGTGATAACACCTTCAACAAATGTCGGTATATTGGGTAAATATTTTTGCACTTCCCTTGTATATTATTTCTAGAATCCAATCTATCCTCTCTCACTCCGTATGGTTGGGCACTAGTGAGGCACAAAAATATCATATGATTATTTCGGAAGCGATCACTTAACCAATTTTTTTTTTAGGTTGGGGAATATTGGATACGAGAGTCTTTGGGTGGGCTCTGCTGATTAAGTATCTTTGGAGGGATCTATTTAGTGATGGTATATGGAAGGATATCATTTTGGAAAAGTATTTGAAAAATAAGAGCATCGTTGTCTGGTTCAAAGAAGGTAATATTGGCATAAAATCTGGTTCTTACATTTGGTTGAGTTTTCACAAAGTGAAATGTTGGTTTATACAAAGGCTCATATGGAATTTCGACAAAGGGAATAGCATATTAATAGGGATTGAAGAAATACTGGGTTTTAACTCAACTTCCTGAATTCTGGAGGATATCACTATTTCTCTCCATGACAGGGGTTACAATTTTTTGGAATAGGTCATTTGACAATGGTGCAGACAATATCCTTTATGGAAAGAAGCAAAGGAAATTGGATTAGATGACCAACGAGTGATTGTATGGAATCATTTTGTTCAAGATCTACGACAGATGGGTCTCTGTAGAACTAAGAAGGGGGAATTTCTTACCTTGGATGGGAAACTACACCAGGGAGCTGTTGTGGCTGTGGAGATTTACAGGTATATTATGTGCACTAAATTTCTTTAATTAACTGAGGTTGGTTTTAGAAGATATGGAAGTTGAGGGTTCCCCTGAAGATAATCCTCTTCAATTGGGTGGCTTGGCATAAAAAAATTCTGACCTGTGAAAACCTCTGGAAGAGGGGGTTCCAAGGTCCAAGATGTTGCCCACTATGTTATGAGTCAAATGAGACGTGAATGAGACATGACTACTTCATCGATACGGTTATAGATTATTCTATTATATCATATTCCATTGAAACAATTTCCCTCGGTAGAACAATGCCTCTATTGGTGGGTTACAAGGGGGGATCTGATGGGCAATAAACTTCTGCATCTTTGAAGGCATTCCTATAAATGTACACAAAATTTGTTACAACATTAGGACATGGATGGACACACAAGAAGAATGGATTATGAGCAATATGTCCCCACATACACAGCTTCATGTAGGTTCTTTTAATGGAACTGCACAAGGTGGTCTCTGTGGTTATGGTGCATGACTCAGAATATGCAACAAGACACACTACAAATTAACTTGGCATGGAGGGAGCGGTACAAATATTATATCTGAGGTATTAGCACTATGGGGATTGCTCTGGTTCACTAAGGAGAGGTCATTGTAATGCATACATATCTATGGGGATTCAAAGACTCTCATTTAGGGTATTTTGGGGCACACTAACTTCGCCCCACCTGATCTATGCAGTTGGATAGAGCGTATCAGATATCTTAAACAATCTTTCCAGAACGTCACCTTCGAACATATCTTTCGAGAATCAAACATGGTTGTCAATGTTATATTGAAAAAAGGTCTAACTGCTATTATTGGCGTTTTGAGTTTCAGGTATTTTGAGGATAACACAATCAAATATGAGGGTTTGATTACTCTCCCATAGGATATGCTTTCATATTTATAATGAAGAATAGGGATGAATGCCCCTTTTGTTTTATCAGTAAGAGATTATATATTGTAGGAGATTATGTATTTTTTTTAAGCAGTACTATTCTTCTTCTTCTTAGTAGAAGGGAAATATGGTCTACATGAGAAAATTTAGTTTGGAGTGTGATGGATTCCCCCCTATAGCAAAGGTTTATTTTGAACAATCTATGGTATATGTACTGGTTACTATTTTATAATATAAACTAGTGGCTTTTTTTAAATGAAAAAAAAAAATTACACGTTTATATAAATATCCACCCTCACTTTACCATGGATATTATTTACTTGTAAATAGGCTTTGCTACAATACCATGAGCCAATACTATGACTTCTCAATACCACATGCCCAAAAACCGTAACTCATTTCACAAAATAATTTTTCTTTAAATATTTTATTTTAACTTAATTTTATAACATTTTTTAATTAAATCTAAAAGAAAAAAACTTATATTTTTGAGATATACCTAAACCTTCTTCCCTCATTACTACTGGAAGTATTTCATAGGTATTCTATAGAAATTAAATCAATGTTTTAATAAAATTAAAAGTAAGAATACTTATTTAAATACAGAAATGTGAAATTTATTAATATAGGCATATTAATTTTAACTCTTTTAATTCTAAAAATAGTTTGCACCTCAAGAGATTTGATATCTGATACTAAATTTGAAATAAATTTAAGCTAAGAGATAAATATAAATTAAAAAACCAATTTTATTTTCCAATAGTAACAATATAGTGTCACCATTGGCTTATATTTCTCCTCGTACATTTCTGTTCCACATTTTGCAACAAACATATTGGGATTCGGCTCGATAGGGAAAAACTCAGTATAGAGTCTCTCTCAATAGATTCTGTCATTGTCACTGCTTAGATACATATACACAACCCATGCTGCAAGCATACATGGACTAGATTCAGCTGGAAGGCCTTTATAGTGCCCCGATCCTATTTTAAATTAGTTGTAACTTCACCTTACCTGTTAACATACGGCTTTTAAGCTTTTTGCGGCTTTTCTGGTACAAACTAATTATTTGGGTCTGTATTTGTTATCAATATTATATTTAGAATTTTAGAATTTTATATTGTAAATGTTTGGAGGTATTTTCCACTCTAATATTTTGACTAAGTCAAATTACATAAAAATAAATAAAAAGATTTATACAATGTAATGCAAATATTTTAACTGAGTGAAAATAAAATAAAACAAATAAAAATAATCCTATAAAAATAAAATAAAATAAAATCATAGTATGTAGTTTATTTAAAGGGAAAAATTAAACCTGTTTAGATCTATCTTAACTCAAGATCTACCAAATGCTGAGAGAGATCAAATTTTTTGATATGCAAAGCTCTTTTACAATGAAAATAGGTTTGATCCCTCTAAGACGGATCTAGACTGGTTTAAATTGTTTATGTGATTTTTATTATAAAGATTCACTATGTTTATATTTGGTTTGCTGTTAAATTCAAAAGTAAATTTGGATTTTGTTTATATTTGGTATATAAAAATTATTTTTATTTAAATATATATAATATATGTCTTATATTTGGTTTGGTGTTAAATTCAAAAGTACATGTGGATTTTATTTATATTTGGTATATAAAATTTATTTTTATTTAAAAATATATATAATCATTTTCATATAGATACACTGAAAAACTAATTTTTTTTGGAAAAAATTGTTGTTATGTTGTAAAGTGTCTTTCTTTGAAAACAATTGAAATAAGTGAAATAATGTCTACCTTCCTAGTTACAGAAATAAAAACCATTTTAGAAATAATCCAATTACAAAACCCTCTCAACTTTTTGAAAGTGAATGTTGCCTGATAGATTATGGTCTGGCTTAGATTGGTTCGGATTCCTTTGCCACCCTGAGTGCCATCGAAGGAGGGTTGCTCTAGGCTAGTGGGTACTCGGCGGTCTCCAAGTTATTGTATGTATTTGGTTATGGTCTTCACCTATGCTGTTGTTTCCAGTGGTGGTTAGTATGTCGATGCCTCCCATTGCCCTATGGAGGGAGTGGCTCTGTCTGTGGAATCACTTTCTTTCTAAAGACATTTTTCTTACAAACAATCAGGGTCTGCAATGGCTCCAGCTTCTGCCAAGCCCCTCTGGAAAATTCCACGAAGGAGGGGGTGTTTCTAGCAGTGGGGCAGTTTATAATTTCCTTGTTATCTGTCTCTTGGTTGCGTATGTTGAGGACTTGAGTTAGCCGTCGGTAGTGCAGTTGTGTGCTTTTGGGTAGAGAATTGCGGCTAGATTTCCCCTATTATGGCTGACGACTGATAGAGGAATAGGACCATCAATGGGCTTCAATGAACTGGTAATTGTGCAGATTTGTTGGGTGGCCTAGCTTGGTCAGAGCCATAAGGCCAAAGCGGGGCGAGTGTGGCACTGTTCGTGGTTTCTCAAGCGTGCAGAGGTGTGGTTGTTTCCTCTTGGGTGGTTGTATCCTCTCGGGTCATTTTGGTTGGTGGTATTCGAGAGTGGCCAACCATGCCTTGCCAGTGTGGGTGTTCGCTTTGTGGAGGTGGGCATTAGGGCCATGTTGGATGACAACTTAGCGATTCAAGCTCGACTTTGGAGGATGAAATCAGTGTAGAACGAGTGGATGAGGTCGCTCAAGCTTACGAGTGATCGTCAATTAGAGTGGAGGCTCCAACCTCGCTCGAAAACATTGCAGATCAACTGAGAGGCATCTAGTCCAACCTAGACATCATGAGAGAGCATCGTTATGAATACAGGAACAAATTGGAGGCCTAATTTAATGACATCCAATTTTGCCTCAATGAGACTCTGGAGCTACTCGAGAGTATCCGTCGAAACAAGAGACGCCTCAAAGACCGCTTGCGCGATTTGGAGGCACGAGTGGAACACATCTATTTCCATATGCATGAACCGGTCAGCTTCCTTGCAGGTCCTCTTCGACTTCTGCCTCACCACCCTTCGTGACATGATTATCTCAATTTCTTGGTCTTTTTTGTCGTCTTTTTGTTATGTAAGGCTAATAAGCCGATCATAAATAATGGTTGTATGGTTGCATCTTTTTTTATCTTTGGCACCCCTTGCTCTCCCTTATGAATGTAGCAAAGCTAAGGGGGTCGTGAAACCTATTTTTGTACCATGGATTTCACTGATGATAATATAATGATGTTCTTTTGATTGACAAAAAAGAAGAAGTAATGAGTGCATTCTACTAGGCATAATAGGTAACTTTGTAGAAACCACTGCCACCCACTTGGTAGAACCAATATTCATAAATGCCACAAGGGCCAACATGTCTGTAGAGACTTGAACCCACACTATTTGGGACACAAATCATGAACCATACCACTTGAGTTAAGATACTTTGATATTTAGATTATATTTTAAATATATATATATATATATATATATATATATATATATATATATATATATATATTAAATTTTTTAATTTTTTTGAAAAAATATGATAATAAAATAAATAAATTTTAATGAATACGAAGTTTAAATATTTAATATTCTATTTTTTATTATTTTAATTTAAATTTAGTAATATAATTTTTGTTTGCAAGATTATAATTTTTAATTTTTTAACTTGTATTTTAAATATATAAATAAATACTTATTAAAAAAAGATTCTTAAATGAATACTTATTTAGCCTGAAAAAATGAAACTAAAGCGTTTGAATGGTTTTTTTTAATAAGAGAAATACATTAAATCCCCTAGGAACCCTGGAACCTAAATTTCCAAAAGTTTAGACCAAATTTCATCAAAAATATGTTAAAAAGCCATTCATTTCTTAGCCAAATCTTTGCCTATTTAAACTACGCTTTTAGTTTTTAATTCACATTGATTGTACTCTATCATAAGTTGCCTATTTAAACTACGCTTTTAGTTTTTAATTCACATTGATTGTACTCTATACTTATAACTTTTACCTTATAAAACATTAAACAGCACATTGAAGAAACGAAGTATAATCAATTGAGATCAGCCATCAGAAGTCTATTGATCCATCATCGCCCTTCTATCAATTGCTCTAGACGACGATGTCCACTCGTTTTGCTATCACATGCCCCTCATTCATATATATATTGTCTGAACTTCGTCAACAATATGCTATCTAGATTATCTCTGTTTTGATATGTATTTTTAATTCTACAAGGTCATCCTGTAATTGGGAAATATGGTACACGCACGGACCAGCGCTTATATCCAATTTGCTGTCGAATTCAAGGTGAATTTGGATTTTATTTCTAATTGTTATGTAAACGGGTTATCTTTTCTATTTGAAGTAACTCATTTAACGGCAAATAACAGATATATAATCATATTTCACATTGATAAACTGACTAGGCAACGGGTGAATATTCTAGGTCAAACTTCATTGGGCTATAGTATTGGATTGCAGCTTTTTGGGAATATATCTGAATTTGATGATAAACAATTTACCTCTCATGAATGTCAGATTTCCAGATATTTACAGAATCTGCAATCTACATAAGTTCAGAGTACGGCCTCTTAATAGGCTCCATTTGTTTTTTTCTCTGGCAATGCTGGATGCTACCTCTAGTTACTGAGCTAGTTATAATTACCGCTAGAGCTGGAAGCTAGAGTTAGAGGACTAGAATGAACTAGTCACTGACCTTTCTCTGCCAAATCTGTAAACCTTGATATTGATTCTGTCAAATCTGTAGAGCCAGTAATACTTTCAGTCCTTGATATTGACTCTGAGCCTGTAATACTTTCATAGTCAGAACAAAGAAGGCACAATGTTACCTTAGCCAGATTCTATGCTGTAACATTCATTGTTTACTTTTTCATTCCATGGTGGCAAACATTAAGCACCATGTAAGAAACCAGTAAGTTAATGATTAACTTTAACTAATTTCAGTTTTTATATGATATGATTTTATCTCATTAAATATTTAAGTTACTGATTAGTATTAATTAATTTCAGTTTTTATATGATATGAATTTATCTTATTAAATATTTATCTATCATAATTAATTTTTTCAATTTAATCAATTGAACCAGACTAAAATGACATTAAAAAAGGATAAATTGGATAACACAATAGCTAAATCATTAATTTAATTGGCTTATTCATGGTACTTAATTGAGTCTAGAGACTTATTCTACAACCAGGGGATATGTAAGTTTGATAGTAAGTGCTAGTTTAAAATAAAATTAGATTTATGTTAACTAATTTATGTTCATATCAACTTTATGTGCATTTCTATATAGAAAAAAAATTAAGTTTTTTATGGTTAAATTTTTTATTTGATCTTATATATATTCTATTTATCATTCAAAAATACAATTTGAACAATAAAAAATAACACATTGTATTTTGCATTCTAAAAAAGTTTGCAGATGAAGAAATTTGATCCTCTCAATTCATCAATTCCTATCAGATCCATACTTATCTTCAATTATTAAAGAGCTAACCTATCCATGTCTGCAAAGAAATAGAATCCATGCTCAGAGTCTATAGTGGAACATTATAAATTGATCAATAACTTAAGGCCTTTATATTGAAAAGGGTGTTGTGTAGCTTGAGTGGGCCTAATGGTAAAGAGCATGAGTTTTTCCTTAAAAATCACAAGTTCAAAACTAGAGAAAAGTAGAATATATATACCTTTAAAACTTCAAAGTAGGACGGCAGCACTGTGGAGGCTAAGATGGCGATGAGGTCTATCATCTGAAGTATTGCGGAGGTTGAGAAGGCGAGGCGGCCTGTGAGCTGAAGCAATGTCAGAACTGCAAAGAAGTGGTGGCAGCCGAAAAAGCATCGGCTGCTGCAGTGAACATGGTTTGGTTTATTTCTACCAAACCTGTGGATACAAAGACAGTGCAGAGAGATACGGTGTTAGAACCTTCAAAGTGATATGGAAAGAAATACAGTATAGAGATGTCAGAGCATTCACAGTGATGAATCATTCATTTTTAATACTATATAGTTCTTTTATTTCAGATATAGGACAAAATATTTTTGGGTAAAGAGAAAGAGGTACAGTGGAGAGATATGGTTTCAGAATCTCAGTGATTAATGGTTTTATTTTAGAATATATATATTTTTAGTATTTTAATTTAATTATTAAAGAGATTTAATTTATTAAATATTTTAAATTAAATATTAATTTTTAAAATTTTTATATTTTTCAATATTTTTAATTAAATTAATTAATTGAAAAGAATTATATACATGTGTGTGTATAATATGAATATGATTTATAGTTTTTTGGGTATGTGGTAATAATAAACCATGATATTGATTCGTGATATTTTAACAAAATTTATTTACATGTTAAGAATCTCTGTGCTAAAGTGGAGTGAATCTAAGAATTTTGTTACATGTTTTTCTATATATATATATATATATATATATATATATATATTCCTAAGCAAAAACCATAATTTCATTTATTTGAAAAATTAATACAAAATTACATTATGTATATACACAATTTATATGTATTCATGAAGAGTTTTTGAAAATAAAAAAATACTTCTTTGCTACTAGTTCTAACTTTTGACCAAAAATTACAAAATGCATATTTGAGAAGATTTCAACTAAAATGGAGTAAATTTTAGATATCCACTACTAGAAATATGATTAAAAACTAGAATAGTCGTATAAATTGAATTGCAAGCTTGAATTCTAGCCTGGTTTTTTTTTGTCCCTATGCTAAAGCCCATTTTAACTTGTAGAAGTGAGATTTAGAGAGGAAGAGAAAAAATCCTCTTTTTCTTGTCCGACCACTTGAAGCTCCATCAAAGGATGCCCATGGCTTGGAGAAACTTGGATATTTAGTTATTATTACTCTAGAAGGGGTTACTCCTTTTTATTATGGAAAGTGGGTTAATATAGCTAAAACTTCTATGGCTATGTGCTATGGGGCCGAATGCTTATCCTAGAAAATGGCTTTGTTTTGACCCAACCACACCCCCCTACATATGATCATGGGGGGTTCTTAGTAAGGTGTCGACAAGCTGGATTGGATAGCCAAACCCTCCAAGTCCTTCCCTTCCCACACCCCTATATGATCCGCTGCCCACACCCCACACCCCTATATGATCCGCTGCTTTGTTGCACATTAGTTTTTTTTATAACCAATAATAATAAGTTAATTTTAAAGATTTTCTTAAAATTTTTTGAAATGTGAGATGTATTTAGAGGTAAGTGTTTTGATACCTATAGATCTTTATAATATAAGATTGGGCTACTTATAAGATATCAACAATAAATCAATTAATATATTAAGCTGATAGACATGTCTATTTTGGAATAGGGCTTCCACACTTTTAATTTCATAGAATATTTAAAGTCCATGGAATATTTTAGAATATTCTTAGTATACACAAAGAATGAGATTTATTTCTAAAGTACTTATGTCTTTTTTTGTCCTTTTAATTAAATTGATCAGAGAAAAAAATTGGCATGTGAACAAGTGCCATATAAAATGTGTTAATCTTTTTTGAACATGCTGTATAGATAAGCCATGATATTGTAACAAAGCCTATTTACAGATTAAAAATATTCATAATAAAGTAGGGGTAAATCTCCATGTTTAAGAATTTTGTTACAAGTTTGTTTTTTTAAATGTGTATAGGTTCAACTTATATATTGATTATTGTTATCATTATACCTATCATCATTTACCAACCATTCAATTTATATGGTTGTTCTAGTTTTTAGTCATATTTTTAGTTAATAAAAAATAAATATTAATTATTGTTATCATTATACCTATCAACATTTACCATCCATTCAATTTATACGACTATTCTAGTTTTTAATCATATTTTTAGTTAATAAAAATTAAATAGAAAATTAAACATTAAATATAAATAATTAAAATATTTTTAAAAATAAATTTTGATTTTATAAAAAAATTAATTAGGTTTATTTAAAATGGATAGGAAGAATGATTAATTTTATCTGAATTTAGAAATATTAAATCAAATTAGAATGATTATCATTCCAATTCAAATTTACGTATATGTATATAAGATTTTGAATTTATAATAAGTATATTATTCTTTAAATCCATTTTGTTATTTTTCCTTATATATCAAAACTTTATTGATCTTAAGTACATCTTAAATCTACAATAATGATAATCATGTTAAAAATTAAGGAAGACAAAACTTATAATCTGAAACTAGCAGCTTATAGGTGAGTAGTAAGCTGCACTTGGAGAATGCTCTATCTCCGATTAATCATCAAATTAGAAATATATAGGTTTACATCAATTTAGGGAGATTGGAACTGACTCCTAGAAAATAGGAACTAATTATAATCTAGGACACTCATACAACTAAGAAACAAACTTTCTCTAATAATGTACAATATTCTCCATTATTTTCAACTCTCCCCCTTAATGGAGAAAGGATTCAATTGTACTCCTAATATCTCCCTAAATATTTCAAATTTAATCCTCCCAAGAGGCTTGGTAAAAATATTTGTTGTATTATCACAAGTATTACAATATTCAATAAAAAAATCTTTAGACTGAACCTTCTCTCTAAAAAAATGAAACTGAGTATCAATATGTTTTATGTTTTTGTGAAAAACATGATTGGTCGCCAACTTGATTGAGATTTGGTTGTCACATCTGATTACTGTAGCATCTTTTTTTTCTTCTCCAGAATCATGGAGAAGTCTCCTTAACCAAATTGCCTCACATGTGGCTACACACATTGCTTGATACTCTGCTTCTGCAGAAGATAAGGATACAATACTTTGCTTTTTGCTGCTCCAAGCAATTACCCCAAATCCGACATTGAAAGCATAACCAGTTATGGACCTTTGGTCATCCAAGTAACCTACCCAGTCTGAATATGAAAAACCTGTCAAATTAACATTATAAATATCAGTGTACTTAATACCAAAATGATTGGTTCCCTGAAGGTATCTCAAGTCACCTTTTGCTGCCACCTAGTGGTTCTCAAGAGGTTTTGACATGAATTGACTTAACACACTAACTAAAAATTCTAAGTCAGTTCTAGGTGTAGTCAAATGAATCATACTCCCAACTAGTTGTCTATACAATGTGACATCCACCTCTTTAGAATCATCATCAATCTGAAGTTGAAGGTTCTACTGTAAAGACACTAATGCAACTTTGCACGGTTCCATTCTAAAATTTTTCAATAATCCTCTGACATAATTTTCTTGAGTGAGAAAAGTTTGACCAGAGTCCTTCCAAATTTCCAGACCCAAAAAATAGTGTAATTATTTGAGGTATTTCATTTCAAAAACTTGCAACATCTGCTCTTTGATTTCTTTAATCAATTCATCAACATTTCCAGTGACAATTAAATCATATACAGATAAATAAATCAAAACAAATTTCCCCTTTTCATCAAACACAATATACAAATTTGGGTCGTTTTTTCTCCTCTTATAACCATGTTGCAAGAAAAAGGAGCCAATGTTTTCACACCATGACCTGGGTGCCTGTTTTAATCCATATAATGCCTTCTTTAATTTGCAGACTAAATGTTCATGCCCCTATTTGAGAAACCCTTCAGGTTGTTTTAAATATACCTCTTCTTTTAGTTATCCATTTAAAAAATAAAATTTAACATCTAGTTGATGTAGACTCCATTGATGCTTTGTAGCTAAAGCAATTAACATTCTAATAGTGTTTAACTTAGCTACTAGAGAAAAGGTCTTCTCATAATCAATTCCTTCCTTTTTTTTGCGAGTAACCTTTAGCTACCAACCTAGATTTATATTTGTCTACAATACCATCTGCTTTGAATTTAGGTTAATATAACATTTACAACCTATAGGTTTTTTCCCTTCTGGAACTTAAACTAAATCCCAGGTTTTGTTTTTAATTATTGGCTCATATTCTTCTTTCATAGTTTCCCTCCATACATCATACTGACTTGCTTCATTATAATTTAAGGGCTCAAAAAAAATTAAAATGTTGGTCATAAGAGCATAGTCTCTATACCTTGCTCATAAATGAGTCTGCCTACCTAATCTCCTTGGTAGCGGAGTTGCCTAAAATTTGTCTTGCTCACTCCTTAGTGGAGTTGGATTGTTGATTGTACCTACACCAATTACTTCTTCTTTTTGTGGTTGCTGCTGCACATTGTTGTCTTTAATTTCCTCATTCCTATCTTCAATTAGCAAAGGCATCTGCCACTCCTCATAGCTTTTGTATCTGTTCCCTTCATCAACTTTCTCATGGAATATAACATCTCTACTTGCAAATACCTTTTGAGTATATGGATTAAACAATTTGTATGCTTTAAACTAAGAACACTACCCTAAAAATATGCATTTTATGGCCTTAACATCCAATTTCTTCCTATCCTCCTTAGAGATATGTGCAAAATATTTTGACCCAAATACTCTTAAACTAAATCCCAGGTTTTGTTTTTAATTATTGACTCGTATTCTTCTTTCATAGTTTCCCTCCATACATCATACTAACTTTCTTCATTATAATTTAAGGGCTCAACAAAATTTAAAACGCTGGTCATAAGAGCATAGTCTCTATACCTTGCTCGTAAATGAGTTTGCCTACCTGATTTCCTTGGTAGCAGAGTTGCCTCAAATTTGTCTTGGTCACTCCTTAGTGGACTTGGATTTTTTATTGTACCTACATCAATTAATTCTTCTTTTTGTTGTTGTTGTTGCACATCGTTGTCTTTAATTTCCTCATTCCTATATTCAATTAGCAAAGGCATGTGCCACTCCTCATAGCTTTTGTATATGTTCCCTTCATCAACTTTCTCATGGAATATAACATCTCTACTTGCAAATACCTTTTGAGTATATGGATTAAACAATTTGGATGCTTTAAACTAATAACACTACCCTAAAAATATGAATTTTATGGCCTTAACATCCAATTTCCTCATATCATCCTTAGGGATATGTGCAAAATATTTTGACCCAAATACTGCAGGCTTAAAACCATATAAAGCCTCAAATGGAATCTTGTGATCAAGACACACAATTGGACTTCTATTCTTTAAATATATTGCAATATTAATAACTTCTGCCAAAAATCCATTAAATAGGTTCTTACCTTTCAACATGTTGCGTGAACACTCCACCAAATTTCGATTCTTCCTCTTTAAAACCCCATTCTATTTTGGAGCGTGGGGTACTATAAACTATTTAATTATCCCATGATCCCTGAAATATTTAATGAAGTTTCCCAGCTTGTACACTCCCCCTTGATCTGAGCGGAGAATTTTGATGACCTTCAATGTCTGCTTTTCAACCATACTTATGAATTCTTTAAAATATTCAAAGGTATGAATTTTTCTTTCTGAGACAATATACCCAAATATATCTTGTGCAATCATCAACTAATAATAAAAATAATATGCTCCTCCTAATGATCTTGTCTGCATTGGTCCACATATGTCAGTGTGCACAAGTTTGAGGATATCTCTCTTTATTCTATTTAAACTTGAGGGAAATTCATCCCTATGCATATTTCCAAGTGCACATCCTTCGCAATCAACATGCACATTTTTTAAAACAAGAAGACCATTAACCATATCCTATTTCAGTAGCAGCAATAATCCATGAAGATTGATGTGTACGAATATTTGATGCCAAATATTCTCTGCTATCATCGTTGTTGAAGTCAAAGTATGGTGTGGCACACTTGTGAAATTCAACTTGTATAGGCCTCCAACTCGTATTCCAGATGCAACCGGTTTTTTTTTATCCAACAAATCCTTTATGACACAATAATTTTAAAAAAAATTCACCTTCAAGCTCTGGTCTGAAATCGTGGAGACATAAATCAAATTATTTTTAATGCCTAGTACATACATCAGATTCTGAATGAGCCTGATATTTCCATCAGTGTTATAGGTCAATTTGGGCATCATCCCCCATGACCTGGTCAAATTGGACATCATCCCCAAGACCAATGAAATAGGGTCTATCATCTCCTATCATTTTAGTTGCTACATGCCCCAAGAGAAGAACAAATCATTCATGACTTCTATTGCAAGATTTCCAAGGTTTGAAGTATATGCTATATCACTTATGAGCTCACCAACGCTGCCTCTCAAGGGAATAATTATGTTGCCTATGTAGCTCCCTCAATTCAAGGGTGCACTGCAATGCACTTCCCGACATTAAATAGTGTGTTGGCCAATTGGGAGCAAAATTATCATTGCTCTGGAATCTCCACATGGTCAGTGCCTTCTAGAAGAGTCCATATGTGTCAAACTTCGAATCCACGTGTCCATCTAACACCTTTGAGCTTGGAAACATGTCTTTCCTATTATTAGAAATTAATTGATTGAGAAACTAACATCAGTTGCCCTATAAATTGAGCACAAATCCTAGTGCTAGGGAAGGAATAATTTTGTTAAAGAAATGATGTTGGATTCTCAATTTAGAGAGTGATAGAAGTGATATGTTACTGGTGCGATGTTGATTGTGATAAGGCTGGGATGATGCTGGAGCTGGTGACATCAAATCAATCATTGGTTGTAACCTCTCCCTTCTACTCATTAATAAAGATTGTTGTTCATTTTCACATATATGTATCCGTTTATGGTTCTATTTCTCATGTAATGGATTCTTAACTGATATATATGTTTCATGTTCAATCGATTTAACTGATTAAGATAAATAGGCATCTGTATATTGCAACCTCTTTTCTGTTTAGTGTTTATACTTGTAGGAACTATTATAGCGATCTAACTTGGATTGGAAGATACAAAAAAAGTAACAGAAGGAGAATAGGAAGCACTTGGATCACAAGTAGGCCTTTTATCCTTTTGTGTGTCTATTTACTCTTAGAGAAAGTGACTGCAAAGTCTTTTATGTGTTGTTCTAAATGCATCTAGCACCACATTTAGGGAATTTTATTTATCCGTAGATCATAATTCTGCATAACCAATTGGCGACTCCGCCGGGGAATTTCCCTTCATTCTTGGTGTTTTTGCCTCTACTTATCCACCTAATAGCATCTACTGTCAATTATTAGACTTTTGAATCAAATAATTGCATTAGAAGTGATCTGAAATTGTGAGAACAAAGAATTTCTCATACAGAGAGTGACTGTAGGGGCATTCACCGGATATTTCACCTTTACTAGAAAGGATGAATCCGGAGGCTACCTGGCCCTTCTACAGACTCTGCCTAAAGGAATAAAATGTAATCACAAAGATTCGATCAATGAAAGTATTTGTTTTAACTGCAAAGTATTCATTGATCCAACTTTAATGTGTGAATAGACAAGTATACATATTCTGCAAATGAAGTGTAGTGTTTTGAAGATGAACTAACAAATTATGTTCACTATTTAAACCTGCTTGGGAAAAGATAGCTTATAAAAATTTACTGTTTAAAAGATCAGAATCTGAAAATATGCAGCAAAATTATACAGTATGATAGCAAATAATTGTTTAAGCGGTTCACCCCTCTCTTGGGCTACCTCCGCTGGGTCCAAAAGCCTCTAATTAGGCTTTTTCCTCTTTGATTAAATGCTCAAAATGTGAATAAAAATGTATAGAAGCCTCAAATGGAAAAATACACTGTAAAAATAGATTCAGAAGACCCAAATCAGTCTAAAATGACTAAACATTCACCTCCATTGGATGAAGGTAGTCCAAAACAGCTCTTTTTCCCTTAGGCCCTAGTGGCTCCACGACCAAAAACGCTGGTAAATTCTCTGTTAGAGCTCCCTGATGGCTCTGCAAATACTTCCAACAACTTTAGAATGACTCTACACCCAAAATCAAAAAAACATTTGTATCAAAAGGCCTCTCCTAGCCAAAGTTATGGCTAACTGAAGTTGGCCCTTCAAAAGCTCCGCTAAATCTGGCTAACTGCCAGATAACTCCGACAAATTAGGAAACGACTCTAAATTTGGCACCTCCGCCGTTTTTACCGCCAACCGCGGGTGCTAAGAAGTAGGACCACGTGACCGCGCCCGTCGGGGAATATGGTTGAGACTTTGAGTTATATGCGGCGTTCATTAAAGTTTTTGAACCATATATTAACACCTCCGCACCGAGCGTGACCATGACTCAAACATGTTATCCGCTTCAACACTTTGAAACCCACATCATTAACACGTCATCCAAACTATAATGAAGCACGTGCCCTGAAAAAACTTTATAGTTATGGGTTTTTAAACCCGTTTCATATTTCGAGCTTTGACCATATTAAACATGGTATGGTATGGGTTTTTAAACATTAAACATACCATATTAAACATGGTACCTACGTTGAATGCCACGTAACCATAGCACATTCAAACCATACTTTGAAAATATACGTTACCCATTTAAAAGTTTGATTTTTATTATATAGTGTAGTTTTAAAATTTAAATTTTAATAAGGTTTAAATATAATTTAAAATTAATTAAAATATATATTAATTAATATAATATATGATTAATTTAAATCATATAAAATATAAAAATATATATAATTTAATAATTTAAACCTTAATAAAAAATAAAAATTTTCCCACATAATATTAAAAAAATTTCTTTCAAAATTGAAAGTTATTGGGCGTTTTCAAACTGCAATATCTCCTCCATACGGTAACGGATTTCAGTGCTGTTTGCGGCGTTGGGATCATATCGCCGAGCTCTTTCCAATCGATCTGTTTCAGAGCAATTCTGAGCAACTTCACTTTTGAGCATTTTTCTACAAGGGACTTTGATCTCCTGATCAAGAAGTGTGTTTTGTAGCTTGAATTTTGAATCTCTGCTGCGCCCAACGCACTGTTGGTAAAGACACAGTGCACTGTCTCCCACTCAAGGGTGCATTGTAACACACTATCTCCCCTTGGAGACCGCGTTACCCCCTTAGCCAACCAAATTCCCTTTGAATTTGTCATTGCCATCATACTCAACCATTTGTTTGTTGTGATTTCAATTGTCTGATATCTCTTAGAGACCAGTGAATTTTCCTGATTCTTCCTCCTTTGAAAAGTAATTTTGTTCAATGTCTCTTTAAGTGTTTTTCTTTATCATTGACAAAGAAAATTCAAAGTATTTTATTTCTGCATTAGGTCCATTTTTTTCGTAAAGGAAATTGTCGTTAAATTCTTTGTTTCTTGTAGGAAAAATTGTAGTTCCATTCTTCATTTTTCCTAAAAGAGAAATTGTTGTTAAATTCATAATTTCTCAAAGAAGAAAGCATTTGTTTTTCATTGACTTGATGCATACAGTTTCCTTTTTGCGTTCACATTAAGGAGATTGAAAAGAAAAACCTGCATTCGCATATAGTGAATTATGTGTGTTGCATAGTAACAAGTTAGTAAAGCTGCATTTTAGTTGTGCTCTTTGTTGTTTGCTCTCAAAGTTGATTGCTCTTTCCCTTTAGTAGCTAAGATTTTCATTGAAAAATCTAAAATTGAAAATTTTACTTATTGTTAGGGTCCTATAATAATAGGACTCATAATTTTGAATTGACTTTGATTAGTCTTGTAATATGTACAAACTTTTCTTTCTACAAAATTGTTTTCCCATATTAAAAATAAAATAAAAAAATGTAAAGAGGGTAAAAGTCCCAAAACAAAAATCCAAGGACTGAAAGAAAAATGATCAAAAAGAAAATAAAATATGAACCCCAACAAAAAAGAAATAAAAATAAAACATGAAAGTGATGCAAATTCAAATGTCACTACTTTTTATTTTGGATTGTGTGCAGATTGTTAAAATGTCACAATCCATGAAGGTCAAAATGCTCAATATTGACTTTGCATGCTGATAGATAGAGAATAAATATCTAGCCAAACTATTTAATCTTGGCAGATCAGTAGTTAGGTACATAATAAATAAGGAGCTCAACAATTTAATCTGAAGCCCTTGGAAGAAATAAGGATAGAATTAGATAGCTTGCTATTAAAATAAAAATAAATAAGGGTTTGCAAGCTCAAATGCACCCATGTAAATGAAGGAAAAATGTTAGGATAGATGATGGGTAGGTAAAAGCAGTTTTCACCAGACATGCATTGCAGAAAATTGGTCATTTCATTTAATAACTTCCTTTCTAAATACATTTCCCCCTTGTAAATTATCCCTTTCCCCCCATTTTAACCCTTTCCCTTTTACTAATGCCCCTTTCCCCTTATTTTAACCATTTCCCCTTCCCTAAAACCCCTTTTCCTTAGCCTAAAACCCACTTTTTGTATAGTTTTAATGGTTAAAATATGTCAGGCTCACTCCATTAAAACCTATCCCACTATCAATTTTCACTTATTAGCATATTATATTGGATTCCTCCTGATATTGATTTAATCCATCCCTAAAACATTCCTAATTCCCACCTATAGTTTATTTTATATACATGCATTTCTAATATCCCCCATATTCTATTCTACATATATTTCTCCACACCCCTTTTATTATTTTTCCCTATAGTTTAAATTAACTCCCGTTATATATATATATATTTAACCCATTTCATTTAAATAAGCCTTTCCCTCCGTTACATTAAATTAACATTCTCACTTCATATATTTACTAAATCCCCCCACTATATTAAAATCCCAATTCCCATTTTTATTGTAACCCCACAAATATATATATCCCCTCTGCATACCAATTCCTGACCCCACCATTGTTGACAGCTTTCAACCCCGACAATTATCCGATCAACACCAACTAATCCAACGGCTAATATTCATCATCGCATCCCCAATATCCCGAACATTAACACCACGAGACCTTGCGAAATAGGTTGTTTTGTTCCTCCTCCCCTTGCTATGCGCCATTCCCATATTCAATCGCATCGATCCAAGCCTTACTGCTTACCACCTTTCGCTCATGCGAAAACCACCCAGTGGTTTCTCTTGCCCATTGCGATAAACCACCTTTTGAACCATGTGATAGACTATTGTAATTAGTGTCTGCACCCATGCGATAAACCTGTATACTCGTATATTGTGATTAAAATATTCACCCTACTCTGTGACAAAGCCATCAATGTTCGAAAACTACCTCTGTACAATCTAAGAATCACAGAGCTTTCACAATATGAGATTCTGCCATTCCCTTACCTCTATTTGAATTACGTAAACAAGAATATCATTACCAACACCGAATTGAAAATCCATTTCAGTTCAGACTCGTTTCGCAATCTTCCCCCATGCCCAGAAGCCATGATCCCTTCTCGACAAAACTATGTTTCATTAACTATTGATTTATTTTTGCAGGTGATTAAACAAGACTTGGACAAACAGTTTGGATACTAGTCACCAAACCTGTTTACTTCGGACTCTCAGCATCTGAATTCAAAATATTTCATTCAATAGAAATTTTGTACCAAGAGAAAATTAAATCAAATCAGAGATAGAGCAGAAAGAAATCATTTACATAGAGACAGTAATGTTCTAACAGAGAGGAAATGCTTTTACTAAGCAAAAGGTTACATACAGGTGAAAGAAGACAAATGGAAGAAACATACTGATGAGAAATAATTTTCAAAATCTGAAAGAGGTTTTTGTTTCTAACATCCTCATATACAAAACACTCTCTCACTTTTCTAACAACCATTATGGTTTTGGAAATTTTAAACAATATTTGAAAACACTTTTTATAGAAAATTCTTATTTAGTCATCATTTTTCATAGAAGATTATGGCCAATAGGAAATGAATCTTGCAAATCTCGAGGAGGTTTATGTTCCTAAGATTCCAACCTACAAAAACCCATCTCACTGTATGCACAGGTATTACAGAATGAGAGATACATGCACATCTTCACAACCTATTTTTCGGACTGTGCAAAGTTCTGTTTTACACATCTTTTTGCAGAGCTTATTGTGAACAACTGGAGTGGAATTTTAGGAAAATGAGAGAGGTTTATCTCAAAAACATATTCATATACAATAAAATCTTTCATGTTTTACATATATATCTCGGATTGAGATATAAAAAGGGATTTATAGACCCTAGTTTTCAGAAATTCGAGAGGAAAAAGCTCAAAGACGGTTAGTGACTAGGATGCCACCTCATCAAATAAGAGTTGCTCTCAAATTCGAATTTCTCTCCTTTGTCAAAAAAAATCCACAAGGATAGTGCCAAGTAGATTCATTAGTTTTGAATGTCCTTTGTTTGATTTCTATTTATGTAATACAGTTGGAGATATTTGTAAGAAATCTTGATATTTTTTCAAGATATTTCAGTTTAGAATTTGTATAAATACTTCATCATTTGAAGTAATAGACATTGGATTTTGTAACCAAGAACCTCACCATTCAGGGTGATGCAGTCCACTAAATTCAAGTGACTATTTGAATTAATAAAATAGTAGTTGTTTCAGGATTCATGTGCCATATCTATTGGTGAAGTTTTCCTCATTGTATATGTGCTTTCCTTTGTTTCCATCCTATTTTTTTCTTAATTCTGAATTGTCTAACAGGAGTATTACTACATAATTTTATGAGATCATACACTCTGCATTTAACTGTTATTAATCTACATGTTTTCTTCTGATATACAGATTAGGGAATTCTTCATTGCTCCCTGATTTCGATTGACCTCTTTCATTATCCGGTTTAGAGGATCCTTCATTGCCCTCTTTTCCCGATTCTTTTCTCTCATTTTTATATCCAGATCTGAGAACCCTTAATTTCTCTCTCATACCGATTGAAACCATTTTTACCATCCAAATCTCAAGGATCCAGTAGAAATATCTATCTTTCCTATTCCACTTCAACTTGAGACTTCTACAAATTGATCACCCAAGCCTCTTTGACTCCATTGCCCAATGGACTTCCTCTCCATTTCCAACCAAAATAATTCAAAAAACAGACTCTGTACTTATTAACTAGCCTAATATCTATTTCAAATAAATCTAAATCATACAGAGAGAGCCCTCTCTGAGTTTAGGAGGGCTAGATCCTAAACTCCAAAGTAGGTTTGTGGTTACCTCGATGATTTATTTCTTTAGCCTTGAGAAATTACGGAGTGATAACACTTATCATTTTAGTTTTCATTTTAGGAATTTATATCACATCATCGCGGTGAAACTTAAAATGCAAATTGATAAACAAGATCAACTTAAAATTTATTTCAATTTACCTAAAAAAGCATTGGAACCATAACGATAACATTTAGAAGGTTTAGGCTAAAGACGTGTTCCGACGTCGTTAAACATAGAACCTGTCATTAATTGTCTGCGATACATTCTGAGTGTGATACCTCACTCCACGTATGTAAGTATATCAGAGCTCGTCCACATACCTTCGGGTATATAGGGTGGTGTTCTAGTATGATAAGTATAAAGGGGTGCTCTCACTGTGTGGTTTCGCATTAGACAACGCTAATACGGACTTGGGCCTCCATGTACTTTCAATTATATTTGGGAGGACAATTTTAGGTTTCTATCCATCCATAGTGAACTGAGTCGGCCACCTTGGAAATTGTGACACACCGAACACAACATTCGGGAAGATTGCATGCCCTTACTCCTTGGTTCGCCAAGAGGTATTCTGTAGTTCACAGTTTCTTGGTAAGCCTTTGGCCTAGAATTACCCTTTTTTTTGTTTTTTTTTGTCATAAAATAAATCAGTCATCGTGGAATAAGATCATCCCTTTCCCCTTCGCTCGCGTAGAATAGAATTGAAACCACCTTTACCACCAAAAGTCACTTCTGTTCGGCGAAGGCGACATCACTCTACCGAAACTAGTACTATCAGTACCTCTGGAGAAGCATCATCTTCACATATACCAGAGTCGGTACAAGCTTTTTCTATGAATCCCAATTCATCTACTATTTTCGAGGCAGAGTCCTCACAGCTACCCATGGTCAAGATCCATCCAATCAGTGAGACCATACCTACCGAACCCGAAGTTGTTCAACTGGAAGTTGATCCAGATCCTGTCTCTTTTTTTCCAGAACATTTGCATCCTTAAGTCGAATGACCAAAAGTTGTTTCTGTATCAGTGACCCCACAATGTATTGTAACCATTGAGTCTCCCATATCGCGTAGTCAACCTCCTAAAATATACTTTGGGCCTGACAACGAAATCCTTCCACCTGGTGTAATTTTGATTAAAGAAATACCACAAGATGAAACACCTTTAACTCCAACTCATTTTGGGGAGGAGCTTTACCTGTATGAGTCTTTTCCTCAATCACCTGCCTCTGCTTTTTTTGGTTCTATATATTTTAGAGTTCCCGTATATCTAATATGGTATACATTTGGTCGCAAAACCATGGCTGAGCCAACATCTTCGGCTGGACCATCTGTTCCAATTGCGACAACACCTGCTCTCGCTACCTCGTCAATGTTTACGACTTCACCAGAGTTGCATTTATATGGTGGCCCTTCCATCCCACCTGGTTACCAATCTTTATCTAGAACCTTCTCTGGTGCATCCTCAAACCCATGGACTTCACCAGTGTCATCGTCTGGTATTTTATCTAGTACACCTATAGTGAGTACTGAAGGGGTTGATCATTTATATCCATCATCAGGGCAATATCAAGTTGGTCCATCTGGGTATAATCCATCCAGTACAATTTCAACTAGACTCCCTGAATTTGGAGAACAATATTTTCCATCTTATTATACTCCTCATGCTGGGGGAAACCTATGGTCACCCACTTCGATAGCACTCCGTCATTATTTTGTCATCCTAATGTCAGAATAAATGTTTGTCATTGGAAGCCCACAATTCCTATCCAACCACAAACGGTTGTACACTCTATCAACCGATTCAACCTGTTGCACCCATATCAACTCCACTTGTTAATAAATCTTTACCCCTGTTACAGACTCAAATTGTTGTACCTCAACTGTCTCAGGTAGGTCCTTCTACCGAATACCCCCAAGTATTTTTCCCTCAGACTCCAACTCCTTCAACTGGTTTACAACAGCCATATGTATCTAGAATCATTTATTCACAAGCTGGATTACCATATTATGGGATGTCGCAGCCACAACCAGGTTATAAATATCCTTAATTGAATCCAAGTTATCCTAATTTGGGTTATAACATTGGTGGACAGACCCCTTGGCAAGCACAGGCACAAATTCCACAACCTTCATTTCAAAAAGTAGCGTACCCAGGTTTTGGTCAATAGAATCCTCATGCGTTTACTTATCAAAACAACCCCTATCTGGGTTACTAGTAATAGATTCCTTATGCTGGTGCACAAAGGCCTGTTGCCCAAGAAATTTCATCATACCCTGGCTATGCTCAAACCAACCTCAATCAAAAGTTGCCCTTTGTTGCAACATTAGAGTTAACAGATTTAAACCAGATCACCAATGATCCAATCATCTATGCACCTTGGTGGCTAGTTATACCTCATAAATTACCCTCGGATATTCCTAAATTCACTGGAAACCTTGGGGAATACTCGTCAACTCATGTTATGACTTATAATTTATGATGTTAATATAAATCCCTAAATGATGACTCTGTTTGGCTACATCTTTTCCAGCATATGCTCACTGGTCCGGCTGCAAAATGGTACATTGAGTTACCAAGAGATTCTTTTGATAATTTCACTGCCCTAGCTACTGTCTTTTTGACCCACTTCTAGTTACCCATATGATATGAAACTGGAACGGAACTCTTGACTAATTTTAAACATACTAATCTACTCACATTTCTGATCATATTCATAAGTGGTGTCATCATCATAAAATGGTTAAAACATTTGTTCCCGATTAGCTCCTTGCTCAGTGGTTCATTAAGTCCCTGTTACCATATATAACTGAGGATGTGGCTAAGGGCGGCGTTGTCACTGAAGAGCACATTATTTCTCATGCCCAATATTTATACTTGATTTACACTCAGTCTGGCATGCTCTATGAGAAAATTCCCAATGCGTCGCGATCTAATTTCAATGTTCCTCCTTCATCAAAGGACTCTCATGCCAGAGATGGTATGATCAGTACTGCAAACACACATCACTCTACTGCATTTGATCCTACACCTTCTTCTGAAATCCATGCCATGTCATCTGACAAGGGAAAAAGTGACAAGCAACCTGGAAGTAAGAAAAAAGGGAAATCAAAGAAAAATCAAACTTCTACCTCGCAGGAAATATCATCTGATCAATCAATTGGAAATCGGAAACCTCGTTACCCTTTCATAATCTATAATGAGGAAAAAAAAATTCGGGATTTTTCTCACTACGTCGAAGTCTAAAAAATGGTTAATACCTTGCATGCGTCAGCTGTGTTGACGGATCCATTTTTGAATCTGGACACAAATTTGGTTGCTACGGATCCAGCCTTTAGTTCACAAGTGATTATGTTTTATATTATGAAGCCATCGATAGATGTTTTGGTTTCAAGGCGTAATAAATATTACAGTAGTCAAGCTATTGATCAACCTACTACCTCGACCATGAATCCGTCTACAGAATCAATACTGCCACCTACTATTCCTGAATTGACAATCAAGCCACTGAAGGGAGTCATTCATAAATTGACATTTAATCCTCGAGCCAGAGCTTCTCAAAATTATAATATAGTTTAATATTTGGCTCAATCCCCTGCAAGTATGTCCGTGCTTGAGGTCCTATGAAATTTTCCCTCCCAGAAACAGGCTTTGTTGTCGGCAATTAGAGGAATTGATTCGATAGATTCAAATCTCGTAGTCTTTAATCATACGGGCTATATGTTGCAATTACTAGAAAAATTGGCATTCTCCATCCAAGTAAATGTTCTCAATCACCTTGTTCATCGTACTATTATTGATGAGGGAGCATCTACGTGCATTATGTCTCTAAATTTTTGGAATTCACTTGGCTCGTCACGCCTATCTAATCACCAATGACGTTGAAACCTTTCGACGGACGTACATATAAGCCTTGCGGTATTATCAATAACTTGCATGTTGAACTAGGGGGAAAAAAAATGAATGTGAAGTTGAGGTCTATGACACACCCCTTGAATACAATATTTTACTCAGAAGGCCATGGGTATATGCTATGACTGCGATCGTTTCTACATATTTTAGAATGATCGCCTTTCCACATAAATGTGTCATCACAGTCATCAATCATCTATCATTCTTTGCCTCCACTTCCCAGGTAACTGGAAGCGTTCCATTAGTTCACGCTCCCCAACTCTCACTTTAGAACATTGGTGTAGGACTCTTAAAGGATTCCACTCTCATGGGAACCTTTTCATTACCGCTGCTTGCGACGATGCTAGAAATTGCAAGTATAGATACCTACTACATGATCTCTTCCACTCCATCTGGCTTAAGGAAGAGTACGGGTGATTCTAAAGTTGTTACGTTGGATGAGTTTTTTCCGCCTAGCTCAATTGAGCTGGCATAGAAATCAATCTATCTATCTTAGGTAGCGAATCTGAAATCATCGTCGCCGGTCATTTGGGTTAATCGTTCATTAGATTTTGGTACTCCATCTGATCCTTTTTCCTCAAATTTCTTGACAAATGATAATATTTTGGAAACCATGATGTCAAAAGGAGAACAATGGGAAGATTATCATCATTGCTCCCATATTCCAGATTATGAAAAAGATAAACTTAGTGAACTATATCACCCATCAATCAAAAAATTCTTTTTGAATTCTTTTCCTATTAATGCAATCGATTCTTAGCGAAATTTATCAAATATTGTAGAAACCATTTCTATCGATATTTCAACCAAACCCGAAGTTGTAGAAAACATTCATGTCGACGTGTCTTGTTCTCCATGAGAACTCGAAACATATCGCTCTCTCTTTCGTGAATTCTGACATATCTTTGCCTGGTCTTACGAGGAAATTCCAGATATTGACACTAGTATCGTTGGACACATGATTAATATGTACCCTGATTTCAAGCCGGTACGTCAACACCTTCATTCTGTTCATCCAAAGAAGGTCATTTCCATTAAAGAAGAAGTTGAAAAACTTTTGCATGCTAGTTTCATTTACCCTGTTCCACTAACTGAGTGGGTTTCCAACATCATTCCTGTCATGAAAAAAAAAAATAACCATTAGAGTGTACGTTGATTATAGGGATGTCAATACTTCTTGTCCAAAAGACAACGTTCCTACTCCCTTTATCGACCATATTATTTATTTATTTTCTGAATGACCCAACATTGTTTTGATGGAGGAAGATTCAAGATTTTTTGTCTCATTCATCCTATTCTTTAGTACATCAACAAAGCTAATAGGTTCTTTTCATTCTTTTTTTTGATGATGTAGAGCTTAACTCCCCCTTAGATTTGTTAGGGTTCTCTTCATAATCAATACATATCTTGACTAATGGAGACCTATGATAGCTGAGGATGTGATATAACTTTCAGTACCTTTTATCAACTTTAAATTTTGATTCAACTGATCTTTTACTTTTTCTAGTTCCTTTCTCAAGGGGACATTTTCTACTTCTAACTTCTCACAATGTCGTTTTTTCTTTTAATTGATTTGTTAGAATCTCCTTTATTTTTTTAGTTTCTTTTGGTTCTTTTTTTAGGAGAATGATAGAATATTCCTCACATCCTTCATTCTCACATTCTTGCAGCTGATGTTTTAATTGATCGACCTTTTTCCTTCGTCGTCTTATTTCTTTCCAGGGCATTCAAGAGTTCTCCCTCAAGATAAAATTATCCTTCAACCTCTTCTTCAAAATTTTGATTGTTCATGGCTATGAATAGAGTTTCTCCTCTCTCATCATAACACATGCATTCATCTCTTTCATAATCACTATTTTCTTTGGTATACAAATTTTTCCTTCTGATATATCCTTTTATTTCATGATCATGAGATTTGAATCTTTCATTATCATCACTATGATTTAATTTTTCATAAGGACACTTAGATGCATATTGACCTATTCTACCACAATCAAAACACTTGAATGAATCTTACCTTTGAATTTTTTGAATGTTTTAACCCTATACATAAATTTCCTACAAACATATTCTTAACATATATATATATATATATATATATATATATACACACAATAGCGAGAACATAAAATATACAAAGTTTTTTCTCCTAGAACCAAAAACTAGGAAAACCAGATTGATTTTTCATTATATTCATTTCAATTTTATAATACATTATACACATGTTGAATAATTCATAAATCCCCAATCCATCAGCATTCGATTAGAACATAACTATAGTTCCCTTGACCGGATCTAAAAAACACCATGGGAAAAACCATCATGCCCAAAACCATGTGCAAAACCATGAGTGGGTCTGCCCACCATCCTTGGTCTGCCCAACCATCCTTAGGTCCGCATATTTTTTTTTTTCGAGGTGCTTCTCGAACCCTGTGTAGGGGGGGTAATACCCCTTGTGACCCCCACACCACACCCAACATAATGTAACAATGCCTCGAGCTAGTCATGCAATGAATATAACAAATATTCAATATTTTCTAGTTCCCCCTTTCAACTTTCTCATGAATTGAGCTTCTTCTTCATTTGATTCATGATTTGAATCTTCATGGAAATTTTGTATGTTTTGTTTCTTTTGTTGCTTTGAATTCCATGTCTTTATTCTCATTTTGTATGCAATGAGAATTCCATGAAGATAATCCATCTTCATATTTTGAATATCTAATTTTTCTTCAATAAAAAAAACTTTTGGATTAAATCCCTAGGGAAGGGATCTTAGTATTTTGTGAAAAAATTCAAATTAATTTACCATATCACCAAGAAACATGATAGTATTGAGTATCTCATCTACATGAAGAAATATTGTTGCAACATTTTCATCTTCATCCATTCTTAGAATTTTGAATTGTCCTTTATGATTTTGTAGCTTAGCCTTTTTCACTTTGTCATCTCCTTCATAGTTGCTTTGACGCTTGTCCCAAATCTCCTTAGTAGATTTCAAGTGCGTCACTTTGAATTTATTTTTGTATCTAATAGTCCACAAAATATGGCATTTTTTTCCTTTGAATTATTTGAATAGAGAACTTTTTCATTTGATTAGTTGGAGGAGTTGTTGGAATCTAATAACCATTTTCAAAAAACAACCAAATATTAATACAAAGAGACATAATATAGGTACTCATTATTACTTTTCAAATGGAATAATTTGATCCATAAAACAGTGGAAATTTGCTTGAGGAATATCCCTTCTAACTAGCCATGATCCCTTGTGATCTACCTTCGAGTGGTTAGACTTCTTCTTGAAGGAACCTGTTCTAGAACCAATTTTTGGAATTATAATTATTTTGTGAACAAATTCAAATTCCCTAACTGTCACACAAAGAACCCTGATAGTATTGACTATCTCATCTACATGAAGAAATATTGTTGCAACATTTTCATCTTCATCCATTCTTATAATTTTGAATTGTCCTTTATGATTATGTAGCTTAGCCTTTTTCACTTTTTCATCTTCTTCATATTTGCTTTGATTCTTGTCCCAAATCTCCTTGGTAGATTTCAAGTGCATCACTTTGAATTTATTTTTGTATCTGATAGTCCACATAATATGGCATTTTTTTCCTTTGAATTATTTGAATATAGAACCTTTTCATTTGAATTAGTTGGAGGAGTTGTTGGAATCTAATAACCATTTTATCCAAACAACCAAATATAAATACCTAGAGACATAATATATGTACTCATTCTTACTTTCCAAAAGGAATAATTTGATCCATAAAATAGTGAATTTTTTCTTGAGGAAGATCCCTTATGACTAGCCATGATTCCTTGTGATCTACCTTCTAGTGGTTAGAATCCTTCCTGAAGGAACTTGTTCTGAAACCAATTGTTGTAATTATAATTATACTTGGGGGTGGTGAATTAGTATGATGGATAGTTTTAAGAAGAAAAACATTTCAATGCATATAAAATTCCAATCACATAAGAAAAATTTGAATACACCATATATACATGGACACCCTATGGGACAAAACCACAAAACTTATTTATGTGAATGTTATTGTAGCACCAACCTATTGTTAATTTATTGGAACTAACCAGAAGGAGACACCAATCCCTTGAAACGATTTACTGGCACCAACCAGAAGGAGATATCAATCCCTTGAAACAATTTATTGAAACCAACCAGAAGGAGACTCTTGTCCCTTGAAATGACACAATTATGTGTTCTACAGTGCACAAAGTTTCACAAGGTACTAACTTTAATCTCTTGTGCATTTCACATTATTCTTTCTCTTCACAACCATTCTTTTAGAATTTATATAAGATTCTAGGACACTGCAACCAACATCACATTTAATATTTTACAATGTTTATTTACACTCAGATTAAACAACTTCCATGTCCAGGTCACATGTCTTCATTAGTACTAATTCTCAAACTTGTTCCACATTCCTCCTATAAACCTCATATTTATCGATTCTATGCTCTTTATCACTCACGCACACTCTTCTTCATGCCCTCAAGCTTCTTTGACTTAGGATATTTATACCACATCAAGTCAAAAAAGACCTGATAAGGATGACATACCATGGGAGACCAATCCATATAACCTATATTATTTCTTATATTTTCATGGATGGATATCTGATTTGGATGACCTGGATAACTCTTATTTTCATTGTTCCTTGGACCCTTGGGGATAAAATCTTTAGCACTTGTGACCACCTTTCATGACCATGTTTAAAACCATTTCAAGAAACCTGGGATTTGGGTCCACTTGAGAGAAATTGATAATTATACATCTAGATATCTTATTTACATCGATTAATTTAATGTTGACTTCAGGTCATGTGGCACAAATATCACACCACATGACTATGTGCCCAGACCACAATATTAAACATATAGTTCTAATTCATCTTGAATCTGGGTCCATAAATACATTTTGAAAATATTGATCAAATTACTAGATTTATGGATTTCCTTTTTCATTTTATCTAAATAGAACCTCAACTATCAAAAAATTTCCTTAACTCATTTGCTTCACTTCCATTTGTGGTATGGGTATTTGTCAAATTACCAAAATATTTACATGGGAAAATCCCCATATGCTTGAATAACCTCTCTTTTACAAGAAACCTTGAACCAACTCTTTTCCTTTAACTTAAATTCCTCGAATCCTAGATTTCAGTCATTTGATAAAAACCATGCTTTTGTTTTTATCCATATCACTAGATTCCTGAATGACTCTACGTGCTTGCAGATGGTTGGATAACCCAATTAGGGCCCCAATAGGGTTGATATTTTATTTTTAGTGAAAATTATTTGTTCATCGCTATTTTGGCCAAATTCAAATACACAAGAAACCTTCACCAAAACACTACCTTGGCACAAATCCCAACACTCTAAATATTTCCATGTTAATAGTTTGTGAAACAATCAAGACTTGTTATTTGGTCCTCTTGTCAAGTCATTTCCAAATCATTCCACCGCCATGTGGTGTTCCCTGCTACTACCACATGTTTAGGTACTTGCCACATGTCACCTACCACCTGTCCAATTGGCCACCCAAAAATTCCAAAAATGAGTGCCACGTGTCAACTCCTCATACTATCACATCTCCCACTTTTCCACTTAGTGCCACCTAACACACTTTTACTGCGATGTTGCACCTAGGTTCCACCTACTAGCAAAGACAAAAATACAGAATCTAAGTGTTTTTATAAGGTGTTATTTATTGCACCATTGGATACTTGGATGCCCAAACACATGCGAGACACTCAGATACATCTGAGGGGCCTATATACATACAAGAGGCCCATATTCATGTCAAAGGATTGAATATAGTATTTTATCCGGATATCCACCTCAATCCTGATTCATCTAGATTCTTTTGTGTTTGATTTTGTATTCTCCAGACATAATAGGTAGAGGCTCCTCCTGAAGCAATCGTATCCTTATTATATTAACACTAACATTAATGAATACAACTTTGAAATCATTGACAACACATGTGCAACAGATGTAGGGCACCTAGAGCATGGTTTCGATAATTGGAGGCATTTTAAGGAACTTCTCAATGGATTCCGCCTAAGTATTGGAGTTGATTACGATGATAGGACATCTCACTAGCCCATACATGCACTTTCATACCATTTATCACCCAAAAAGGGCACGCAATTATGCTTATGGAGGGTATCAAACCAAATATTGGGGCTTTTATGGCATTTTTTTTTATTGTTTTGAGCTATGGGGTTGGCTTGTAATTCCCTATCTTGGCAAACAATCAAAATTAAAATTGTTAGCAACTTGTGGGATAATATTATCATGTAAAATGAAGGGATGATCCTCATTTAATAGAGGATCCCTTCATTCTTGTCATTCATGACCACACTAGAGAATTTGGCCCCTCTTCTATGGCATGACTCAGTCTTTACTTAATTTGCTACTAATGGAGATATGCTTTTTATAGAGTATTTTATATTGGATATTTGATTTTGCATTGGAGATGTATTTTTGGGATTGAAAGAAGGCCTTTCCATGGAGAAAATTGTAAGTTAAATTATTGTTTTTTATTGTTTTTCATTAAATGAATTTATGTTAGGTTTCTTTTTTATGGTCCACAAATTAAAGCATATTATTTATCAAAAATCTTGGTCAATTTTTGCATATTAAATACTTCTTCCTTGAAATCTATTGGAGAACTCATAGCGTTCATCTCCTATTTAATCTATCATTCACAAAATGGATGGTTAGGGTTTTATAAAATAGAAAACTAAATTTCCCTTGCTTACTCCAATCACTGATCATTCATTTCTTAAATTTACCCTTAGACTCCATGACCCAAATAGGATTAGGCATTGGAAAATTTTGTATTGATTAAAAAACTACGAAAATTAAATATTTTTCTTCTTTCCTTTTTCCTAAGCTTCTTAAGGAAATTCTATAGGGATTTTTCCCAGGGCCAAATTATTGCTAGGGCATTGTGGATACATGTTGGTGGAATAAAAACCTAACATTTATCTCATTTCTCCTTTCTAATGCAAAATCTAGCCTTTATGATTGTGAATATTCCCTTAAAGAGATAACATCATACTCTTCCATTCAATTTGTACCTTGGAAACCCTAACCCTATCCTAGCTTCAACTTGTAGCCTATTTTTAGAGTTTTTTCTATTGCTTTGCTGATCTAATCTTATAATATGTCAAACCAGGAGGTAACTCCTCAAATCAGAATGTTTATTGAATGAAGAATGAACATGTATTTATACATGGAGGTGAGGCTATTGGGATTCATCTCCCAATGACTCTTGGCCTTCCTTATTTCCTAATATTATTACATATCCACACCCAACCCAGAAGATTAGGTGTCAACATTCCCCCCTTTAATCCGAAGGGATGTTGGTGAGCCCAAGCATCAATCTGAACTTTTCAAACTTTTCTCTTCCAAATGCTTTGGTGAAGATATCAACAGTTTGCTCATTTTTGGAACAATGATGTAGATGGATGGTTTTGGCCTGAACATGATGTCGAATTAGATGGTATTTTGTATTGATGTGCTTTGTTCTATCATGGAACTTTGGGTTCTTGGCCAAATTTATTGCAGAAGTGTTGTCGATCATGAGTGGTGTGGAATACATTTGTTTCATCTGGAAATCTTCCAGGATTTTCCGGAGACACACAATTTCCTTTGTTGCTTCAACTGCTGCCACATATTCTGCCTCGGTCGTGGAATCTGTTGGAACTGACTGTTTGCGTGATCTCCATGAGACAGCTCCTGATCCAAGACTCATGGTGTAACCTGTAGTAGACACCCCTGTTTCTTTGTCACCATCAAAGTCTGAATCAAAGTATCCGATCAAGCTGAAGTCACCTACCTGTGTATATTTCAGTCCAAAGTCTTGAGTCCCCTTCAAGTACCTTAACACTCTTTTTGCAGTAGACCAATGTCCTTCACAAGGTTTGTGCATGAACGTTGAGAGGATTCCAACAACAAATGAAATGTCAGGTCTGGTGGTGGTCAGGTAGATAAGACTTCCTATAAGTTGTCTATACTTAGTTGCATCCTCGAATTCCTTCCCTTCAATAGATGTGAGCTTCAAGTTTTGTTCCATTGGAGTGGTTAAGGGATTACATTCATCCATGCCAAACTTGTTCAAGAGATCTCTAATGTACTTCTTTTGAGAAAGAAATATAAATTTAGGATGCTGAATTACTTCAATACCCAGATAGTAATGAACATGACCCAAATCAGTGATTTCAAAACCTTTCTTCAATTCTTTCTTCATGGATGCAATATAGCTCTCATTGTTCCCTGTTATCAAAAGATCATCTACATACACCACAAGATATACAACTTTTTTTCCAACTTTCTTAACAAACAAAGTTGCATCATCAAGATCAAAATGTTTGAAGTCAAGTTTCAGAAGATGCTCGGTTAATTTCTCATACCAGGCTCGTGGTGCTTGCTTGAGGCCATACAAGGATTTTATAAGCTTGCAAACTTTGTGTTCTTGACCCTTTACAACAAATCCTTCTGGCTGGGACATATAACTTTCTCCTTTAGATCTCCATTCAAAAAAACTGTTTTTACATCCATCTGATGGACTTTCCATCCATTATGAGCTGCTAGGGCAAAGAGAGTCCGGATGGTGGTCCATTTTGCTGTGGGAGCAAAAGTTTCTTCATAATTGATTCCTTCTTTTTGTGCAAAACCTTTTTCCATAAGCCTGGCCTTGTGCTTGTCAAGTGAGCCATCTGCTTTATACTTGTTCTTGTAGACCCACTTACAGCCAATTGGTTTCGTTCCCAAAGGCAGATCAACCAGCTTCCAAGTGCCATTCTTTATCAAGGCATCATACTCCTTCTGCATTGCTTCTTTCCATTCATCATGAGAAGCGGCTTCTTTGAAGGAAGTTGGTTCATGATCTGTAGACAAACTCAATTCACAGTTATAAGCAATATCCATATCAACAGGAGAATCATAATTATCTACATCACCTTCGATTTGTTGAGTGGAACTTCTTGTTCTTGTTTTTCCAACCTCATCAGGATGAACATTCTCTAGTGTCTTTGTCAGCCATTTGGGAGGACCTTTCTGAGATGGCCTAGGCTACTCATTTGACTGAGTTGGGATTGATTCAAGATTCAATCTCCCAATTCTGTCAATCACATCATTCAATGTGTCATCCGTGGTTGTTTCTTCATGTGGGGGAGAGAGTGCTTCAGGACAAGATTCCACAGTTTGATTTAATATCGGAATCCCCCCTTCAAGATGTGGAATCTCATTATCAAATTCTTGGAAAGACTTTGCATGTATTAATCTATCCAGGTGATCAAGTTGCCGCTCAACAACCTTGTCACTCTTGGAATATTCAAGGAATATGACATCTCTTGCTATTACAAACTTCTTATTTGCTTCATCATAGAGACGATATCCTTTGGAGGTATTGGAGTACCCCAAGAAGATACATTTTCTACTTCTAGCACCAAGTTTGTTCCTTTAACCCTTGGGTATCAAGGCATAACAGGTGGACCCAAAGACCCTGAAATGATTTACCGAAGGAATGTGGCCATGCCACATTTCAAAAAGAGTTTTGTTTCTAATTGAACTTGAAGGAAACCTATTCTTTATGTAAACAGCACATAGAACTGCATCAGCCCAAAACATCAATTTTACATTCTTGAAAAATAACATGGAGCGAACCATATTTAAAATAGTTATATTCATTCTTTAAGCTACACCATTCTGTTGGGGATTATATGGCACAGTTGTTTGATGTTTGATTCCATGTTGACGAAGATAATTTTCAAATTCATTTGAAGTGTATTCTTTTCCATTATCAGTACATAGAGAGCCAATATGTGTTTGTGCATCATTTTCAATCCATGCATGAAAATTCTTGAAAGTTTGAAAAGCATCAGACTTATTCTTCAGTAAGTAAATCCAACACATTCTCATGTAGTCATCAATAAATGTCATCATGTATTTGTTTCCATTTGCAGAAGCAATAGGCATAGGGCCACATAAATCTGAATGAACAAGCTCAAGTTTTCTATGTGCTCTGGAGTGTGAATCATGAAATGGCTGTTTGCTATGCTTTCCTAGAATACAAGCATCACATTCCTTAGGTTTTCTAGGAATTGTAGGCAATCCATTAACACCATTTTTCTTCAACAAATGAAGGCTTTCATAGTTTAAGTGTCCAAATCTAGCATGCCATAAAAGAATTGATGGGAATGTACCTTCATCATGATGTGAACTGAATGCAAAGTTTTGAGCATGAGCAGATGAACCTTTCAGCTTCAAGATTCTCCCTTCTTCTATTCCCTCCATGACAAGTGAGTGATCTGATGCTTTTCTGACCTCTGCCTTGCCATCAAACAAGTGAATGGAGTGTCCTTGCTGGTGGATTTGGACCAGGGACAACAATTTTCTCCTCAACTCAGGGAGGTATAGAACCTCATGTAGGATATGATCTGGAAGACCAGGCAGTTTAAGCCTGACTGTGCCAAGCCCTGATGGCTTGAGTTTGGATTTATCTGTGAAATATACTGCTCCATCAACTTTGTTAGTGAATTCTTCAAAAAAATATTTTCTAAATGTCATGTGACATGCTGCTCCTGAATCTAGCAACCAATCATCTCTCCATGAAGTAAATGAAACATCAAAAAAGTGTTCAGTTACTCCATTGTTACAATGTGCTAGAACATAATGAGCGGATTCAGGTGCTTTACCTTTGTCTTTGTCATTATTTTTATTTTTGTCTTGATTTATTTGCTGCTCAATTTTCTCCCAAGGTGTTCTGCATTTGGATGCATCATGTCCATCTTTATTGCAAAGTGTACAATGAAGATTGGATTTGTCAGATTGTCTGCCCCCCCTTTCTATGAAGTTTCTTCTTCCTCTTCCTCTTCTGCCACCTCTTCCTCTAGATGAATCTGGAGCATGACTCTTTTCTCTATGTGCCAAGTATGTATCCTCTTCGGAAGACGAAGGGTCTGTCATCTTGCCGAAAGCTTTCTCTCTTTCTGCAAACTTTTTCTCAAGTGTATCAAAGGTGATATGCTCAAGGTTCCCACTTTCTTGCAAAGACTCAAGATAATGTGAGTAAGTCGGATATAATGCCTTAAAATATGCTATGAGAGGTATGTCCATTTTTACACCAGTGCTATCAATATAATGCATGATAGATCTAACTTCTGAAGCTAAGGCAAGGGGATCATCATTCTTCATTTCAAGACTGAACAGCTTAATCATCAATTGAACATTTTCTAATTCTGAATGTGAGTCATAGAGTTCTTTTAGCTTGCTCAAGGCATCATAGGCATTTGAGAATGATGAAATGTGGCGACTTACCTCTTCATTTACGGAAGCTGCAATCAAGGCATAGGCCTTGCAGTTCTTGTTTTCCCAAATGGCGAGCTCTTTGTCTGAAGTGGGCTTTGCTGGTGGATTTCCTTCTTGTCCTTCACAGATTCCTTTCCAAAACTCATTAAAAATGAGTGTGTGTTTAATCTTCTGAGACCATTCAAGATAGTTCTCTTTGCCGGAGAGAACCACCCCAACAATAGATATGAGAGAATGCATTAGTTTGCTGGAAAAAATTATTTTGAAGAGGAAAAAAATTTGCTAGAAAATCTTCAATTCTGGAAATTTGCTCAATTAAAGGGGACAAATACTCTTGCTAAAAATACTGAATTCTGCACCAAAAAAAGAAATATATATATATATATATATATATATATATATATATATATTTTGTTTGGAAAGGGGGTATTATGAAATGGTTGGGGGGGGGGGGGGATAGTGGTATTATATAGTGGGAGGGGGGTGGAAATAGAGGACAGAGCATTGTATCATACACTATGTATTATGTATTGGAGCAAAAGTAGACAGCGTATTATTGCAGAGGAGAGAGCGTTGTATCATATATCAATGGGAGGGAGGTATTATTAAGAATGAAGTGGTATTGTATAGTGGTATTGGATGTAAAACAAACAGCGTATGAATATTGGGGATGTAAAATAATGAGAAGGGGAGCGTATAAGACAGAGTTGTATTATATGGACAGCGGTATCGAATAATGAATGTGGGAGCGGTTTTATGGTGGGTAGGTATATATATATATATATGACAAAGCGATATTGAAAGATGGGACAAACAGGAGGAGTGGTGCATTACAGTTGCATAACAAGAACAAGAGCCATGAATGGTGGGTGGTGCTTTACCATGACAGCGTATTAAACAGAGCCATCTTTATAACTGTGACAACGTATAAACAATGCATTGGAGTAAACACAGCGTGGGAGAGAGGGCGTGTTCGTGCTCTGCAAAGGAGGGGTGGTTGTTGAAAGGTGAAGGGAAGTATTAAAAATTCTAGACAACGTTGTAGGAGGACTATACTCTGTGCGTTGACTGTGATATAATCGAGCGGTGTATGCGTAGAGTTGTGAACAACGTATTACAACATATGAACCGAGCGGAATAACATATGAGGGTGGTATGCAGCATGGAGGGCGTTATATATCAATTTTATAGCATATGACAGGCAGGGGGGAACGTAATATGGAGGGATTATTAACTGCATTACTGGAGTGGTATAGTAAACAGTGAAAAAGAGCACGGAAATACAGACAGAGCGTATGCTATGAAGGGCGGGGAGGGCCGAAAGGCCACGGGGAGAGTATATGCGGGGTTGTAAGTGCGTGAGGGAAAAGTGAAGAGCGGGGGTAGGATGCGTTGGGGAGTGTGGTGATATATGGAGAGGCCGAGTGGCCGTTTTAAAAAAAAATCTGGAATGACAGAGTTGCAGGACAGCAGAATTGCAGAGTAGCAAGTGTCTGCTGGAACTGCAAATTGCAGAATTTCAGGGACTGCAAATGCAGAATTATAGTATATAGCATTAATTTAATGGAGCAAAAAAACTATACATAGAAACTGACTGAGCAAAGGAATGAGGGAGTTACACCACAGGAAAAAATGCCAATAGTGGGACTGGCTCTGATACCATGTCAAACCAGGAGGTAACTCCTCAAATCAGAATGTTTATTGAATGAAGAATGAACATGTATTTATACATGGAGGTGAGGCTATTGGGATTCATCTCCCAATGACTCTTGGCCTTCCTTATTTCCTAATATTATTACATATCCACACCCAACCCATAGGATTAGGTGTCAACATAATAAACCCTTTCCTTGAATTTTATATGTCTAGGTTTTCCATAATTGTTGCATATCAAGAAACCCTATTCTATATAAGTATTTATATAGCCTAGGTGTGTGATCCATTTCTCCCTCATCAAGAAGAGTTGAGCCTTGTCTAATATTTAGTATCTTCACCTAGCCTATTTTCATCACCTTGAGCCATACACTTAGAATATCTTTATAGGTGAATATTGGGAAGCCTCCCTTGTCATGAAATTCCACTTAAGAGTAGGAGGATAATTTTTGAGGTGACAGTGGAAATATCTCCTCATTATTGTTTCCATGCCAAGAGGTAACTCCACTAAAGAATGAAATGAATTTGAATTGAGAGTGCACATAATTATATACATGGAGGGAGTGACTTATGGGATTAATCTCTCATTGTCTCTTCATATTCCGTTCTGCTTATTTTTTATTTACAATATTTTACATTTTCACCCAAATTCTTATGATTAGAAGTCAACATCCCCCCCCCTTAATCTGAAGGGATGTTGGTGAGTCCAAGCATCGTTCTTAATCTGAAGAGATGTTTGGTGAAGATGCTTTCAATCTTCTCATTTGTGGAATAATGACGTAGATGGATTGTCTTGGCCTCAACATGATGTAGAATTAGATTGTATTTTGTATTGATGTGCTTCGTTCAATCACAGAACTTTGGGTTCTTGGCCAAATTTATTGCAGAAGTGTTGTCGATCATGAGTGGAGTCTAATGCATTTGTTTCATCTACAAATCTTCCAAAATTTTCCTGAGCCACACAATTTCTTTTGTTGCTTCAGCTGCTGCCACATATTTTTCCTCGATTGTGGAATTTGCTGGAACTGATTGTTTGCATGATCTCCAAGAGATAAATCCTTATCCAAGACTCATAGTATAACATGAAGTAGATACCCTAGTTTCTTTGTCTCCATGAAAGTCTGAATCAGAGTATAAAATCAAGCTGAAGTCGCCCATTTGTGTATACTTGAGTCCAAAGTCTTGAGTCCCTTTCAAGTAGTTTAAAACTCTTCTTGCAGTAGACCAATGTCCCTCACAAGGCTTTTGCATAAACTTGGAGAGGATTTCAACAAAAAATTTGATGTCCAGTCTAGTAATATTCAGGTAGATGAGACTTCCTACAAGCTGTCTCTACTTTGTTGCATCCTCAAATTCTTTTCCTTCAATGGATGTGAGCTTCGAGTTTTGTTCCATTGGAGTAGTCAAAGGATTGCACTAAGCCATGCCAAACCTATTCAATAGATCTCCAATGTATTTCTTCTGAGAGGAACATAAACTTAGGATGTTGAGTTACTTCAATACCAAGATAGTAGTGAACATAGCCCAAATCAATCATTTCAAAACATTTCATCAATTCCTTCTTTATGTATGCAATATAGATATCATTGTTTCTTTTCATCAAAAGTTCATCTACATACACCATAAGATATACAATTTTTTTCCAACTTTCTTGACAAACAAAGTTTCATATCAAGATCATAATGTTTGAAGTTAAGTTTAAGAAGATGCTCAGTTAACTTATCATACCAGGCTCACGGTGCTTGCTTGAGGCCATACAAGGATTTTACAAGCTTACATACTTTGTTTTCTTAACCCTTCACAACAAATCCTTCTGGCTGTGACATAAAACCATTCTCCTTTAGGTCTCCATTCAATAGAGTAGATTTTGCATCCATTTGATGGACTTTACAACTGTTTTGAGCTACCAAGGCAAAGAGTGTCTAAATGGTAGCCCATTTTGTTGTGGGGGAAATTTTTCCTCATAATCGACCCCTTCTTTCTGTGTAAAACCTTTTGACACAAGTGTGGCTTTATGCTTGTCCAGTGAGCCATGAGATTTTTACTTGTTCTTGTAGACCCACTTGCAGCTAATTGTTTTGGTTCCAAATGGAGGATCGACCAACTTCCAAGTACCATTATTTATCAAGGCATCATATTCCTTCTACATCACTTCATTCCATTCATCATGATAAATGACTTCTTTGAAGGAATTTGGTTCAAAATTTGTAGACAAATTCAATTCATAGTTATAAGAAACATCCATATCAATAGGTGAATCAGAATCATCTACATCACCTCTATTTTTCCTGGTGGAGCATCTTGTTCCTGTCTTTCCAACCTCAACATGACGAAAATTTTCAAGTGTCTTTGTCAGCCATTTTGGAGGACCTTTCTGAGATGTCCCGGGCTGCTCATTTGACTGAGTTGGGGTTGAATCAAGATTTAGTCTCCCAATTTTTTCAATCCCATCACTCAAAGTGTCATCCGTTGCTGGATCTTCATGTGGGGGAGAGACTGCTTCAGAAAATGATTCCACAGATTGATTCAGTATAGGAACCCCCCCTTCAAGATGTGGAATCTAATTATCAAATTCTTGAAATGACTTTGTATGTCCAAATATATCCAAGCGATTAAGATGCCGCTCAACAAAATTGTAAGTCTTGGAAGATTCAAGAAATATGAAATCTATAGATACTAAAAGCTTCTTATTGACTTCATGATAAAGGCAGTATGCTTTGGAGGTATTGGAATACCCCAAGAAGATACATTTTTGACTCCTTGCACCAAGTTTGTTTCTTTGTTCCTTAGGTATCAAAGCATAACATGTGGAACCAAATACCCTGAGATGCTTTACTGAAGGAATGTAGCTATGCCACATTTCATACGGAGTCTTGTTTCTAATTTCATTAGAAATACACATATTCTTTATATACACAACACATAGAATTACATCATCCCAAAACATCAATTTTACATTCTTGAAAAACATCATGGAATGTACCATATTTAAAATTGTCATGTTCATTCTTTCAGCTACTCCATTATATTGGGGATTATAAGGCATGATTGTTTGATGTTTTATCCCATGTTGGTGAATATAGTTTTCAATCTCATTTGAAGTTTATTATTTTCCATTATCAGTGTGTAAAGAGCCAATATGAGTTTGTGCATCATTTTCAATCCATGCATGAAAGTTCTTGAAGTAAACCCAACACATTCTGGTGTAGTCATCAATAAATGTCATCATATATTTATTTCCATTTGCAGAAGGAAAAAACATGGGGCCACGTAAATATGAATGAATAAGCTCAATTTTTCTGTGTGCTCTGGAATGTGAATCATGAAAATATTGTTTTCTATTCTTTCTTAGAATAAAATCATCACATTACTTAAGTTTCCTAGGAATTGTAGGAAAACCAGTAACACTATTTTTCTTCAACAATCGAAGGTTGTCATATTTCAAGTGTCCAAATATATCATGTCATAAAATACTTGATGGGAATGTACTTTCATCATAGTGAGAACTAAATGCAACATTTTTTGCACGAGTAGAGATACCTTGTAGCTTTAGAAGTCTTTCTTACTCTATCTTCGTCATGAAAAGTGAGTGCTATGATGCTTTTATGACCTCAACCTTGCCATAAAAAATATGAATGGAGTGTCCTTGCTGGTAGATGTGGACCAAATAAAACAAGTTTCTCCTAAACTCTGGGAGGTATAGAACCTCATGTAGAAGAAAGTCTAGAGGACTAGGAAGTTTAAGCCTGATTGTGCCAAGCCCTGATGACTTGAGTTTTGATTTATCTGCAAAGTATATTTCTCCATTAACCTTTTTAGTAAATTATTCAAAAAAAAAAAGAATAAGTGTCATGTGGCATGTTTCTCCTGAATCTAGCAACCAATCATTTTCCCAAGAATCAAGTGGAGCATTAAACAAGTCTTTAGTTACTCCAATATTACAATGTGCCACATCATAATGAGCGGATTCAAGTGCTTTAACTTTCTCTTTTTCATGATTTTTACTTTGGCTTCATTTATTTCCTGCTCAATTATGTACCAAGGTAGCTTACATGTGGATGCATCATGTCCATCTCTATTACAGCGTATGCAATGAAGATCATATTTTTCACTTTGAACTTGTCTTCCCCCCTGCCTTTGAAATTTATTCTTCCTCTTCCTCTTCTACCACCTCTCCCTCTAGAACATGACTATTCTCTCTATGTGCAAGATATACATCTTCTTCAAAAGACTGAGGAGTTGTATTCTTCCCAAAAGAATTTTCTCTCTCTGCAAACTTGTTCTCAAGGGAGTCAAATGTAATCTCCTTGAGGTTTCCACTTCCTTGCAATGACTTAAGATAATGTGAGTAAGTGGGATATAATGCCTTGACATAAGCTATGTGAGGTATGTCAATTTCAACACCAGTGTTTTTAATGTAATTCATGATAGATATTACTTCTGATGCTAAAGCAAGAGGTTCGTCATTTTTCAATTCAAGGCTGAATAGTTTAATCATCAACTCAATAACTTCAAGTTTTGAATGTGATTCATAGAGTTCTTTCAACTTCTTCAAGGCTTCATAAGCATTTGAAAATGGTGTAATATGGTGACTCAACTCTTCATTTACAAATACTACAATCAAAGCATAGGTCTTGTTGTTCTTGTTGTCCCAAATGTGGATATCCTTGTTTGATGTAGGCTTTGCAGGTGCATTTTCTCCTTCTCCTTCACATATTCCTCTCCACAACTCATTAAAAATGAGAAGTGTTTAATATTCCTTGACCATTTTGGATAGTTCTCTTTTCCAGAGAGAACCACTCCCACAATAGATATGAGTGAATGCATTCTAATATGTACTGTAAAAGAAATTACACTCTATTTCCAATACTGTAAAATTGCAATTCTGGTGCTAAAAAATTCTAGCGTCTATTTTTTTTGTAAAAAAAATCAGTGCTAATTTTTTTTTTGGTAGAGGTATTATATAAGGGAGGGCTTAACTGGGGGAGGGTTTAATTGGGGGAGGTCTTAACTGGGGGAGGGTTTACTTGGGGGATGGCTTAACTTGGGGGGGGGGGGGTTTACTTAGGGAGGGCATAACTGGAGAGGTTTACTTGGGGAGTGTGTATTATAGGCAGCGCACAAGGGAGGATGTTGAGATTCAATAAGAAGATTCAACACCCATGCCTAGTGCATTAAGCACCTGGTTGCATTAAGCACCTAGACAAGGGTGGGGCCCACAGTGCTATTTTTGGGCGCATTTCTATTTTTATTATCCCTTAATTAAGATGGAAATTAAACTGTAATCTATTCTCAATGTGGACTTGAATCAGTTAACTGAAAGTGATAAATTCAGTTAGCTAGTGGATTTCTAGTTAGAGGTTGGTTGGTGAGACATGCTGAGTAATTCTAGTTGTAACAGAGTTCGAAGTGTAGTGGTGCATGAGTTGGTGCAAGTTGTAAATAGTTTAACTCATTTAAGTGAGTTAAGCTCAATTGTGCTAGTTCTAACTAAAGATACACTAGTGAGAGATCAAGTGAATTAAATATTAATTAATTCAAAATCAATGATCTCACATGCAACTAAGGATTTACTATTATTGACTGCATGCATGTCAGATCCAGTGGAGACCCAGTTGAGTTCTATGTGAAAGGGAGGTTGAATATCAGTTGTAGGATTATCTGCTTGTACACATGCAGGAAAACACCCATTGGAGTGCCCATGATACTTGCGTAGTCAAGGCAGGAAAGAATTTCTATCTTTCAGAGATATTTTCCATTAGGGATTGCGCAAGCAAGGCAAGTTATCTGGAGGCTGAGAATTGGCTATGTGTTGGTCAGTTTTTCATAGGGCAGTGTGAGACAAATAACTAAATGTTGGAGGCTCTTGTGTGAAGAGAAAGACATTGTATTTTTTTCATGATCCATACTTAAGATACAATATAAGATAGTGAATTTTTTTAGCTGTAATATTTCCTCGGGAAATTATCTGTGTTGTGTGCGATTGATCTTTCTTCATGTTCATGTGAATAGTGATTGTGTTTTTAATTCCGTAAAAAAATTGTAGAAGTGATTCATTATTTAGCTTTAGTACATTGTTATATCAGGGGAATCCAAGATATACATGCTTGTTGTATAGTTTCTACATGGTATCAGAGCACAGTAAATTGCAGAAGTGAACCAAGAGCTGAGTTTGTGATTAGATAGAATTTGAATTTGCAGAAAGGCTTTCTTGGTGCTACAGCTGATTCAAGATTGAAATGGGTTTCAATGGCTTGAGGTTAGAGTATGCACTCGAGGGCAGATCGAACTACATTTCTTGGAAGGACAGGATGGAGGTAGTACTCGAATACAATGGGTTGAAGGAATTCATTGACAAAGATGTTCCTAAACCCGATGCTGCAAATCATGATGCATGGAAAAAGAAAGTGGCAAAGGTGAAGAGCATCCTATTGGAGGGAGTACGAGACCACATTGTCTCAAGCCTCCATGGGAAAGCCACACCATATGAAATGTGGAAGGCTTTTACAGATCTATTCCAAAGCAAAAACAACCATAGGAAATTATCACTCAAAGATAAACTCAGGAAGATCAAGATGGAAAAGGGTGACACCATTCCAAAATATCTAACAAAGTTTGTCCAATGTCGAGATGAACTGGGGAGAATTGGAATAACAGTTATTGTTGATGATTTGGTGAGCTTGGATCTCCTCCCTAAGAGTTGGCACATTTATCAAGACTCTATCAATGGAAGGGAAGAATTTCCAGATTGGGAACGACTCTGGTCGGATTTGGTGCTAGAGGAGTTGAGACAGAACACCAGAGATGGATCTTCATCTAAGAATGAGGATGAAGAGGATTGTGCTTTGGATGCAAAGGCAAGGAAAGGGAAGGGGAAGAAATTCCATTCGAAATTGGAGTCCAAGAATGGCAAGAAGCAGGACATGTCCAAGGTGAAGTGTTTTTACTATCATGAGTATTGGCATTTTGCTACTAACTGTCCACAAAAGAAGAAGAACAAGAAGGTTGCTGGATCTACAGCTGGTGAGGCCCTTGGCTTGAAATTTGAGCTTGACTTCTCATTGATCGCATGCATGGTGTCCAATGTATTGGGATATGTGTGGTATTTGGATAATGGCACTTCCTTCACATGAAGGGAGATAAAGAACTTTTCAGTGACTTGGAGGAGAAAGATATCCAGATGCATATTGAAATGAGCGAAAACGGATGGTACAATGCTACTGGAATTGGTACCATTACCTTTCAGATGGATTTAGGTAAACCATTTCAATTAAAATATGTAATGCATGTACTAGGTCTGAAGAAAAATTTGGTCTCAGTCGCAATGTTGGAGGATAAAGGCTATGATGTTGTTTTTAGTGATGGAAAATATTTCATGCGACACAAAACAATGACTCAAGCCAAGAGGATAGGGATTCGAGTTAAGGGTATCTACAAGTTGGAGGTAGATAGATGTGCAACAATGATGGGAAAGGTAGATCAAGTGGTGAGCCGAGATGAGGGCAAATTATGGTACAGGCCATTCGGCCATCTTCACCATGGAGCCTTGAAATTCATGCAACAGCTTTCTACTAGTATTCCTAGGGGTACACTTGCGCAATTAGACACATGCAAGGGATGTACTATGGGAAAATATGTAAAAGCCGCCTTTCATGAGAAGGAAAATCAAGCTTCGGGGATCCTTGAGAGAGTTCACACAGACGTGTGTGGTCCTTTCTTGATTTCTGCAACAACAAAACATAAGTACTATGTAATCTTTGTTGATGAATTTTCTTGTAAGTGTTGGATCTTCTTCATGCAGAAGAAAGATCAAACATTCTCTAAGTTCTGTGAGTTTAAGGCACTGGTGGAGAAAGAGTCGAGGAAGAAAGTGAAGGCTCTTAGGAGCGATAATGGTGGAGAATACATCTCTAACAAATTCAAGAACTTTTGCAGCAAATAAGGAATTAGAAGATAACTCATAGCACCTCATAACCCACAGAAGAAGGGGGTCATGGAGAGGAAGAACAGAACTATTGTGGGTGCAACATGAGCTATGTTTCATGATCAAGGCCTACCAATGCATATGTGGGTGGAAGCATGCAATACATCGGTACATGTGCAAAAACGTTGTCCTCATAGCGTACTTGGCATGAGTACAGCTAAAGAGGCTTTCACTGGTAAGAAACCTGATGTTTCACACTTTAAGATTTTGGCTCATCTATTTATGTGCATGTGGCCTAGGACGCCAAGAAGAAGCTGGAACCAATAGCTGAGGTTGGAATTTTTGTGGGGTACACTAAAACACCCCATAATATCCTGTGTATTTTCCACACAATAGAATGATTTTTGTGTGATGGGATATCAAATTCGATGAGGAGAAATCCATGCGATAGTCCCTTGAGAGGGACCTGGACTTGCATGCAGAGGAGGAACTGTTGGTTCCCAAGGATGAGTCTCAAGATGTGGATTAGCCACATGAGGAGGTTCATGGAGAGGAGGAAATCACTCATGAAAAGCCATCCATCAAAAATGGAAAAAGGCGCACCACGGAAGCTGATAGGCTAAGACTTGATGCTGCACAGAATGTGGGAGCTCCTACCTCATAGTGCAGAAAAAGACAGTCTCCTAATCGATTTATTGAATACATTGCTCTTATGAGCAAATGTATTTTGATTGAACCATATTACTTTTAGGAAGCAGTGCACCAACCTACTTGGGTTGATGCAATGGTGGAGGAGTATGACTCCATAGTCAAGAACAGTGCATGGGAGATAGTCCCAAGACTGGTCAACAAATCAGTGGTTGGATCGAGATGGATCTACAAGGTAAAGAAAGCGACTGATGGGAGTGTGGATAAATGCAAGGCCGGATTTTTGGCCTGGGGATTCTCACAGATCAAGGGGATAGATTATGATGAGAATTTTTCACCTGTCGCAAGGTACTCTTCCATAAGATCCATCCTTGCACTCTCAGTGTAGAGGGCTGGCACATTTATCAGATGGATGTGAAAACTACGTTCCTCAATGGGATCATTGAGGAAGAGTTGTACATAGAGAATCCTAAAGGTTTCGAGTAAATGCTATAATTTCATTGATTGTATCATAAGTATGTATGCCTTTCTATGCTGTACAATTGCCGGGCAGTACGCTGCTCTTTTATTTCGCTGATTTGCCACAACATTGATACTGCATTTTTAGATAATTTTTTTTGCTTGAACTTTTTTTGCATACATCTTATCTATTGCCATTCCAAGCTGAAACTATGGATTCAAGAAAATTGCATACAGAATTGTGATTTGTTTACAGGAGAACAACAAGTATGGGGAAAATTCTATCCACAACATGATCACTATTGCAACTAAACAGCAAAGGCTCACGAATGCGCATAATTCTTCAGACATGATATGCTTGCATGGCTTCCACCTTTTGCATTACTCTCAGTAACTGCTCATTCGACATCAGCTTCAACAAATTCCAGTCCCTACATGTCATTCCATTTTTTCGGAGGTAACACTTGAGGTAAAATAGCATAATTTTCTGATTTATTATGAATTTAGGAGAATTTCATGAAAATTCATTGAGCATTATTTATCATCATTCATTCCATATCTTTACCACTTCCCATTTTTCTAGACACATCTCATCTTTCAGTTTGGGGGAGTGTCCATAACTCGACAGAGGCCGTTTCTCTTACCCACGGAACCATTGTCCTTTATGTATGCCGAGGAAGTTCTTTTTATTGAATATCATGACGGAGGCCATTGTGCTGGCTTGGTAACCAGATAAACCACAATGTCGTTCACCGGGAAGAAGTGAAAGGTGGGCAGGCCGGCTCATGATGAGACCTCCTGTTCCAAGGACTCTTGATTTTTTCAATTGTCTGTTGGACCATTTCCCTGGTTTGGTGGCCATAATAGGAATGCCACTTCACTGCCTTCCCTATGATCACGGTAGGCTGGCTCTTGGTGAGACCCCCTATCCTCCATCTGCAAAATCATTATTAATGGAATATATAAATATTTTTTCTTCTTTTCTTTTACACACAGCACTTTTCCTCAGTTAATCATATGGGATGGCTCAACACTCCTTAAGAGTAGGGATGGTGGAAGAAGTCTGAACATCTCAATAGAAAGAAAAAATTATGCCCTTGTTCCTACTCCATAAGTAAAAATCAAATAAAGTTATAAAATATGGGAAAGAACCAACATGATAAATATAATCGATCATATGAATTTAGTGGTAATAAGACAACAAAATAATGTTATTGATTATGTCTCTTTTTCCTTTTTCTTATCATTACTAAACAACTTTATTAAAAATGACGATTTCTTTTGATTTGCTGATTACAGTAAGCTTTAATTTGTATGATTGTGTATCCTTTTATAAAGTGTATGTTTGTCTTTCAAAAAGTTATGAAAAATTCAAAAAGAATCCTAAAAAAATTGTTCACAAACAAGAAAAATGCACTCAAAAAGTGTTGTTCCTTTGGAAATGAACAATAAAAACAATCTGCGAAAATGGTGTTCCTTTGGAAAAGAACATTAAAAACAATTTGCGAAAATGTTGTTCCTTTGGAAAGGAACAGCAAAACAATCTGCGAAAATGCTGTTCCTTTGGAAAGGAACAGCAAGAACAGTCGGTGCTGTTCCTTTTGAAAGGAATAGAAAAAATGAGCGGTGCTGTTCCTTTTGAAAGGAACAACAAAACTGAGTGGTGTTGTTCTTTTTGAAAGGAATAGCAAAAATATGCAACAAAAATGTTGTTTTTTTTTAAAAGAACAACAAAAAAGGAAAAAAAATAGAGGAAAAACAAAGCTAATATGCAATCCATTGCCAAGCAAATCCAATCAAATAGAAAGGAAAGTTTATATACAGGTTTCAAGAAAATTTCTTTACAGAATTGCTGCTACTGAAGAATTTCCTTCTGCAATTGAAACTTGCATTGTGGGGTTCTTATTGTTCAATTGCCACTGGAGCGGAGATTTGAAGATCTTAACACCTGAAACACAAAAACATAAAAGAAATCAGAAAAAAACAATACTTTATTAAGTTACAACAACTATGATGTTATTTCTAAGAGAATATCAAATCTATTAATGGAAAAAATGATCTTTTGAAAAATGTTCTGGCAGTAGTAACATGGATCTTGAAATGGGAACCAATTCTTCATTTATTCTTGTTATGAATTTGTTAAGTAATAAATTGGATGAAATTCCCTTGTTTCACTAAAATTTTCTCTCCAGAATCGCTCGTCCATAAATTGCCCTTCTTTGTTTTACTAAGACTTGCAAAAAACGAGTGTCTACCTGCAGTAAAAAATTAAATCATGGAGAAAGAGAGGTGGTCGGGCTTTCCTAATCCAATAATTATGCAAAAAAACTAACAAGTAGTTACTCTATAAAACAAGTCCACGGAAAAATAAAACAAATTATATTTGCTACCTGCGGGAGAGCAGTGGTCGACGATACTAACCAGCAGTGTTTTAATCATACCTTCTTTGTTTTTTTTCCGATTCGAGTGATTCCAAATCCAAATGAGAGATAATTCAAATTTTTATCTCCAATAGAAACAGGTTTTAAAAATTCCATGTGATAGTATGTTAAATTTTCTTAGAACATCCTGCATAATAGAGTCATTTTCGATTTTCCAGCTCAGACCAACAGTTGGTATTTCAAGCATAAATTTTCCGTTTGATGGCGGATTGAATCGATTCAAATTGGAGATTAAATTAGATTCATTTATTGATCTCCAATAGAAACAGGTTTTGAAGACAAGAAGAATTGATAGGTCAAATACGTTAAGGAACAGCCGAGAAAATAGAGTTTCAAGAGTGCTGATTTATGATAGGCAGTCAGTATTTTGGTCATAAATTCCTCAGACGATATTGAAATTGAGTGATTCAAATTGATTTATAAAATATATTCATATAGGAATCTACCATATAAATATGTTTTAAAAATATAATCATTTAGGCCTTCAAAAACTGACTGTCCCAACTCTGTCGTTGAGCTGCCTACTAGAGACCTTGTCAATGTTTTGGTTCTAAATTTTTCGTTTCAAATCCAAATTGAGTGATTCAAATTTGATTGGAAAGTAGAAATTAAGGGCTACTTAGGATAGAAATAGGTTTTAAAAATATTAAATTTTGGTCCCCCAAAACATGACTGTCCCAACTGTGTTTTCAGAAATTTCATCAAGCCCGCAAGTTAAAAAAATGATATTCAAGAAATTTTTCCATATTGATGATAAAAATGAATATGAGTGTTTGTAGAATTGTTATTTGCAATATAATTCATCTACATACACAAATAAATTAGAATATTTATCATCCATGTTGATTTCACAGCGTGTTGCAACAAAGAAACAACTAATTTTACAAAAATTTAAAAAAATGTGTTTGTTTTATTTCCTCTTTTATTTATTTCTCCACTATCCTACTCTGAATTGAAAAATGAATATGATTACATATAAGAGTATTTCTAGTGGAGCCATTTCCGAAATAAGGACTCTAGTATATACATACCCAAATTTGAAAAATGTATGTTAATAAAAATTAGGGTATGAGAAACCAACTTCCCTTGAAAAAATGGTGCCAAAAATTGTTGAAGTATGGAGTGATGTTGCAAACAAATGATGGAGTGAAACCAATATTCAATATATTCTTTGTTTCCTTGATTTCCCATAACCATCATATCATGAAGTTCTTGAGCTTTTAAAATGGTTTGTTGGTGCAAACTAGAAGAAACCTCATTTTCTTTTATAACTTCTACAATTTTTGGATTTGATTCATTTTGAGTCTCAGTGTAAGTTTTTTCCAATGGTACATGTGAGATAGAATGGGTGGGAAGGGTGGCTGAATTTTGCAGTTCAACACTGTAAGGATGTTGTACTGGTTTATTATGGTGAGGGTGTGGAATAAGTTGAGCAGGAGATTGTGTATGGAATGGAGCCTCTTGATGATGTAGTTGATTGTGTTGAGTAAATGATTTTGATTGGCAAACAAGGTGTTGTGGAAGGGCTAGAAGATTTGTTTGTGCTACAAGATGAGGGAGAGTAGTCATGCAATCATAAGGTGAACCATGCCAATCTCGTAGACAAGATTGGTAGTGGTTATATTGAGATTGGCATGGCTGCCCTAACATATGAGTATTCCATAATGAATTATGCAAGTAAGAGAATGGAGAGGAAGTGTTTTGAACCATACCTATAGGCCATGATTTCCATGGTTTTGACCTTGTTGTAGCTTCCCCATCTCTTTGATAAGCTACTTCCAAATTAGATAAGGAAGAGTGAGTATCTATGGGATGCTCCTTTTGGTAATGAGGGCAAAACACTTCATCAAATTCTTGATTTCTCTGAACCTGCAAAACATTCAATTGTGAATTTAAAGAGCTAATAAAATCATATTTAAAATTTTCAAATAAAATCTTGATTTCAGCTCTTATATCTTTTGTTCCTGTAGTACATTTGGAAAAGAAAGAACAAACGTCTCTAAAATTCTTACCAGCCTTGGAGATTCCTCTTGAATACCTTATGCACAACTCACAAACATCATCATATGATAACTGAAAAACATCACCTTTTCCTATCAGATTTAAGAGTTCTAAAAAATCATCTTTGATTCCTTTAAGAAGGAGTGTTTTCAAGATCTCTTTTTCCAAATGCTTATACTTTGATTTTTGAAGGTTGAATCGAAATCGCTCTACATAGTTCTCCAAGCTTTCATCTTCCCCTTGTATCATACCGAAAATATCTTCATTGGATTTGTAGTAGTCTTGGTACTTCTTCAAGAATATGTTCTTCATGCCCTCCCATGTTTTGATGCAGTTCCAACCTAGGCTCATGAGCCATTGGAGAGCTGCTCCTTTTAGAGTAAGAGGAAACACTTTCAATCTTTGATCGTTAGTACAATAATCATATCCTGTACAAAGTATTTCAAACTCAAATAAGAATGTATCTGGATCTTCATTTGTCAAACCATGAAAATTTGGTAGAGACAATGGGGGAATTATGTGCATTTGTGTCACTCCTCCTAGATCTTTGATAGGGAATTCAAAAGTTGCAATGTCAGCCATTTCTTACCATAATAGAAGATGTTCTTCAGGTGTTTCTTTAAGGATCCTCCTTCCAATGTTCCTGTCAATTGGTTAGTGAAATGGGTGGTGCTTACATCACCACTCGAGTGGAATTACAAGATTTTTTCAAAAAAAGACTCTACCTCTAAAATTCAAGAAAACGCAAGCATTCATTCCTACCCTAAACTTTCACTCAATTCTGCTGTGAAGCGAGCCAGTGAACAAGTGTGTTTCTTGCATAGTGCGCAGGTTCTTACCTTTCGTCTTTAATACCCAATTCTTCGCAAGCAGAAAAAAATTAAATATGCATCACTCTTTCTAAATGGCATACACTCTCCCCGGCAACGGCGCCAAAATGTCGAGGCATAAAAAGGTATCTTTTGAACACCTAATTATCTCACATTAATTATCAATCCGGGAGCGACTTTTTATTTCAAGAGTGTACTCAGTCTGAGGCAACAATTTATCCAAGAGTAATGCTGTGAAGATGTAGTACAGAACAAATGCAAAGGTAACAAATGCTTGTAAAGAAACCTACTTACAGTGACATGAATGGAAAGATTAAACTACATCAACCTTGCAAAACATCGATCAGGGATGCAGTAGCAATAACTCTTTCCCTTAGAAATCGATGCAAGATTACCAATTCTGGGGACTTGGAGGCAAAAGCCTCTATCCTTGATAGTTGGAAACCTTAAAGCAATTGAAACACAAGCAGGATAAACAAAAGCAATTTAAAAGAAACGCAATCTGAAAAGGAACAGCAGCGTATAACTGTAACTCATCTATTTGCAAATCGAAAGCTATGAATCAGAAATAAACAATAAACATAAAATGGAACAGCAGTATAAAATGAACAACAATCAAATAACTATGCAAACGTAATAAGTCTAAAGGCAATTATTACATAACAGAAATAAAAGAATAGAAATACAAACAGCGAATCGCTCCACCAGGGCCGGGCCCTCAACCGCCGGTGAAAGCGCCGCTGGGCTACTACAGAGCTTGAGAAATGGAACAAGAACACCTCTTTGTATTAATCAAACATGAATAGCTTTTACATCAGTTGCTCTTTGCTCAAAAGAGCCAAGGAATTACAATGATACAAAGGAGATTCAATAATCATCCATTCTCCTCCATCCTCCCATTGTCCCAATACACAATACATGTTCTCCTTTTATAATCAGAAGGAGGAGAAATTAAATAGAAAATATAATCTTCCATAATAATATGATCAACCAAAAAATATATTTACAACAATCTTTGAACAAGAGCAAGGCGAATTTGGCTTTGCAGCTGAGATTTGGAGGACGGCCGCAACAACAGAACTGAGAAAATCGTGCTCGAAGAACCCTGTGTGTATCTCAATACAGGCCGAATTTGGGCAAACCGTTCTGTTTTAAAGTTAATTGGGTCCGTTCTGGACAAAACTCATGTTCCGGATTTTCCAGATTCTTCTTCATTTTCCCAGAATCTTAACCGCAAAACTATCACTTCTTATTCCAGCGAATTTCTGAGTTGGAATATTTCATAATGATTTGGAAATCAAATCTGCAATCTGGAAATTATCTTGGAGGCTAAAATGGTGAATGATATTAATAAACCATCATTGATAAAATTATGCATAATAATAATCAATTTATTAAAAATAAAGGAGAATAATTAATATTCATCCATAAGAGCATAAATCATTATAAGATGGATTTATATGATAAATTATAATAAATGATATGATAAACAAGAGTAAAAGTGGATGAAGTAAGTGATAAAAAGTGGTCGTATTCACGGCCCAACAGCAGCTTTACCACATCTTTTCGCCCGTCGCATGTAATGTAATTCTGCACGATTTTTTCTAGCTCCTCCCATGGTTCTTCAAGAGAGGATGGTCGAAGGCCCTTACCCTTTTTGACCAGCTCTTATCCTTCGTCTCTGAAAACTTCTATAGCATCCTACAACTTCAACTGCTTGCCAAACCACACAGGTCCCTCTGCAGGTAACCCACATGCTTCTACTATCACCACGTATGATAATGTGATTTGCCTTCCCCTTACCACAGAATGTCCATTCTGTAAATTTCGTAAAAACTCGATGGCAATTTCCTCACTGGGTGGTTGGAATCTTGTAAGGAACATTATCCACCCAGCTTGAGCTAAAATTGCCCTGGCTGCATCAGAGACAGCCAATATCAATGGTTCTCTATGTACTGCTCTTCCTCCCATAGTGCTATAACTCTGCAAATGATAAGTATAGCAACAAAACACAACGACACACAGAGCCAAGAAATGGAACAACAAATGGTTATATGATGTTTTATACCGTTATTGAGGCTATTATCATACCACATGCCCTGCAATCATGGGATGTTGTATTATTCTGCACTCATAAGTACACTAGGGGTCCCCGCCTCCCTGCAAAATGATAGGTCATCCTCGACCCCATGAAATGAAAAGGGTAAGGTGTTGGCGGCAAGGTACAGGAGTAATGGGTCGGTAAGGCATGCGTATTAATGATAAGATCATAAAGAGTATGGCGGAGCGAAATAAAGGCTTGTACCGTGAATTCTAAATGATAAGCTATCGTGATGTGATATAATAAAGAAAAAGGGAACAACAGCAAAAACACAAGAAATAATACTTTTAACGCCATTATTCCACTTAAACCAATATGATTGACTTTTAAAAATATTTATGCATATAGGTTCAATAGGATGTTAGGACCATAATCTCTCCATAGCAAAGATTTTTAAGAAAAGGGTATTATAATAATTATTGATGTAAAATAAAGCTTCAATACCATCAGCAGAGCTTCTGCTGCCCGCAGGCATCCATAGCCTCGACAAAGTTTCTTTTTAACCCTTGAGAACCATGGTCCTCTATGCATAACTGGGGAAATGTCTTATGATTTTCTATAGTGGAGACCAATGTGCTGGCTTGGTGACCAGGTGAGCACATTAGCATTCACTGGGAATTAAAGAGAGTGGTCAGGCCAGCTCGTGATGAGACCTCCTGTTTCCAAGGACTTCATTTGTTCATGCATCCATTGGATCATATTATTGGTGTGGTGGCCATAGTGGGAATGTCATTTTGCTTCCTCCTTATGATCATGGTAGGTTGGCTCGTGATGAGACCCCCTATCCTCCCCTGTGGAAAATCATAAATTCATTAATAAATGTACATATATATTTTTTTATCTCCTTTTATTTTATTCTGTTTTTATTTTTTAATCCCCATTTTATACATAGAGGGTGGCTCATCACTCCTTAAGAGTAGGGATGGCAGAATAAGTTTGACATATCAATATAAAATAAGAATATACCCATAATATTATTAATAATATATAGAGATAGTTATACAGACAAGGGAGAACCAACATGATACAGATAATCAATCAGTTTAATTTATAGTGGAAATGAAGGCAGTAAAGTGAGATAGATAACTGTGTCTTTTTCTTTTTATGGATCATCACAAAGAAATCTTGTTAAAGATGATAATATTCATGGTTTTTTCCTGTTCCACTATACCTCCATACATATTGTACTTTTCATGTCATTAAGAGCATCATACAAAGTGAAACTAGGGTGGTTGAGGGATAACAATAGGATAAGTGTTGTTCTTTGAAAGAAAATGGCAAAAGCAATATAAAAAAGTGTTGTTCCTTAAAGGGAACATCAATTGTTCCCTGTAAGGAACAACAAAGCAAGCCATACTGAAAGAATTTTGCTGTTCCATAGAGGGAATAGCAAAACAAAAATTCACATGAAAAATTGATGTTTTTGTAGGGAACAGCAAAGCAAAATACACACAAAAATTGTTTTTCCTTATAGGGAATAGTAGTTGTTCCCTATAGGGAACAGTGAAGAAAATGCACACGAAAAAGTGTTGTTCCCTATAGGGAACAACAAAAGAAAATACAATAAAAAAAGTGTTGTTCCTTATAGGGAACAGCAGCTATTCCCTATAGGGAACAGTAAAGAAAATGCACACAAAAAAGTGTTGTTCCCTATATGGAACAACAAAAGAAAATACACACGAAAAAGTGTTGTTCCTTACAGGGAACAACAAAGAAAATGCACACAAAAAAGTGTTGTTCCCTATAGAGAACAACAAAAGAAAATACACAGGAAAAAGTGTTGTTCCTTATAGGGAACAGTAGCTATTTCCTGTAGGGAACAACAAAGAAAATAGGGAGAGGAAAAACACTGACAAACAATCATCCCTGCTGCTCTAAACAATAGAAAGACAATTGTAAAAAGAAAGAAAAGAAATAGAGAAAAAACAGGAAAAAAATAATTGCATTTACAGAAAAACAAAGAAAAGTAATCATATTTATAGAAAAACAGAGAAAAGAAATCATATTTACAGCCGCAAACAAACAGATAAAAACACATAAAACAATCATATTTACAGTTTAAAAAGAAATAACTTTTTACAGAAATGAAGCTGCCAAAGGATTGCCTTCTGCAATTGAAACTTGCATGGTGGGGTCCTCATTGTTCAATCGCCAATGGAGCGGAAACTGCAATTTGAAGGAATCAACACCTAAAACACAAAAACATAAGAGAAATTAGAAAAGAAACAACACTTTATTTAAAAACAGTATATAAATAAATAAGTTAAGTTACAACAGCGATGATGTTATTTCCTAAGAAATGATCTCTTGGAAAAATGTTTTGGCAGCAGTGACATGAATCTTCGAATGGGAATAAATTCTTCATTTTTTTCTGTTATGAATCCATTAGGTAATGAATTGGATGAAATTCCCTTGTTTCATTAAATTTTCTTTCAAGAGTCACTCGTCCATAAATTTATCTTCTTTATTCTCCTAAGACCTGCAAAAAACGAGTGTCTACTTGCAATAAAACATTAAATCATGGAGAAAGAGAGGTGATCAGGCTCCCCTAATCCAAGAACTATGCAAAAAAAACAAGTAGCTATTCTGCAAAACAAATCCATAGAAAAATAAAACAAATTTTATTTGTCGCCTGCGGGATAGCAATGGTCGACCATACTAACTAGCAGTGTTTTAATCATAACTTCTTTGTTTTTAATCCGATTTGAGTGATTCCAAAGCCAAATTAAAGTGAATTCATAGAGATGTCTCCAATAGAAATAGGTTTTAAAAATTCCATGTAATGGTATGTTAAAGTTTCTTAGAACAACCTGCATAATAGAGTAATTTTCGATTTTCCAACTCAAAACAATAGTTGATATTTAAAGCATAAATTTTTCATTTGATGATGGATTAAGATGATTCAATTTGGAAATGAAATTATATTCATTTATTTATTTCTAATAGAAATAGGTTTTGAATACAAGAAGAATTGATGGGTCAAATACTTTAATGAACAGCTAGAAAAACAGAGTTTTAAGAGTGTTGATTTAGGATAGACAGTCAGTATTTGGGTCATATTTTCTTCATACATTATCGAAATTGAGTGATTCAAATTGCCTTGTAAACTATATTCATATAGGAATATACCATAGAAATAATTTTTAAAAATATAGTCATTTAGGCCTCCAAAAACACATTGTCCCAACTCTGTTCCTGAGTTTCACTCTCGACGCCTTATTAATATTTTGGTTATAACGTTTTTGTTTCAAATCCAAATTGAGTGATTCAAATTGGTTTGGAAAGTATAAATAAAGGGCTACTTATGAAAGAAACAATTTATAAAAATATAGTCAATTAGGCCTCCAAAAATGCGCTGTCCCAACTCTGTTCCTGAGCTGCCTACTAGACGCCCTGTCAATATTTTGGTTATAACTTTTTCGTTTCAAATCCAAATGGACTGATTCAAGTTGGGTTGGAAAGTAGACATCAAGGGATACTTAGGATAGAATTTTTTTTGAAAATATTCACTTTTGGTCCTTCAAAACATGACTTTCCCGACTATGTTTTCAGAAATTTTCTCAAGCCTGCAAGCCAAAAAATATGATATTCAAGCAATTTTTCCATATTGGTGATAAAAATGAATATGAATGTTTTTAGAAATGTTATTTTCAATATAATACATCTACATACACAAATAAATTAAAATATTTATCACTGATGTTGATTTTCACAGCATGTTGCAACAAAAACTTCTTCTTCTTTTTTTCTTTTTTTTACATAATAATAAAAATTTATTTATTTATGTCCTTATTTATTTATTTTCTACACTAACCTACTCTTCTTTGAAAATTGAATATGCTTACATATAAGAGTACTTCCAGTGGATCCATTTTTGAAATAAGGCCTCTATTATGTACATACCCAAATTTGAAAAATGCATGTTAATAAATAGTAGGGTATGATAAGCCAACTTCCCTTGAAAATATGGTGCCAAAAATTGTTGAATTATGGAGTGATGCTGCAAAAAAATGAAGTGTAACCAATCATCAATGTATCTGTTACTTTCTTGATTTCCCATAGCCATCATATCATGAAGTGCTTAAGTGTTTAAAACAGCTTGTTGATGCAGGCTAGAAGAAACCTCATTTTCTTTAATAACCTCTACAATTTTTGGATTTGATACATTCTGAATCTCAGTATAAGTTTTCTCCAATGGTGTATGTGAGATAGAATGGGTGGGAAGGGTCGGTAAATTTTGCAGTTCAACACTATAAACATGTTGTACTGGTTTATTATGGTGAGGGTGTGGAATGAGTTGAGTAGGAAATTGTGTAGGGAATGGAGAATTTTGATGATTTAGTTGATTGGGTTGAGTGGATGATTTTGATAGGCAAGCAAGATGTTGTGAAAGAGCTGGAAGATGTATTTGTACTACAAGATGAGGGAGAGTAGTCATGCAATCATAAGATGAACCGTGCCAAGCTTGTAGACAATATTGGTGGTGGTTATATTGAGATTGGCATGGTTGCCTTAACATATGAGTATTCCATAATAGATTATGCAAGTAAGAGAACGGAGAGGAAGTGTTTTGAACCATACCTATAGGCCAATATTTACATGGTTTTGACCTTGTTGCAGCTTCCCCATCTCTTTGATATGTTACTGCCATCCTAGATAAGGAAGAACAACTATCTATGGGATGCTACTTTTGGTAATGAGGGCAAAACACTTCATCAAATTATTGATTTTTCTGAACCTGCAAAACATTCAATTGTGAATTTAGAGAGCTAATAAAATCATATTTAAAATTTTCAAATAAAATATTGATTTAAGCTCTTATGTCTCTTGTTCTTGTAGTAAATTTGGAAAAGAAAGAAGAAACTTTTCTAGAATTATTACCAGCCTTGGAAATTCCTCTTGAATACCTTATGCACAATTCACAAACATCATCATATGATAACTGAAAAACATTACCTTTTCCTATCAGATTTAAGAGTTCTAAAAATTCATCTTTGATTCCTTTAAGAAGGAGTGTTTTCAAGATCTCTTATTCCAAATGCTTATGTTTTGATTTTTGAAGGTTATATTGAAATCACTCTACATAGTCCTCCCAGCTTTCATCTTCCCCTTGTATCATACCGAAAATATCTTCATTGGATTTGTAGTAGTCTTGGTACTTCTTCAAGAATATGTTCTTCATGTCCTCCCATGTTTGGATGCAGTCCCACCAAGTTTCATGAACCATCAGAGAGATGCTCCTTTTAGAGTAGGAGGAAACACTTTCAACCTTCGATCATTAGTACAATAATCATATCCTCTACAAAGTATTTCAAACTCAAATAAGAATGTATCTGGATCTTCATTTGTCAAACCATGAAAATTTGGTAGAGACGATGGGGGAATTATGTGCATTAGTGTCACTCCTCCTAGATCTTTGATAGGGAATTCAAAAGTTGCAATGTGAGCCATTATTACCATAATAGAAGATGTTCTTCATGTGTTTCTTTGAGGATACTCCTTCAAATTTTCCTGTCAATTGGTTAGTGAAATAGGTGGTGCTTACATCACCACTCGAGTGGAATTACAAGATTTTTTTTCAAAAATTCTACCTCTAAAATTCCTATTTCAATTCCTATGCAATTCTGCTAAAAAGCGGGTGGAGGAGCAAGTGCTTTAATAGCTCGTTACACAAGTTATTACCTTCTGTTCTTAATACCCAATTCTTTCACAGCAGACAAACATCAAACACCTACTTCAACTTCTATGCAATTGTGCTAAAAAGCGTGTAGAGGAGAAATCACTTTACTTGCTCGTTACGTAGGTTCTTACCTTTTTTTTTTAATACCCAGTTCTCTCACAACAGGCAATTATCAGATATACATCACTCTTCATAAATGGCTTACACTCTCCCCAACAACAGCGCCAAAATGTTGGTTGATAAAAGGTGCTTTTTAAACTCCTAATTATCCTCACATTAATTATCAATCCGAGCAAGTCCTTCTATTTCAAGAGTGTACACAGTATGTGGCTGCTATTTAAATCAGAGAGTAATGTTTCATAGATTGCAGTATAGATCTTTTAATACAAGAGTAAACAGATGCAGCAAGTAAATTCTAATTGAAATTAAATGAAAACTCAATCCTCTAATGAAATCAAATCCTACAACATTTCAAATAACAACAATATCAGTGAAGAGTACAGTAATGATAACCCTTCTCTTCGAAACTGATTAAATCTAAATCAAATGCGTTCTTCAGTAAAACAAAAATGATATCAATCTAAGAGCCTAATAGTAGTAGTTAATACTCGTTACAGTTGATCACATTGAGCAGAACAATTATCTAAGAAACTCAATCTAAAAGTGGAAGGAAACTAAAGAAATAACAATACTGTAAATGATATAAAACAGAACTATTCGGTTAACACAGAAAAATAATGAACAGCAAAGGAAATAGAATCACAGAAAGAAATAATACTATCAAACCATCACACTTGCGATAATCGGAAATGTATGACACATATGAAGCAGTGAATTCCACCGGGAGCCGGGCCCTTAGCCACTAGCAGGCACTACTAGATTACTTCAGATGATGCAAATGAAAACAGCAACTTCAATTAATCATCGAACTTGAGTCGTATTACAATGTAATTTCATTCTTCAACTATACAGTCTACAACTAAGCTTACAATTTGGAAAAACAACAGGCGTCCCTATCTTCCTACAGTCGTTTCCTTTTATAGTCAGAAAGGGTAAAAATTAAATAGTAAATGCGATCCCTCAGGATCGGGAGATCCTGAGGGATCCATAACCAATTTCCATCTTTAAGACATCTTCCTTTATTTCGCACTGATCTCATTGATTCGTTCTTAACCTTGTCCGCAACCAATTCATTCCTTTCTTTTCTTGTCGGATTTGGCTATGCCAACAGCGGGGAATATCAATCGTTCCTTGTCCATTTTCCTGCATAAAGAAGGGTAAACATTAGTTAAATCACAACTGTAATCATTCCTCATTTCTTACCATAATTCCTTAATAGATTAGCACATTAAGACATGAAAAAGATAAGAATTAAGCATAACGAGGATGATCTTACTAGCAAATACATACCCATTTCACAACCCAACACATGGCAGTAAGTCAAGCCTATCTTGATGAGAAAGATCTTGGTTGGTTTGTTTGGTTCTCAGATGGATCTGACTGTGATTCATTGTGATAATCAGAGTTGCATTAAACTCTCGATTAATCATTTGTTCCGCAGCGGGTCCAGAATATAGGTATTCGGTACCATCATCTCAGAGATTGTGTGCAGAGGAGAATCAAGTTGCTTCAGTACATTCCCACGGAAGATCAGGATGCAGATATTCTGACAAAAACGCTCACTAGAGAAAATTCAAATACCATAGAGATAGGATCAGAGTGAAGCATAATCCCTTTCTTGTTGAGATTCAACAATAAATTTTTTGGCACCCATGATCCTAGTGAAAATTAAGCACCCAAACTAGGGTGGGGCCCACAGTGCTATTTTTTGGTGCATGTCTATTTTGGTTATCCCTTAATTAAGATGGACATTAAACTGTAATCTATTCTCAATGTGGAATTGAATGAGTTAACTGAAAGTGATAAATTAAGTTAGCTAGTGGATTTCGATTTAGAGTTTGGTTGGTGGAAATGTAGAGTAATTCTAGTTGTAACAAAGTTCAAAGTGCAGTGGTGCATGGTTTGGTGCAAGTTGTAAATCAATTTAACTTAGTCAAGTGAGTTAAACTCATTTGTGCTAGTTGTAACTAAAGATACACTAGTGAGAGATTCAATGAATTAAATATTAATTAATTCACAATCAATGATCTCACATGCAAGCGGGTGTAATGTCAACATTAGTAGAAATGGAAGTGCAGAACTTGTCACCCTTTGAAATGTTCCTTTGTCGGAAATATTAACGAGGCTATATCAGAGATAGCATGGGTCGAGAGGGCTTTTTAAGAATACCGGTTATTTCACCTCTAAAAGAGGATGAAGCCCCGGAGGCTTCCTAGCCCTTACTCGGACTCTACCTATAGCTATGTAAATATTTCTTCCTTGAGAAGATCTTGCTCGAGGATGAGCTACAACAACACACGAACTCCAAAAAGCGGCGGCAACGATAGAATACATTTACTCATGAAATGTGAGAATAATTGCAAAACTGATATACAATACGGTACATCAAATGTAATACAAATTCCTTGAGGAAAAGACCTCTCAAGGTGAGTACAAATCAGCCTCAAAGGAAGATATACATACAATGAAGGAAATACACTACTACATGATCCAGCTACTCTATAACTACGTAGTCTATAGGGGAAAATGACTGCAATATGATATACATGTGATGATACAGCAATAAGAGCTCAAATAAAGATGGGGGAGCAAGATCTCAATCCCAGAAAACATTATTATAACAATCCCCCAAGGGATTGGCTAAAATACATAAAACTGGAAAATGCCGGAGTAACTGGGCAGCTACTGTAGCTCAAATATAATACAACATTGGAGAGGATGGAAAATGTTGCAATATATGTGCAAACCTCCTCCAATGTACTCAAAAGGGAAGGGGTTGTTCTCCTTACTGAAAACTGCACTCACTATTGCACTAAATGAACTCCTTCTGCAAACCCTCTCAGAAAATAATGCTGTAGGAGAAAGGGACTGCGATGGACATGAGAAGAAAAAATGGCCCAATGCCAAGATCTGTAATAAAAGGCTCCAGAATCTCCTTTGCTGATCTCCTAGAGGAAGAGATGGATTCTCCTCTACAGAAAAACTCCGGAAGTGAGATGGTGATGGTTCCTCACTGCAACACCAGCAACTCCAACGTTCTCTTGCTGCAAGAATAACGAAGTAGCTGTAGATGACTGATTTGGCCTCAAGCCATGATGTGAGGAAGGTGAAGAACAATCTCTCCATGGCCTCCCATGGAAGAGAAGGGCATTCCTAAACAGGAATCCCTATTGTGCTAAGCAGCACCAAGTTGAAGAGAGCTTCAACCTCCAAAATCTATTCTACAAGAATGATCTCCACAATGGCTCTCCTTCATCTTTTATGTAAAGCATGCATGGACCCCACTCACATTAGGGTTTCTCTCATTTGAAATTTTCCCTCCATTCCAACTACGCAATCTTCTTGAGCAAGCTTCCCCTCTTAGGGTACGTTGTTGACTTTGGTCAACCATGGTCTAGCTCACTTGCCTTTGGCCCCTTTTCACACTTGGGCTACTATCTTAAGCCACTTAAGTGAATTTTGCACCTTAGGAGTGTTTATTAAGTTGGTACAATGGGTTCCCTCACCCATTTTATTCATTTTATTAAAATAAAAGAAAAATTAATGTTCCAAATACTTTATTGCAAAATTTGGAACATTACATGAGGATTTACTATTATTAGTTGCATGCATGTCAGATCCAGTGGAGACCCAGTGGAGTTCTAGGTGAAAGGGATTTTTACTATCATTTGTAGGATTATCTTCTTGCACACATGAAGGAAAAAACACATTGGAGTGCCCATGATACTTGCATAGTCAAGGTGGGAAAAAATTCCTATATTTTAGGTATTTTTACCATCAGGGATTGCACAAGCAAGGCAGGCTGTTTGGAGGCTAACAATTGGCTATGTGTTGGTCATTTTTGCATATGACGGTGTGAGAAAATTAGCTGATGTACTAAGGGATCTTGTGAGAAGAGAAAGACATTGTATTTGTTTCATGATACATCTTAAATATACAATAGAAGATAGTGGGGTTTTTTAGCTTTAAGATTTCTTCGGTAAATTATCTGTGTTGTGTGTGATTGATCTTTCTTCATGTTCATGTGATTAGTGATTATGATTTTAATTCGACAAAATATTTGTAGAAGCGGTTCAGTATTTAAATTTAGTACATTTTTAGTTCGGGCGAATCTAAGATATTTCATCCTTGTTGTATAATTTTTATAGAGGGCAGACAATGTAGGAGGCTGAATGGGGAAGGTGCAGATATGTTATCTGTATGAGACAGAACGGTATATTATGTGTAATATCCCCAAATTGGGATTGCTAGCAAGGCATGCCTGAAAAACACATTTTTCAGGAATGGTTGCTACAACATATGAAATCATCCCTTGGATCCCTTAGATCTGATAATCTAAGACCCAAATCCAAGAGGGGAACAAAAACAAATCTTTCTAGGTGGGTTAAATAGATCTCCCACACCTAGTACAGCTGGAAAATACCCAAAAGTGGGACTGCAGCAATGTGTGAATAATACAACAAGGAAATAACGTAGTTCACTTATAGAAAGGGCAGGAGGCCAATAAAATGCTCTTCAATAGTATTTACAGCAGAAAGATAAATGTATAATGAAGCCCATGAAATACATAGCTGGAAATACAATTCATAAACAAAATAAATTCCCTTAAAAGAGGTGCTGCAACCACATGAATGGATTGAAACTACCTTGACAACGTTATTTTATTAGGCTGCAAACTGCTGTGGATTACATGTCAGATCTAGAGCAGATCTGTGGATAAAATTCAGATCCATATCAAATCCATGCACTAGAAAGGCTCTTCTTTCATATCCCCTTGGGGTTTTGAGCATTACACCAAGGATAAGCAGTAGATCTGAGATCTAAGAAAGAAGATCTGCAGAAATATTCATAAATTCTGAAGTATTCAGAATATGCAGATCAGATCTAAAATATACAATATGTAGATCTCCTCCAATGGACCTCAAAGTGAAGGGCAGATCCCGAACACTCAGAAACCCGTCATCCAAATAGTGCACCCAAACTCCCTACAACAACTCCTACAAGAATAATGCAGATCTAGAGTAGAAACTATGCTGTAGGGTATAGATATCAGCTGGCCACATGCCAAGATCAAGAAATGAAGCTCAATCGCTCCAATACACTTCCTCCAATAGAGCAGAGGACTCCTCCACTAAAAAGGGCACTAAAATTTCTTAGATCTAAACAGATCTAATCTCCACTTGCTGCAGCTTTCAAAGACAACCAAACCCTCAACAGGATCTGAGTTGTAATTGAAAGGAAAAGCTTGGCCTTCAAGCCAGATAGTGGACTATGCAATACAAACTCTCCCAAGAGCTACTCAATGGGAAGAGGAGGAACTCTTAAACAGGACATTCCAATGCTAAACATCATTTGCAATCAAGGCTAAACAACCAAATAAAGCTATATGGTCTAAATAGACAATATATTAAAAGATCATATCTTGAACAACCTCCTCATGCTGCCTTCCCCTTCCTTTTATAACATGAGAGTGTGCAAAACCCTAAACCACCTTCAATGGACTCATCCCTTTCACACAAGAGATCCTCAACTATAATTACGTTGTGCCTTATTGATGCGCACTCCTCCAATACAACACTGTAAATTTGGTCAAGGTTGACCCAGTCAAGATGATTAGCCCCTTTCACACCTAAGGGTGCTTATTTACATAGCCAACATTTATCCTTTTTCATATTTGGCATTCATTTATTCTTCATTAGGAGTTTGATTAACCTCCTTTGCACATTTATTCTTCTAACTAGATTTTTAAAGCAAAAATAATATCCCTATTAGCTACATGCTAATTTAGGAATATTATAGTCTTCCCCTCCCAAATGTTGCTTGTCCTCAAGCAACTGAAAGGGTGCTACAAAATCTCCCCTCCTCTTCCTGTGGCCTCCTTATTCAACAGTGTCCCCCATTGCTTCATATTTCTACAATAATTTTGTCTCCCAATGGTTCCTCCCAAGTATGAAAGTTGGCCTTTGGTAGATAAACCAAATGGCTCTCATCATGAAAGAAAGGAAGGTCTATATGGAAACCTCTTTGCTGATCAATGGCATCCTCAAGATAGAAGTGATGAAAATCATGGGGAATTTCATCATCAATGAAGGACTCACACCTCCATGCTATCATCCAAATGAAATGAATCACCTCCTAGCTTGGTAATTCATAGTAAAGCTCCTCCCAATTGCTAATGAGAGGCATGCCCCAAGTTCTCCAAACAATCATATGGTCCACATCATAAAGAAACAAGTGATCTACTATAATGGCCATATAGTTTCCCATGCTCCCCTTAGAACATGTAGTGCAAAAAATGTAGGAAATTTCTTTCCCCAAGGACACATCCAACAAATGTGTCTCTCCTCCAACCATGTTCCCAACAAAGATAAGAACATATTTAGCATATGGGATCATAATTAATGTCATGCTAGCTTCCATATGCAATAAAGGAGAAGGACAATGGTCCCTCATGTGTAACCAGTGCAGTTTTACTCCTAACTGCCATAGAATATGATATGACAAGTGTTTTCCCCAACACTTGATTGCTGCCCCATCCTTCTTGCATGCTTGGAGAAGGTGTATGATGGTTGGTGTTAATGAATCACACCATGAAGAGTACATCATCTCCCCAAGATCTCCCAAGGAATGACCAACATCAAAATTGTTCATGGCCCAAAGTGGCTCATGAAGCCCATAAGAAAAATTTCCCCCTCTTGGAGCCAAGACCTGCACATGAGTGTTAAGAAAATGCAAGTATATAATAAATATATCATGATGTTCAGCAATACAATGTTTATCATACACTTGTTTCAAATTAGCAAGGTAGCTCATGGATGAGCTTCCGCTCACACTCAATGAATAAGGAGGTCGTAATGACAACTCTTCCCAAGAGCTATGTTCCTCCTCAACCAGCAAATGATCCATGCACTTATTCATATGAGAGTGCATATCATATTTGAAGTCTTCCCACATAAATCCATCTAAGATAGTATGATATGCTTTAATGAAACCAGTGGGTTTTGAAAGTAGGATCTTATAGGCTACATTAAGTAGTTTCTCTTTAAGTTTGGAGTCTCTAGCCAAATAGTTCTGATCATGGGAATAAATGACTCCCTCAACTACTTTATACCTCCCATCCATCACTTTCACATCAAGAACCTTACATGTGAAAAGGTCTTTGGAGTATTCCATTAAAAGTTGGGAATCCTGATAAGGATCTAGGCTACCCAACAATGACATCATTGTAGAAATCTGAAATGCAGCCCCTATCATAGCATGGCTATCCTCCTTGACATGCTTGATGTCAAAGTCACATGTTGGAGTACTATCAACTTCATTTTTCTACCTCCTTTGCAGCTGATCTTGCTCAAGACAAGATTGGAGTAGATAGAAGTCAACCTCCCCTTGGAAAGTCCTTATCTTCCAAAATTTCCTCATGGAGTACATATGGCTGAAACAGAACTCTTTGTAAGCTCTTTGTAGTAGCTTCTTCTTGAGCTTAGAAGCTCTAGACAAGAATATCCTACCATGATGATAGATGGCCTCTTCTTGGACTAAATAGCCATCTTCATGCAACTGGTCATCAAGTATCATGCAAGTGTGTAGATCTTTTGAATAATCCACAAGAAGTTGGGATTTCCAATACAGATCTAGACTTCTCAACAGTGACAGCGCAGATGATGCATCAACAGAAATGTTTGTCATGTTGTTGATCTCCTCCTTGACATCTCCTATGCCAAAGGTGTGTGTTGGAAGGCTGATCCTTCCATTTTTATCCTCCCACAGCGCAGATCCAGATATGAGAGTGGGTGGTGATGCTAAGGGAACAAGATCTCCCTTATTCTTGAGCTTACCCAAGCCTCCCAGTGTTGTAGCCTTGTCTTCTAATGCTCCAATCCTTCTTGGATTCATGAGTGGAGCATCAAGATGTGATACACCTTTCACCAACACTGAATCAGGTGGTCTTCCTGGTGGTTTTCCACAAGACAGTGATGCCTCATGGTTCATCCTCACATGCTTGTCAGATGGGATCAACATCTCCTTACTTCCACTGTGTAAGTTCACCTCTGATTTTCATGTGGAAGTCCCATGATAATGTGATGTCACTCTTAAAGATGCAAGAGTGCTTTTGATTGGAACATTTTCTCCTTTCTCTTCTTCATGCACTAGTGGATCATTCCTTGCTATAACAGCATTGTGACCCCTCCCTTATTCTGTCTTATTGTCTACTAGCATGGACCCCTGCTGCTCATGTCCTCCATATGTAAGATCCTTTGGAACTCCTTGCAAAGATGCAAGAGCCCCTCTAATGGAAGCCATTGCTTTATCTCCTTCCTTCTTATTATCAATGGAGCATGCTCCATCAATAGGTGATCCTTTCTCTTGATCCCTTCTTGAAAAAGGACTACTCATGTATTCCTCTTGAGGAGAATGTTCTAGTTGAAGTGAGGCTTTTACCCTTGGCAAATCATATTGCAGATCTTTAACCCCTTCAAAAATATTCAGAAATGGAGTTGCCTTTATGGATTTCTCCAAATCATGCAAAGATTCAAACTTCTTTGGCTTGATTTGCTTCCTCAAATAATTTTGAGAGTGTCCATCAAATATTTTCACTAGCCTCCTAGTAAACCTTGCATAAGAAGAAATGTTGACATTTTTCAAGGAGAATGACTCAAATAGCCACCAGGCATAAGCCTTACCTTGAAGATGCAATGTTTCTACCTTCATGGTTTCTTCTTCTGAGACTTGATGCAGCTAGAAATATGTGTCAAGCTTCCCTACCCAAGATTGGGCTGAGCTCTTAGGTGATCCATCAAAATTAGGTAGAGAAAATCTACCCCAAGTGGGCTGCATGCACCCTCTTCTTCTACTATAACTGTAGGATCTCTTTTCTTCTTTAAGATGACAGAAATTTGGGAAACTAAGATGCTCTTTGAATCTCCTTGACTGAGATTCACACTCTTGGATATATTCACCAAGATTTTCCTCCTTTGGTGTTCCTTCTTCTCCTGCTTCCTTTGACAAGAAAGTAGGCATGTTACAATGTTGTAGATCAAGTTGTGTGGCTGAGTTCTCACACACATAATAAGAAATACTGGGGCTCCCTTGATGTGAAAATATTCTTGAGGGATATACATGTCTTTCCCTCCTCATTCCCCATATTTCTTCCTTTAGCTCATGCATAGCTCGATAAATATTGTTAGAAAACTCTTCTCTTCTAATCCTTCCAGATAAAGGGGTTTCACCCTTCTTCTCTTTGTTTTCTGTGTAATATTTATTCTGTCTCCTTCTTTGGTACCTCTTCTCTCTGTCAGTGAGAGGTTCTTCTTCTTCTGAATACATATTGGCTCTTCAAGAAAAGCATAGGCTGTGCCAAGAAAGAAGCTTTGATACCACTGTAATATCCCAAAATAGGGAAAATATCCAATTTAGGAATACTATAAGATATTCCTAACATTGTAGATTTTCCCTATTTTGGTATATTACAGTATGAATGGGAGAAGTTACCATTCATATTACTATGCAGGAATATTTTGTGGGCAGATAGTGAAGGACGATGCATATTGGAGGCCCCTGTGTAGTGGAAGCCACTGCATATTGCGTAGTAGAGGGGCCACGTGGGAGGATTGAGCAGCGCCAAGAAGGAGAGGCAATGGTGAGGCCACGTATGTTGAGTGAAATGTTGAAATGCGATGGATACAATGGACTTAGAGTTTCTTTAGAGTAGCGTTAGTGTAGTATGCAGGTGAGTGCAGTCCAAAGTTGAACCAGTGGGATGCGTGTGGGCCAGAGTCGGGAGGGCCAGGGTAATGGAGGCACCGAGCACAATAATGGAGTAGGGTGTAATTGAAGGGCCAAAGCACAGTAATGGAGCCAGATTATGGAGAGTGTTGAGTAGTGTATTACTGGAGGTAAGCCGACCAACTGCATATTGTTGAGTCCGACTGTGTCATGCAGTAGGGAGGCCGATTGTAAATGCAACAATATACGGAGTTTGTGTGACGGTGAGGGAGGGGAGAGGAATGAACCAAGAGGAGAGAGGAATGATGTTGAGTGTGCCAAGAATAGGATGAATAGGATTTGCAGTGGGCAATGAGACAGTTCTGCGAGGAGCAGGTAGAGAGGAAGTTCTGCCAGGAGCAGGAGGGAGTTACAAAAATAGAGATGGCTCTGATACCATGTTGGGCCAGGAGGTAAATCCACCAAAAACTGGATTTAATTTGAATTGAGGGTGCACACAATTATATATATGGAGGGATAGAGTCTTGGGATTCATCTGCCATTATCTCTTCATATTACGCTCTCCTTATTTTCTATTTACAATATTTTACATTTTCACCCAATCCCAAGGATTAGGTATTAACAATTGTTGCAAGGTCTATCCCTTGTCTTATGAACCCTATCATAAGGCTTGCTAAATTTTTTGGTAAGAATATCATTTAATTATGTCTCTTATACATCATTTCTCTTGAATAATAATTATAAAAGTTCATGGAAATTCATTTTTCAAAAATCTTATTTAAAAATATTAAAAAAATACTTGTGTAAATTTTCATAACCTCTATGACACCATTACGAGATTCCATAATTTTTTTTTTTTAAGGTTTAAATGGAACACAATATTTAATTTTAATTTAGTGATACCTAAAATAAAATGATTGTGTACTTTCCTTTTATATCATGGATTTTAACGCATAGTGTGATGCTAAAATATACAAGTAACTTCATTCTCCATGGTTAGTCTCACCACTTGAGATATTTTACAATGAAGTATACAAAACCTTTAATAGTATTAGTCACATCAAATACCATGAATAAATAACATGGTCCACCCAATACTATATGCTTGAAAACTATTTAATTTGTAACCTTTAAATAGGATTCATCACATCAAATACCATGGATCAATTTCATGAGCCACTAAATGCCATGGGTGAATATGATTTGAAATTTCTCTTACCTACTTAAAAATAAGTGAATATAATTCCTCATTCTCTTTTCTCCTCGAAAATGGATGCATATGATTCCTTATGAGATATATGGCGTGACTATTTTTACCAAACAATAATAATAGGGTTTTGCAATAAGGAAAAATATGATATATCTAAATATTATAAAATATTTTCAAACCTAAAAATATTATCCTAAAAAATCACCTTTGGTCTATATTTCACCACTAAAAATACCCTACTGGAACTTGGATCACCCTTCATCAATTGCAATAAAGTAATGATGTTGATTAAATATGCACCCTTGCGGAATTCAACTCCATAATGTAGATCATGTTAAATGAAATATAAATGATGATTATAAGTTGTGTATATTTAAGTGTGTACTTTCTGATTGTATATCTTGGTTTATGTGATACATGATCATGGCATGAATTTGTAAATTTGGGTTGAAATATCTATGTAATATTTGTTGAAATGGCACCAAGAAATGGCACCCAAAAATAGGGCTTCTAATTTATTTTTCCCTTAATTAAATTGGAAGAGAAATTGTAACTTCATCTCATAACAAATTGTATTAGTTAACTAAGTGAGAATGATTGAGTTAGCCTAGGAAATTTGAGTTAAGGGTCAGAGACGATGCATGTAGAGTGATTCCATGATTTAAGGGGGTCCAATTGCAGTTATGCATGAGTTGTAATTAGTTAAATCAATTGAGTTAAGAATTAGTTTAACTAGTTCTCACTAAGAGATGAGCTAGTGAGAGGTCCAGTGAATTAAATATGATTTAATTAACAATGTGAGATCAATCAGTTAAATGATAATTCACTATAAATAGTTGTTGCATGTTAGTTCTGAGGAAGACCCAGTTGAGACAAAGGTTAAAGGGAAGATAAATATCAGTTGTATAATTAGAAAATTGTACAAGTCAGTTATAAAGTCAGTTGGAGACCTTGGATGGATTGCGCAGTTAAGGAAAGGGATTTTCCTATTTAATAGGGATTTAATTCCCCAAGGATTGCGTGAGTAAGGCAAGCTGGGCAGAGACTGAGAATTGGCTAAGTATTTGTCTGATTTTTCCTAGATCAGTGTGAGACAATTAACAGAGTGCATATGTTCTCTTATGAGAGAAAGCATTGTATTGTTTCATGATCCTTGAATTTATATAATATATAGATAGTGAGGTTTTAGGCAACGTGCTTTCCCCAGATACATCTCTTGTTGTGCAATTTATTGTTTCTTTCCCTTACTTGTTTAAGTGTTTGTGTGATTGTGTATTTTTCCGCAAATTTGTAGAACAATTCAGTATCTTGTTTTAGTACATCATAAGATCAGATTGAATACCATTGGTATAATTTATGCATGGTATCAGAGCATCAAGAATCACAATAAGAAGACAAGAACAAGGTTTGTTTTAATCAGGGTCAAATTTTCATATTATTTCTTCGGTATCCAACAACAGAACAAGATGTCTTTCAATGGCTTGAGAATCAAATATGCAATCGAGGGAAATTTGAATTATATTGCATGGAAGTACAGGATGGAGGCAGTTCTTGAGGAAAATAGACTGAAGGCTTTTATAGATTTTGATGTCCCGTAGCCCACAGTAGCAGATGCTCAACTTCTTGATGCATGGAAGAATAATGTTGCGAAAGCGAGAAGGATATTGTTAGAGGGAGTTCGAGACCATATTTTCTCAATCCTCCATAGGAAGAAGACTCCATATGCAATGTGGAAGGCCTTGACAGATATGTATCATAATAGAAGTGACAACAGGAAGCTGGCGCTGAAATACAAGCTCAGGAAGATCAAAATGGAGAATGATGACACGATCCATAAATACTTAGACTATGTTCACTCAATGTCGAGATGAGATTAGAAGTGTTTGGGTCACTATTCCCATAGATAATTTGGTGAGCCTAGCTCTTCTGGGAATTCCCAAGAGTTGGCATAACTACTAGGACTCTGTTAATGGGAGGTAGAATCTTCCAAATTGGGACCGATTTTGGTCCGATTTGGCACAAGAAGAAAGCAGGGGGGGCACCAGAGATGGATCATCGTAAAAGACTGATGATGAGGAGAATTGTGCCTTAGATGGCAAGGCAAAGAAAGGAAAAGTGAAGGCGTCCCATTTCAAATCCGAGACTAGCAAGGTAGGGAAGAATTAATACTTTTCAAAGGTGAAATTCTTCAACTGTCATGAGCATGGACATTATGCCACAAATTTCCCACAAAAGAAGAACAAAAAGAATGCTTCAGGAGGAAAAGCAGGTGAAGCTTTGGCTTCACAATTCGATTTGGACTTCACCATCATCACATGCATGGTGTCATCGATGTTGGGATCAGTGTGGTACTTATATAGTGGTGTCTCATTCCACATGACCAATAACAAATAATTCTTCAGTAGCTTGGAGGAGAAGGATCTCCAGATGCACATCGAACTGGGTGATCATGAGAGGTATAGAACTACTAGGATTGGTACAGTTACTTTCCAAAGAGAGTCAGCTAAACCCCTCATACTAAAATATGTCATGCATGTACCTGGTTTAAAGAAGACTTTGGTTTCTATTGCTATGTTGGAAGATCATCGGTATGAGGTGATTTTCAGTGAAGGAAATCCATTCCTTCGTCACAACACCACAGGATAGGTAAAAAATATTGGGGTTCGGGTGAAGAACCTCTACAAACTTGATGTATATGACTACACAACATTGAGTAGTAAATCCGAGAAGGTGGTGAGCCAAGACATTGGTGATTTATGGCACAGAAGGTTGGGTCATCTACACCACAACTCTTTGAGGATCATGCAGCATATTTCTACATGGCTTTTGTTATCACCCTAATTTTTTTTTTTTTCTAAACTCTGTAATTTTACACTATTTTGGTCATAGTTTCAAGTAGGTCTTGAGTCACTTTAGTCTTGATAAAGGGCAGGTCATAGATTTAGAATTTTCAAAGGTTAGTTTTCAATTTCAAATCAAGTCTTTTAGTCTCATTCCATGATTAAAAAGTCTTATCATTCACTTAGAGATCATGTCATTAGGTTTCGAATGAAATTCCTACAATTAGCCACAAGACCTCAGTTTTGTAGCGCAGTTAGTTCAGAAAATGGTTTTGCGCTACGAAAGCGCTGCTACTTTCATAGCGCAAAGTGCGAAAAATACAGTATGTGCGCTACAAAAGTGTGGATTCTTAAAAGGTCATGTCAAAAACCCAGAATTTGTCAGAAATCTGTTAGGTAATGATAGGGTAACATCATGGTGAGTCAGTTAGAGGTCATATTCGAAGTACTTAACCATTCATATCCATTATTATCATAGCAGGGGTTTCATATTGGAAAATGGGATTTCAAATTCGAAAAGTGTTATCTGTTTCAGTCATTCCAGTCTACATTTTCTCATACTAAACTGTGAAACATCTCTGTTTCTAACTCTAAAGTATTAGAGTTAAGCCTGTGGTTTTTCTATACCAATACTATTTTCATACATAATCAAGCGAGGCTACCAAATCAAATCAAGCGAGGTTGTTCCTTTTTCTCAAGCGAGGCTGCTAAATTAAATCAAGAGAGGTTGTTTTATAAATTTCAAAGGAATCCAAAATTTTTTTTATTGAAACAAGCATGGTTGAGGAGAAAAATAACCACAGAGGAGAACATTGTTTGAGATCTGAACCTGAAAGCACAAAATTTTTAGCTGAAGATCAAACAGTCATGGATGCTTTCAGTAAAGCAGGTTGTTTAAAGTTCTGTGAAAAGTTGCAAGGTGGACATACTCAGGTATCCAAAGAGTTTTCATTACATTTCAGTGGGACAAATACAAAGGTTGGAATGTTAAACATGTCAGTGACACCTAAAACCATAGCTCTAGTGACAGAAATACCTAGAGGATAGGAAACTTGGTTTAAGGGTTTTAGATTCAATATGGAGGCATGCAAGATATTTATGAAGCTAGAATATGCAGAGATGGACCTGAACAATGCAATTCCCAGAAACTGTATTAAGGATAGCTATGCCAAACTACTGTTCAACATCCAAAGATATTTCACATGCGAAGGCAGGTACCACAAAGTCTACACCTATCATTTCAAACTCCTATTACATTTCACAGATATGATATCATTGGATTTACCATTTTTCCTATATAGAAGCATTGCCAAAATGACTGATAAAGTTCAAGTAAAATCTGAGGGTTGTGAAACATCTCTGTTTCACCATGGTTTAATTAAACTATTGGTTTTGAATGAGCTCTAGAATATTAGTAGGGACTGGTCTTCTTTTCTTTTTATAAGTGGATTTGAAATGGAAGCTCTAACCCCAGCTAAAAACCCTAAGGCAAAGGAAAATCCATCACCATCAGCAGAATCCAATCAACCAATAGATATAAGTACAAGGAGGTTTATGAAATTGAAGCCAAGGAAACAAGTGAAAGATGAGGTAGAAAGAACACCAGTGATTGTTACAAAAACTCCTTCACCTGCAAAACAAGGGTTACAAAGTATCAAGGAAGCTAAACAAAAACAAACAGCTGGTAAGAAAATAGTTCAAAGAATTACAAGGAGCCAAGCTGCAACATCAAAAGGAAAGACAATAGCTTTAGGATCAAGTGACAACCTATGATTGAAAGGAAACTTGGATGACATATTGCATGCAATAGACATAGAAGAATCACCTATAGTGCAAGCTGATTTCGTAGTAATAAATGAAATCAAACATAAAAAGGTGAAATCAACAAAGAAACTGGAGTTTAAGGGTGAAGACGCAGCATTTGTTTTGCAAGCTAGGAAGCCTGTAACTAGACATTCTAAAAGGCTCAAGGAACTTAATGCAGAAGTTGAAGAAACCAATGAAGTAGCTACTATTCTTGAAGAGATAGTTTATCTTTCCTCACATGTAGCAAAACATGTAGAAAAAAGAGTAATCACAGCACAAGAAGAAATGACCAAGTATAAAAGCCTGGAGGAGGAGTTAAGATCAACAAACCATGAGATTGCGAAGTTGAAGAAAAGAGCCAGAAAACATGTCATTGAGAAAACATAATTTAATAGGTTGAAAGCTGTTTGGGAAGGTCAAATAGTCTCCAAATCAAAAATACCAAGCATCGAAGAACAATTCTTCACATGGACAGTCCCATCCATTAAGGAGGCAAATTTTGTAAGAGTGATCAACACTCATTTGAGAGATAGCAACAGAAGGTTAAGAAGACAAGTGGAAGATCTGGAGATACAATTGACAAGGTCTCAAGAAAAGTTAAAAAGGCAGTGAAATAGAATGATAAATCCACAAGACAATATTTGATCAAAATGAAGGTAAATTTTGATGAAGATTATGTTTTCAAGGTCATATTGCTATGTTTTTGAAATAATACCAATACCCTTAAAGTTTAAGTATCTCCAAAATATACATTTTGAAGGCAGTTTTGACAAAATTGCTTACACAGCAGTTTCGTAGCGCAAATAGTGAAAATCTAATGAAATGAACTACGAAACTGCTGAAGCAATCTTTTATCATATTTTCATATCAAATTTTGAGGGAATTTTGGTGAATTTTGTTTTGAAATTGTTGGTGGAAGTGTTTTAATGGAAAATGAAGGCTTCCCTAAAGAAAACAGATCAAAAGCAGATTAGAAAGGGAGCTAAACACTGCGCTACGAAAATGTACTGCTTTCGTAGCGCAGGTTTATTCTTACCTTTTTGCATTGTTCGAAGTTTAGATTCTACAAAGCTGGATAATTGAATACATATGGTGTAATATTTGGCAACAAGAGACATGTAGACATGATTCATTAATGGTCAAAGTGCTCAAAACAGATAAGGGAATCGAAGGGCCTAAAAAATAGGAAGACATGTTTCCTAGATTTTAGGAGAACATTATTATCAATAGCATGGCCACATCAAGTTAAAGATCATCATCCAAATTCGACTTCATGGGATTAAAGGTGGAAAAAGATGTAATAAAGATTAGATAAGGTTGTTAGGAGGGTATTAAAGAGTTTTAGTCCTATTAGAAATAGGACTTTTCATTAGGGTTATAGCTATCAATTTGTAATAAATAGCATGTTTATGATTCGAAAAGGTGTCAAACTCTATGAGTTCAATGTATCTAGTGGAGAAGAAGGAATCCTATTTTGTAAATGTTCTATAAAGAGCATAAGATCGAAATACAAGGGGTTGGATATTTTTATTAGCAAAGATTGTGTTTTGTATGTAATGGTTTTTTCAGCTTAATACAGAGTTTTGTTTAGACAACTCAAGATTCATGAGAAGTTCTTGTCCATTATTGTTCTAATGGCATTATTCAATACTTCTATCTGCAGTGGTGTTTGTTTATGATACTTAGAATTCATTCATAATGATCTAACTTCCTTCATATACAAACTGACTGTGTGTTTCACTGTTCTATATGTTTTACTTCCTGATTTGAACTCCAAATGCCTTGACTTCCATGCTAGATAGACTGTGATATTTTTGTTGAAGTTATCTTGACTCCATAGCCCAATGAATGTTTGCTAATGTGATTTACAACCAGTTATATCATCTATTTGTTTTACCTTAGAGTTAGCCATCTACTTATTTATCAAAAATCATAAACGTTTGAGAGAGCCCTCTCAGGTTGAGGAGGCTAAGCCTCAGCCAAAAGATTGGTCTGAAACAATTACACAATGTTTAATGGATGAGCAGCCCATCAGGCCTAATTTTGTGATAACAACTTCCAAAGGGTACACTTGCACAGAGAGACACATGCAAATATGGGGAATTATAAAAAGGCCACCTTTCACGATAAGGAAAGCCGAGTAGCAAAAATTCTTTAGAGAGTTCACTCATACATGTGTGGACCGTTCTCCACAGCTTCCACAACAAAGAATAGGCATTATGTGATTTATGTTGATATTTTTTTAATAAAGTGTTGGATTTTCTTCATGCAGAAGAAAGATTAGACGTTCTCCAAGTTTTGTGAGTTCAAAGCACTGGTCAAGAGAGATACAAAGAAGAAGGTGAAGTATTTGAGGAGTGACAATGGTGGGGAATACATCTCTAACAAATTCAATAACTTATGTGCCTCAGAAGGAATTCAAAGAGAATTGATTGCACCTAATAACCCATAATAGAATGGGTTTGTAGAGAGTAAGAGCATAACTATTGTGGGAGCAACATGAGCTATGTTGCATGACCAAGGCCTACCATTGCATTTGTGGCGGAAGCATGAAATACAACAGTATTTGTGTAGAATAGAAGTCATCATCAAATACTTGTGATGAGTACAGTAGAGGAGGATTTTTTAGGTAAGAACTAGATGTTTCATATTTTAAAATTTTTGGTTCATCTATCTATTTCCATGTTACCAAATATGCGAGGAAGAAGCTTGAGCCAACAACAAATTTGGGGATATTTTTGGGGTACACTGATACACCTCACAACTATTGGGTGTAATTTCCAACACATCAGATGACAGTGGTCAGAAGAGATGTGAAGTTTGATGAAGACAAAGCCATACGATTGTCCCTTGAGAGGGAGCTTGAGTTGCATGTAGTTGAGTAGCTCTTAGCTTCAAAGGATGAACCTCGGGATGTGGAGGAGCCACAAGAAGAGGAATAGAGAGTGATATAAACCATTCATGTAGAGCCATCCACTAGAGATGGAAGGAAGTGCACCAGAGAGGTTGACAGATTATTGTTGGATGCGAGAGAGAATGTGGGAGCACCCACACCACAATGCATGCAAAGAAGGTCCCCAGAGTGGTACACTAGATACATGGCTCTTATGAGTGGAGGTATTGATATAGAACCATCCTATTTTGAGGTAGTAGTGCAACAACTGGTATGGTTTAATGCCATTGTTAAGGAGTGTGATTCCATCATTAGGAAAAATGCATGGGAAGTTGTCCCAAGACCAGTGCGAAAGTCAGTGGTAGGCTCCAGATGGGTCTACAAGGTGAAGCAAGTAGCAGATGGGAGTGTGGAGAAACACAAGACTAGATTTGTGGCGAGAGGGTTCTCTCAGGTGGAGGGGATTGACTATGATGATATTTTTTCACCAGTCGCAAGGTACTCATCCATTAGATATATCCTTGCATTCTCAGTGCAGATGGGATCGTAGATACATCATATGGGTGTAAATACAACCTTTCGCAATGGAATTATTGAGGAAGAAGTGTACATTGAGCAACCAAAAGGTTTTGAGACCTTAGATAGGGAGTCGCTTGTGTGCAGACTCAAGAGAGCATTGTATGGGTTGAAGTAAGCACCTCATGCTTGGTACACCAGGATTGACAAGTATTTCACCAGATTGGGCTTAACCAAGAGTGAAGCAGGTATGAACCTATATCATATTGTGGTTGATGGTAAGATTTTTATTATTGTACTTTATGTTGATTATCTAATACTAACAGGTGACGAGCGACTCATAAAATCTTGCAAAAATGATCTTGAAAAATAATTTGAGATGAAGGACATGGGGCTCTTGCGCTATTTCCTTGGATTGGAAATATGGAAAAGAGATGGGGAGCTATTTGTATCTCAAGTAAAATATGCCAACGATATTATGAGGAAATTCCACATGGAGGGAAACAACCCATTGAGACTCTTCTTGCAATAAACTAGAGGAAGGAGGATACTACTTTAGGTGACGTAGTCGATGTTGTTGTTTATAGGAAGCTAGTGGGTTCACTCATGTATTTTGTGAACACATGACTCGACATATGCTACACAGTTAACCAACTGATCCAAGCTATGGTTAATCCGACCAAGCTGTTTTGGAAGGCAGGAAGTCATATGTTGAGATATATCAAGGGCACTTCAGAGTATGGATTATGGTAAAAACGGATAGAGGGAGTGAAGCTTCAAGGCTTCACTGATGCATATTGGGCTGGGATTCCATCCAACCTGAAGAGAACATCAGGAGGCATATTCAGCATAGGATCAACAAAAATTTCTTGGTACAACAAAAAAAAAATATCAGTTGCACTCAGTTCTGCAGAGGTAGAGTACATGACGGCCAGTTAGGTTGCATGTGAGGCCATCTAGATGAGGAAGATACTTGTTGATTTGTTTAGTTATCAGATGGATCCGACGGTGATACATTGTGATAACCAGAGTTTCATCAAACTCTCAGTTAATCCAGTATTCCATGACAGGTCCAAGCGTATTGATATCTGATATCACCATCTCAAAGATTGTGTTCAAAGGAGGATCATGTCTTTAGAGTACATTCCCATGGAGGAGGAAGATGCAGACATCTTAACGAAGGCGCTGGAAAGAAGAAAATTAGTATTCCATAGAGACAGGATCAAGGTAGTAGATAATCCCTTTATTTTTGAGAGGGAGTGTGGAAATGGTACCAAGAAATGGCACACCAAAGCAGGGCTTCTAATTTAATTTCCTTTAATTAAATTGGAAGATAAATTGTAATTTCATCTTGTAACAACTTGTATTAGTTAAATAGGTCAGAATGGCTGAGTTAGCTTAGGAAATTCAAGTTGATAATCAGAAAGGATTCATGTAGACTGATTCCATGATTTGAGGGGGTCTAGTTGTAGTTATGAATGAGTTGTAATTAGTTAACTCAATTAATTGAGTTAAAATAAATTTAACTAGTTCTAACTGAGAGATGAGCTAGTGAGAGGTACAGTGAATTAAATTTGATTTAATTCAATTTGAGTGATCAATTAGTTGACTTATAATTCACTATAAATAGTTGCTGCATGCCATGTCTGAGGAAGACCCAACTGAGAAAAAGGTTAAAGGGAAGATAACTATCAGTTGTATAATTAGAAAATTGTACAGGTCAGGTATAGAGTCAGTTGGAGAACTTGGATGGATTCCACAGTTAAAGCAAGGCATTTTCCTATTTAATAGGGATTTAATTCCTCAAGTATTGTGTGAGCAAGGAAGGTTGAGCAGAGGCTGAGAATTAGCTAAGTATTTGGCCAATTTTTCCTAGATTAGTGTGAGACAGTTGGTAGAGTGCATAAGTTCTCATGTGAGAGAAAAAATTGTTTTGTTTCATGATCCTTGACTTTATACAATATATAGATAGTGGGTTTTTAGGCAACGTTCTTTCCCCAGATACATCTTGTGTTGTGAGATTGATTGTTTCTTTCCCTTAGGTGTTTATGTGATTGTGCGATCGTGTTTGTTTCCACAAATTTGTAGAAGGATTCAATATCTTGTTTTAGTACGTCATAAGGTTAGATTGAATCCCATTGGTATAATTTCTACAATATTCATAAGCATGCTTATTGATGTTGAATGTGCTTCTATGATGTGCTTTTCAAGATTATTGATAGGGATGAAATGACTTACTTAATCATGGGACCAATAGATTCATATTGCTAGTTATTCTTAATGTTTATTGTGAATGCTAAGAATCTGTAATAGGACAATTGCGTGGTTAAGTAGCTGAATGGGTATCTCAATTTTTGGACGAGAAGAGTTGGAGGAATTTTAGTGTTTATGCCCTAAGCCAATTGTGCTTCTTGGAAATAAATCCAAAATACCAGCCTTTGTAAGTGTAAGTGTTTTGATTTGAATCCCACAGTCTTCAATATTAAGGAGTAAAACGACTTCTCACTTAGTTGAGTGAAATTTGGGATTTGGGTGATGGGCCTCACACTAGACTTATTTGAGAAGTTTCTTAGTTATTAACATAGAATTGGGTGTCTTAATTTTTAGTGAGGACCCTTACAAATTCATAATTGTTTTGGGAAGTCTATTTCCCTATCAAACTTCATTTAAATGCTTAGGACATGTTTAGAAACTCCCTCTATAAGCCTGCTTTTCCTTGGATTCAAAAATTTTCATAATTTAGGGGTTCATCTCTTGAGTTTGGGCCATTTGGGATTTCAAGGATCGACCTCCTTAGTTTCGGGTTGTTTGGAATTTTTGGAATTAGAGGCCTTAGCCCCAACCACTGGTCATGTGGGTTGGTAAGGGATTCATGACCTAGAGCTTAAGTAAAGGGGAATTAAGACCAAGAGAATTATATATTGGTTTTCAGAGCATTGTGCTATCGATATCAATAATTTTCCAAAAAATGGCCAACACAAACCCCCTGATATTGACGGATCCTAATACAGATCTGTTATTTTTTTTTAAAGACTTATGTGGTGTTGGATTTTATTCATGTTCATAAGATCCACAATATGATGATTTCTTTTCAATGTCTTGGAACCCAAAGCTAGGTCCATCCTTAGGACATTTATTACTTAATGAGGATGGAAGGTTCAAGTTTTCATGCAACAATACTAGGCATTAGAGTTTATCAATATATTATATTTTGGGTGTTGGGTTCAAGTAGTCACTAGTTTAAACCATTGATATTGAAAATAATCGATATGTATATTGACTGATGGTTATTATTCCCATCGGTAGACATCAATTATTGAGGTATCGACTTTTAGATTATTAAGTATCAAATCATTAGGACAATGAGACATAGATATCCAATGCAACTCTAGACACTTAAAAACCCTAAAACGTTAGTAGATGGAAGGTGGGCCTCTATCAGTTGAAAATCCATTATCAAATATTGGCTATTGGACCTATTGACTTATTAGGACCTCTTTTTGTTGATGATTGCAACCCTTACATTGGATTTCCAGTCTATTATCTCTCAGGTATTAAGATATCAAGTATCAATATATTGAGACACCAACTATTAAGATTTACTCTCGAAATTGATGGAGTGTGATAAACTTATGATGTGGCAAGTTGGAATGGTTTAAAATGTGGTTATATTTCATGGCATGGAATGATATGGATTATAGTTCACTAAAACGATGAGGTGGTAGTTGTTGTGGTATGACAAAGGACATGGCACTATGAGGTGGTTATAGGTGGAAAAGGATTTCCATGTTTTTTCGACATCGTATAATATGGATGCTAATGTAGCATTTGGAGGCCATATTTTCAAATGGGAATACATTTTATCTCATAGCATATAATGATATGAAATTTATATCACTAGAAATCTCTTTTTGAGAAAAAGATGATAGTGGTCTCGGAAGCGATTTTTAAGTTGGTTAAAAGAAGAGGAGTTTGGACAACGCCACTTCCTTAAGTTGACCTAGGAGGCTGGGTCTAGATAAATTTTATCCTTAATTAGGAATTAAGGTGGTTGGGTTTTTTTTTTCGAATGAAAAAAATCCATAACTTCATATATAGAAATAAACAAAATTAAATTATATATATACACAACAATATGTGCATTAAAAAATGATCTGCCAAGATCCATTCTATGGAAAAACATATGCAGATACAACCCATTAAAGATCTGATGTCCAAAACAAAAACAACGAGGGTCAGCATAAATTATGTCAAAACCTGACAATGCCACAAAACATTCCTCTCAAAGACACAATGTAAGTAACCATCGATGTTATACATATAAACAAACATTTGACCCCAAGGGTCTACACAAAACAACTCATAAATTAGAAAACATATAGTCTTGATATTTTTGATAAAAATTAGAAAATTTAACAAAAATATTGGGCAAAAAACCGAGAATGGACAACAAGAATACTATTTCTCTAGATAAAAAGAACATTGGAAAAAATAGCAGTGAGATAGTGAGCATCAAGCGACAAAAAAAAATTGCAGCGAGAAAAATCATAAGAGCCAAGGTGAATACTAGATTCATAGATTGAACCTGCAAATCCCGACTAGAGGAAATGGTAACAACACATTTGACATAGGAAATAATAGTAGTGCAACTGGGAAATGAGATGAAAAAAACAAAACTGACAAATGAAGGAGGTGTGAAGGCGAATAACCATAAAAAATGAAGCAAGATCCTGTCAGAACGAACTAAACCCAAGCATAAATGTGGGCTGACAAGAAATTCCAGCGAAGCAAGGTATTAAAGAACAATAAATAGGCTCAAGCGATAAACCAAACCAAGGAAGAGTGGGGTTCCCCAACCACCCCTCAACCAATGCCCCTCATCACAATATGATTTTAACCCATGTGGTTGGGTATGTTACATACATCCTTTGAACAATTATAAATTCATACATAATACTTAACAAAATTCTCTATAAACAATGTTTCATTAATGGCCTCAAGGAGGATATTTGAGTTCAAGTCAAAATTTAGTGTCTTGCTACATGGCTAGAAAAAATCGACAGGTGCTAGAAGAAAATATGGTGATAAATAAAAAATAAGAAAAAATAACTTTCATTCCCTGTGCTCATCCTCCCCAAGAAAATTCCTCAATCACAACTCCTTCTCATTCCTTAAAAGTACAAAGTTTGTCTCCAACAGAATCTACATAACACAAAATAAATTAACTCTACTATAATTGTTCTAAAAAAAATGCTCCATGTTATAAGTGTAAATAAGAGAATGGCACTCCAAATTGATATGACTACACATACCCTAACAAATACATAATAGTATTGAACATACACTAGATTTATAGGTTGAAGACACTAATACTTATACTTAGGAAAATATCGAACCTCCATTTCCTCATGATGAACTCATTTTCCTACATGCATTATTGGGAATTTTTATTCCACAAACCTTAAATCTCATAGGATAAATAAATCACCAAAAAATTGTAATCCTAGTTAATAGTGGTATTACTCACAAATTAATTCACAAGAGAGTGGTAGAAGAACCTTTTTTTTGTACAATTTCCATGTTGGAAATACTAAGGGGGGGCTGAATCAATGTTTCGTTTGGAATTGTTATTTTATGCTAGTTAAAATCACTTAGTAAAACCAAAACACAAGATGTGTAACAAAAGAATAATTTTATTAATGAGAATGACAAGGACTCCAATCCTCATTTACAACAAATCAAGTACAATAAAACTTCAGGGCTCCAACCCTAAACAAAGATTCTAATATTGAATTTCAAACTAGGCTCAAACTTGTACTACACCAAGCTCCAACTTGGTATATTTGAGGATTCCAATCCTCTCAACAATTCATGATCCTACATGATTTTCCAAAAGGATCCAACTTTGTGTGAGCACTCCAATCCTCTAGGGCTACAACCCTCTCTGATTGCTTCAATCCTTTATAACTTCAATTCTTCCAAAGGTTTCAATAGTAAGACGTGAAAGAAATGTTCAATAATACTTAAGTATCCTTCAAGAATGCTTGCTTCAACTATGCTTCACATATAACTCCAAGATATCATCATTGATTGTTCAATATCATGCTTCAAATTAATCTACACAAAGTCTTCAAAGGTATACTTAGAATTATCTCTAATACTCTTCATGTCTTCACATAAAAAATAATTTCTACTTCACATTACTTCCTACAACAAAGGTCTCTGCTACAAATTTATACAATACTTTAATTGTGATCCAAAAGGATGTCTTCCAAATATTTTCAAGGGTGCTCCAAGGTGCTCCTAGTATTTTCAAGACTTACAAGGTTTCCTAAAAAAAGGCTTATCTCTTCTAAAAAATAAATAGGTCTAAAATGTTGTCCACACATTGTTTTAGACTTTTCTTCTCATAGGTTCAAGATTTTTGTAGACCCTTTGCCAAAGGTCGAAAATATATGCATAGGTCATTAATGTCACAAAGATATGTCATAGTTCAAAAACAAATTCCTTAGTTACAAGTCTATATTTTGCACAGGTCTGAGATATTGTCACAGGTTCAAGCTACTATGACTTTTTCACACAAGAAATATGCCTCAGGTCCAAGGGTTTACTTGTCACATATCTTCTTCCATAGGTATGAGCACAAAAAATGTTGCATGTCCAAAATTTTAGGCATAAGTTTTACCTAAACCGCAGGTTCGAGAATCTCTGCACATATATGAACTTAGGCATAGGTTCAAAATGTGTTATTTCAGGCTCATTTTTTTCCTCACAACGAACCACAAAAATCACAACAAAAAACACCTTAGGAATATTCCTTAGATCTGATTCTCCTTGCTTCCGTCTTATCTTCACTAATAAATGTGTAGATAATTTAGGAAACAAGACCACATAAAGGCTTGCTAAAAGAATAGTTGATATTTCTTCCAAAACTACACAAGATGACGTCCCTGCCACTAGTCAACAAACAAAACTTGCCACAAAGGTAACTGTTGAAAAGTCTGATTTTTCAAATCTTCTTGAGAGCCAAACACCATTCAGCATTGAAAATGAACTTTCCAAACTGGAAATTTATATTCCCTTAACTGAATCAATAAACAAAAATGTGTACAGGACTTAGGTCATGGAAGTATTAAACATAGGGGAAAACACACATACTGTTAATCTAGATGATGATCAACCTAAACTTTTTTTTAGACTAGAAGTTGATGGTAAACTACAAGAAGGAGGTTTCCCTCCATTTTATGTCAGTCTCAATGTTTATGACAAGATTCTCCAAAATGAAATGTTGTATTCAGGTGCATCTCATAACTTAATGCCAAAAATTGGTATGGAGAAACTTGGCATTGAAATTACTAGGCCTTACAAAGACTTATATTCATTTGATTCTAGCAAAGTTAGATGTTTAGGTCTTATTAAAGATCTATGTGTCACTTTAGACCAAATCCTAGCTAAGAGTCTAGTACTAGACATAGTAGCAGCAGACATTCCTCCTATGTATGGCATGTTTTTTTCACGCTCATGGGGAGAAAAGTTATAAGGAACCCTTCAGACGGACATGTCTTATGCCACAATACTAGTATTTGGTCAAAAGAGAAGATTGTATAAGGAAACCTTGATGAACTATATGGTGAGTAGCCAAGAGAAACCACATAACTACCCCCTTTAATCTGTTCATTCTAATCTTGAATATTTTATTATTTATAATGATGAAGACATTGATGCACAAGTTACCAAGGTAGAAAACAACTCTGTTGAAAAACAGGAAAACCTAATACAAATTGTACCACAAAACACTGAAACTAATCCTTTTTGGAACATGAGTTTTGATGGATCATGTGGCAAAGTAGGCTTAAGGGATGGTGTTTGGGTATGCAATACAGGTAATAATCATGCAGAAGGTCATTCCTACAAACTAAATTTTCGATGCACTAATAACATAGCAGAATACGAGGCACTTCTTTTAGGGTTAAAATTGCTGAAAATTTTGGGAGCTAAAATAATTTTTGTTATGGAGATTCTAAATTAATCATAAAACAAATCAAAGGAGAATATGTTTCAAAACATCCTAGATTGAGAGCATACATAAATGTTGTGCTTGAATTTCTAAGAACTTTTGAAGAATATGATCTAGCAGTCATTCCATGAAATCAGAATATTTTAGCTAATGGTTTGGCTTTTTCAGCAAGCATTTGCAAGTTGCCTCATCCCAACAGAAAATACATAGTGGAAGTTAAACATCATCCAGTTGTACCTGATAACATGAGATATTGGCAAGTTTTTGGGAATGAAAAACAAATTGAAAGTTTCTTATAGTCAAAGGATGAGTTCGAAGATAGTAGTAGAGATTTGGATTGTGAATTAGAAATTCAAACTGATGTATGGGTTAGTATAGATAAACAGTTTGATGTCTCTGATGTAAATATTGCAGTGAATAAAATTGTACATAAATGAGAATTGCATGAAAAAGACCCAGAAAAAGAGGAATATGAAGTACGTCAGCTTAAGGATAATGCCCTACGTAGAGGTCTTGTCCCATTAGAAGATCTTGTTGATTTCAATGATGTAGCGAAAAAGCCAAAAATGGAACCAATAGGAGAAAACGTAGAAGAGTGTAACATAGGTAGTGAACGGAATCCCAAAATGATGAAACTGTCAAAATCACTACATATTGTTAAGAAACAAAGGTACATATCCTTGTTCAAATAATTCATAGATGTATTTGCATGGAGTTATGAAGACCTGAAATCCTCTGACACTAGTATCATACAACATAAAATACCAATCAAAGAAGATCAAAAACCATTTAAACAAAAATTGCGTAGGACAAATCATGTCCTTATGCCTTTGGTTGAAAAATAAGTAAATAAAATGTATGATGCTAAAATCATAGTTCCTATTAGATATTCTAAATGGGTATCTAACATTGTGCCTACAAGAAAGAAAACTGAAGAAATTAGATTATGCATTGATTTCAGAAATCTACTTAAAAGACAACTACCCACTACCAAAAATGGATCACATATTACAAAGGGTAGTAGGATCTAGTAGGATTTATTTATTAGATGGTTTCTCTGGTTATAACCAAGTCTTAGTGCATCCTGATGACCAGGATAAAACTGCTTTCACTACTCCATGGGGAACTTTCATGTATGTGAAAATTCCCTTTGGGTTAATGAATGTTGGAGCCACTTTCCAGAGAGCAACGAAATTGTTTTTGCTGATGAAATTGGGCATTTTATTGGATTTATCTTGATGACATTACTGTCTATTCTAAAACTGGTGAGGAACACTTGGCACATCTGAGAAGAGTTTTTGAAAAATGTAGAAGGTTTGGCATCTCATTAAATCCTATGAAAACACTTTTTGGTCTTGAAGAAGGAAAGCTTCTTGGTCATATTATTTCTATGGATGGTATTAGGATTAATCCTAGTAGGATTGAAGGTATACTTAAAATTAGTCACCCAAGAAACCTCAAAGAACTTCAGTCTTTTATTGGTAAAATAAATTTCCTAAGAAGATTCATTCCTATCCTTGCATAACTTCTTAGAAACATAACCAACATGCTTAAAAAAGATATAGAAATCAAGTGGAATATTGAAGCTAAACAATCTTTTGATCTAGTCAAACATGCATTGACAAAAGCTTCAGTGTTAATTAGCCCAGATTTTACCAAAGTTTTCATAATATTTTCCTTTGCCTCTGAATATACTATTGCAGTTGTCTTATAGCAGAAAAACAGTGAAGGATTTCAACAGCCTATTGCATTCTTTAGAAAAGATTTAAGGGATGCCTCTTTCAAACACAACATTATGGAAAAACAGGCCTTTGCATTGGTTAAAGCAATAAAATATTTTAGAGTATATATTTTACACTCCCATGTTATTGCTTATGTACCTAATTCAGTGGTCAAAGACATTTTAACGCAGAATGGACCTGATGGAAAGCGAGGCAAATGGATTTCCATAATTTTGGAATAAGACTTAGAAATCAAGCCCACCAAATTGATCAAAGGACAAGGACTGGCCAAACTGATGGCTTAGTCCAATTTTCATGCACTAGATATCAACATGGTTTATTAATTGGATGATCAAGAGGAACAAGCGACTTCACAATTTGGTGAAGAATTCCTAAACTCCCCCTGGTATGCATACCTCTTATATGTTTTATTCAATTTAAATGCTCCTCGTGGTCTAAAAAACTCAAAATAAAGATTTCTGAAGTTGAAATCAGTTAAATTTTGCATTCTAGAAAATGTCTTATACTGGAAATATGTTGGGGGTATTTTACTCAAATTCTTATTAAATGATGATGTATAAAAATTCATGCAGGAGTTCCATGTAGGTCACTATGGTGGACATATTTATTGAAAAACCACTGCAAACAAAATCCTTAGGGATGGTTTTTATTGGCCAACTCTATTCCCTGACATACATAGGATGGTAACTGCCTGTCATAAATGCCAAATATTTGAAGGAAAGAGAAAATGGTTGCCCCTACCATTAAAGCCTATTTCTGGTGAAAGCCCTTTCCAACAATGGGGATTAGATTTCATTGGTGAAATTCATCCCCCCTCCTCTGCCTAGCATAAATGGATTCTTACTACCACTGACTACTTTACCAAATAGATAAAGGCTGCTCCTTCCAGAACTGCAACTGATTCTGTCATTATTAAATTCCTTGAAACTAATATCCTTTCTGTTAGACCCCTGTAATTTGTAGCATCATGAGGTGACTGAGTATCTCATATAGGTAAATTTTCATATTGTACTTGACTGTCAATATTTAAATGATTTTCAAAGAAAATCGGAAAAATAAAATTAAAAGAAGAGGGTGTTTATACTCTAAAGTCCGGGAAAGGTCATCAGGAATTCATTTCCAGTCCAAGACCTATTAGGACATATGTTAAGTCATATTAACTTTTATCCTAAGTCCTGAGCCCCCTATTTGTTTTACCCCAAATCCCTAAAGCACCACACTTTCCCATATCCTAAATTTGTAAACCCACATTTTCCTAAAACCCTAACTCTCATACTATACCCCTACCATCCAATTATTCACCTGACCCTACCGTGACATCATACATCACGTCAGTGCTAAACTCCCTGCACCTTTCCGCCATCTTTGTATTACCTTGCATGCATCTGATGGTCTTTGACGCAGTTCGCACCCCCCTTAGCTTTCGAACTTTAACCACGGGGGCGGCGGCGAAATGGGCGGTATCCCTTACCCCTGATCCCACTAAATGGCGTGCCCTTTCTACTTCGCACCCCCTCACTCTGATACCGTCTACAACTCCACTACCCCACCCCGCCCCCCCCCAAAAAAAAAAAAAAACTGCTCTTCTCTGCATACGAAACCATCTCGTCGTCGTTGCTCCACATCCATCCACCCATCCACTGATCCACGTCCACCTGCAAACTCTCGGCACCACTGTGTCACGTCGAAAAATCGACTTCTGCCACCACTATGCCACGTCAACCTACCAAATCCTACCACCACTACGTCACGTCGACTCCCGCTACCACTGCTCCACAGACTCCCACCATTGAAATTGCTCCACGTAGCCATTCCGCACCATTCCCATCCTAGGTTTATTAAAGAATTTCTATATGTTCTAAAGGGGACAGTGGATTTTGGACTATGGTATAAGTTACCGTTTATAAATGGAAGGTGAGTTTACTGTTTTGAAACTCCACTGCAATAGTAACTGATGGAGTAAAGTTAGAGGCAGTTAGAAACAAAATGATAGCAATCATATTAGATCATTTAGAAACCGTTTTTTTCACCAAAGTAGAGCCAGATGTCAGTGTTGTTTTATTGTTTCCTTTTTGGCATCAGACAAGCTATATTATGATCACTCTGCAAATTAATAACGGATTGCTACAGCCACCACCTTCGCAAAATTTATCTTATCACAGTCTGCATGGTTTCACTTGTCCAATTTTGGCTTGAATGTAATTAATGACAATCACTGAAGAAGATAGAGTAACCGACTTAAGTTTTAGTTAAATAGTGCATGCATTTGAAGTATCAAGGAGAGGAACCTAAATGGAGAAAAGCCATCGTAAAAGGCTCATCTGGTTGTAAACACTCTTTTTTGGATGAATGAAAGGACACTGATTTTTCCAAATTCTTGTGTTATGCATTAGTGGTGATGTACTTATTCATGATATATGCTTTTCTTTATTCTGCCATTGCTTTATTAATTTACTCTGGATAAAAAAAAATTTGTTCAGGATTTGTCACCGAGCACCCTACACAGTCTTGAAATAGTAATCTATGTTTTCCTCTGAAATTTCAATGTAGAATTCAGAGAAGGTCTGCTCTGCATTCACATTGAACCTTAATCTCTTCTCCTTTTCATTTCACAAATTGTAAAGATCCATTGACATGGCTAGATTTCCTGGTTACACATGATCTTAATTATTCATCCATTTAAATCTGTTTACACCTATTTGAATCCATAGCCCAATGGCCCTCTTATGTTGTCTCAACCACAAATCTTCAAACAAACCCCTATGCACTAGCCTAAAATTCCCAATCAAACAAAGCTATATATAACAGAGAGATCCATCTCTAGGTCTAGGAGGGCTAGATCCTAAGCCCAAAGCAGTTTTTATGTTGGCCCTCTAGGATTCTGTCTTCAGCCTCGAAATTATGGGGAGCTAACACTTTCCAGATTTGGTTGTCCTAGAAAAATCATCACTGATAATGTTGTAGCCTTTAAGTCCAATACAATGGTTTATTTTTGTCATAAACACAACATTACTTTGGGACATTCAACATCTTATTACCCTCAGGGTAATGATTTAGCTGAATCCTCAAATAAAATTTTGGTAAATATCATCAAAAATTTACTAGAAGACAACAAAAAAACTTGGTCAATGCACTTTGGGTTGACAGAGTTACTACCAAAAAATCAATTGGCATGTCCCTATACCAATTGGTCTATGGAATGGATGCAGTTTTTCCATCCTCTTTAGGAGTTCTAGTCATGAAGATCATTCAATAAATATAGGTTGAACAAAATGATGTACAAAGAAGGATTAATCAAACTATTCAATTACAAAAAGCTAGAGAAGAGGTCTATAACATGACCCAATTTTATAAGGAAAATATTAAGAAGATCTTTGACAGAAGAACAAAGGCTGATGATTTCAATCTAGGAGACAATGTATTGAAATGGGATTCTATAAGAGAAGACAAAGGTAAATATGGAAAATTTGACAACCTTTGGCAAGGACCATACATTATTTATGCTTTTAGGGGAAATAATGCATATTTCCTCAAAGAGCTAGATAGAACAGAGATACCTAAAGGTCCTGTCAATGGTAGGATATTGAAGCATTACTTCTCTTAAGCATACAATTTTATCCTTCATCATTGTAAATATCATAGTTTTTACAGTTTGTGATTGGGTAACTTATTAACAAAGGTTGAAACCCACAGAGAAGGCCTTAAGCCTGATTTAATGAGTTATCATTAAAAAAAAAAAAAAAAAATTCAGATGAAAACATTGCAGAAATCAGTATTCAAGGCTATTGATCTTATGTTCTTGACACTTCACTTGGAGAAGTGCCATCCCCAGCTGGAGCCACTATTAGGGTCCTATAAATTATAGGATCTCAAGGTGATGGAGTATTTTATAGTTGCAATTTCATATTGTACATGAATCTCAATATTCAAATTATTTCCAAAAAAGAAAAGAAAAATAAAAGAGGGTATGCTGAAAAAGAAATAAAAAAGGACAAAAAGATCAAAGAAAAAGTTGAAAAAAATGAAAGAAAAGAAAATAAAAACCTCACAAAAGAATAATATTGAAAGTGTTGCAAGTCAGAATGACACTATTGATAAGTTGGTTTGTTCAATTCATACAGTTTAAGCATGATTGAACAAGTTTGAATTTATGTTAAATAGGATAGTGAATAAAGACTTACCAAATAGTTTAATCTTGGTAAGTCAGTAGCTAGGTAGAAATGAAATTGATTCAACAGTGTAATCTGAATCAATAGGTGAAATAAGGGATATAGTAGTATAGATTTTCATAAAAAGAAAAATATGATCTGGGTCTGCTAGTTCAAATGCACCCTACAAAAGAAAAGATGAAAATGTTAGTTTAGAGGAAAAGGGTAGGTAGAAAAAGGAAGGTGACTTTGGAAAAGGGATGAATGTTTATATCCTAAGTTTGAAAATCTGATTCATTAAATGTTTTCGGGCATTATTTTTTTTCATTTCCCTAAGTTTTCACCCATCCTATAGTCCTTTTCATACGAAATTCTATTTCCCGACCCCACCATCCACCTGTCACATCGCAATAATACTTATGCCACCTTTCCCATCATCTTAACCAATCCCCATTAATCGAACGACTAATATTCATTTTTGGCCCCCCTCACCATCCAAAATTTATTGTCGGGGGGGGTCTGAAGTCGACGGTATTAGAATATGACCCACCGCTACGTGGAAGACGTTGGTGAGTTCGCACCCCAACCCCTACCAAATTCGCTTACCGTGCGCTACCTCCTTCGAAAGCGATATTCTCTGCCAAGACAAAACCACGCTCCTAAGCTTTACGTCCTCGCCTATCTCATTGTGCCACCTCATCCACTCATTTCCCATCCAATCAACTCTGCTCCCACCCAAATCAATTTTTTGCGTAATTAAATTTTCTTAACCGTTAACCAATGGACCTGCGCCATGAAAAATGAGAAATTAGGAAGAACCATAAATTGCCTCCTCCCGCTTTTTCAAAAATTTAATGTGCTCTCCAATTACCATCTCTGTAAGGGGTTTTTCATTTTTACAAGTCAAGTGTAGTAGGGAACACTAGCGAACTGCAAATCCCAGTGTTTTCTTCTGTCTCATTGTCTTACCCACTCCAATTCCGCCTTGGCACTTTGCAAACCTGCACCATCAACAAAGTTAATCAATTCTGCAGCTTGAATCAATCATGCCTCCCAAAAATAAAAGTCAAGAACCCTTCAACCCTACGGTTCACCCCCTATTGACCTGGATCATATTAGCCTTGCAGACAAGGACTTTAAAATCCATGAGACCCTCTATGAGTTTGATCTATGTGATGTTTATTGTTGGTTATAGGATAATTTAATAGATGGTGTTGATGACATCGGACTGTGGGACACAAATTTTCCCTACTACATTTTCCTGAAAACCCACAGTGCCCTAAATTCATCATAAGATGTTGTGCCTGCTATATCCCTAACCAACGAGCCATAATTTCCCCTATTATTGAAGTCTTATTCACAATAAATGCCCAATATATAAAAAAAATGATGCAGGGACCCTCAGCAGACAATACAACACCATTTTCTCGAGAAGCCCTCATAGACCTATAAAAAAAGATAGATTTTTTCAAGAGAGCCAAAACCCTTGAGTTTTTCTTAACTGAAAATACCCATTTACCCAAGAAAATCCCTCCATATCCCTCGTCCTTATTCCCTGAAAGAACCAAACAAATAGCCACAATCTTATCATATCTTATTGGGTATTACTCTGACCAATGGGTAGATGAGTCAATTATAGGATTTTTTATTATATTTTCCACAGATTCCAAGCCCTCTATCATGTTTGACTTCAGCCAATTTCTAGCTGACAACATCCATGACCAGTTTGTTAAATTCCATACAGAGGGAGTGTTTAAATATACTTCTGTCATTGTTTACATGTTCTTATATTTTCCGTCAAAAAGGTTTCAATTTTCCATGAAGAAGATGGATGAGGATGGACACCCAAAGTCTGTCATTTTTTGGACCACCCTGTTGATGAAAGAGAAAGAATAATACAGCTACAAGCAATTCATTGATTTGTTTTTACATCTAGCCATGATTGTTCTAAGAATCACAATTGAGCCTAGAATAAGTGAAGATATTAAAATAATTACACATCTTTCACATCAGGCTAAAAAAGGAGACTAGTACTTGTACTAGAATTATACATATATAAGAGTCTATGGATGTGAATTGCCTCCCTACAAGTTTCCAAAATTCCTCCCAATGAGGATTTTTTCCTTGGAATATATCAGAAAAATGCTAAATGTCAATGAGGTGCATTTTGTTTTAGTAAAGAAAAAATCACAGTTCAGGATCAAGTCCAAAATTGGACCATTCATATGCAACAATAGGGCAGTAGGAGAGGAAGCTGATAAAATATTGAAAGAGATGAAATTTTCTCACAGATTTACATGGTCTTATGATCCATTTGGGGTCATTTCTAAAATGAGGGTGGAAAACAAGTGTACACCCTACATTCACACTCAAAGGGCAGAAAAAGAACAGTTTATGAATCAAAGAGAGTGGATAGAGAAGAATTTGCAAGAGGCAAAGGAACAAGCAATATCAACTTCAGGATTACAAACCCTTGTACCATAGCATAAATAGAAAAAAGAGGAGAAAAAATAGGGAAGAGGCAGAGGGAAGATGAGTCACCTTCATTGACTGATACTTCCAATAAAGAATTCAAAATTAAATATAGGAAAAGAGTCAGGATCCACATGGACATTGATCAAGGTAAAGAGACACAGCATGATACAATCATCAACATCATAAACACTCTGATATCTTCTCTAGTGGGAGGTTAGCCCATCTCCTCCCCTACTACCTCAACTACTATGCTAAATCAGCAGCAAGCCCTCCAGACATCCACATCTAGTGCGACTACATGAGAAAGGGAGAAGATAGTGTTTTATACCTTCAAGGAAATCAAACTAAGGAATGAAATTTTGAAGAATATCACCTACTCCTAGTTTCAGAAGCAAACTTCTAGCTTACAGAGCAGATTATTATTAGACTTTGACTCAGAAAAAGGGAAAATTCACATGGCATTCCTGGAAGCTCAAATTTCAAAACCCAAGATGACAACAAACTACAAGAAGAGTTCATTTGAATTCAGCATGAAGGATATTCATTCCATCGACCTGATGGAAATGCACAAACAGACAGGTGAAATGATCTCTTCCACATTAACCAACACATCAATGAACTTTTATAAGTTGTAGGTCTCCTTAGAAAATGTACAGTCACAACTTAAAATGGAGAATAAATCTTCTATGTCCAAGGATACAATGATAAAATCCTTGGAATATTTGATTGTAAAGATAGGATATGACCCCTAAAATCTACAGATTGTGGAAGATATAATCAAGAAGAAAAATGTAGATATATCAGCATTGAAGAAGGAGCTGAAGATGTGGTTGAAGAAACAACATCTGAAGAAAAATAACAAGCTACAAAAACATCTATTGTCCCTTTAGAGGCTCTAACCCTTACATCCATTCCTGCATCAACAACTTCAACAGCTAGCACAAGATATGCCGCATGTCAGTTGGAAAAATTAGTGGATAACATATCATTACAAACAAAGGAAATTAAAAGACTCCAGGCTCAAAACAAAAATTTTCAAGATCAGATGATAAGGACTGAGACAACCCATGCAATAGAATCACGGAGAAGTCAGAAGCAGATAGAATTTTTATAGAAATCTCTAAGGGAATCCTCCACTGGCAACACCTTGGGTCAAATTAAAAAAATCATATGGACGAGCATCATTGAAGCCATGAATGAAATATGGCCATAAATCCAGATTATTTTTTAGCAAAAGGACTTCATTGAGAAAGCCAATAAGGTCATTTTAGATATAAATGAAGAATAGGGAGAGATGCCAGATACAACTAACAAAATAATTAAGTTTTTGAATTCCTAAAATAGGTATGAACTTGATGATCTGGGAGTACATGAAAAGACAGAAAAAATTTTGGAGGTGAAAAAAGTCCCTAGAAAAAGGAACTTGGTGCAACAACTTGAGGAAAAATGTCATCGGTTGGAAATTATAGTCAGCAGATTTTTCAACAGAATTGAGCCAATAAGTAAGAGGGGCTTGCCTTATTAGTTTGTTATCAATGACAAACTAATAGCTAGAGATGATTATGTGAAGAAGCTCAAGGAAATTACAAAGGACACAACAAAATTTTCAAAAATTAAAGGTGCTATGATAGGGAGATATTTTGTAGAAGCTATGAGTAACGATATTTTCATCCAGCATGAGATAAAGCATATCGTCATGGTCAAACCCACATTTTCTAGATACATGGAGCTAGATGAGATCTATCAAAATGCCACAAAGATAATAATTCTCGATGAAGATCAGTGGGATAAGTTGTGCGAGTACCAGGAGGAGTAAAGAGCAGCTACATCCAGCACAACAACTAGCGTAACAAAACACATAGTTCATGCAACAACAGTTTCCTAGACAAAAAATGCTAGATGTTTAGATATATTCAAAAAAATCCACCTTTTTGGATCACATTGGTAAAATAAAATTATTTTGTAATTAATAAAAACGTTGTCTGTTTGATACAACATTCTTTGTAGAATCAGTTTAAATACTTCATGCATTCGAAGTATCATGGGTTGGACTCTGATCATTGTAATCATCTTCGTTTGAGATTTGTACTTTTTAGAGCTGCTAATACATCAATAATAAGAAGAGAATTCACAGGACACTTATGATATATGTTATTGGTGATGTTTTTCCTTTTGTAACAATTTTTTTCATTGTTTCTCCTACTGTACATCATTTTAATCTAATTGTCAAATCGTAAGTGAAGAATAAGATTTTTTATCTAAACATCTTATTTCTAGCTGTATCTACAATATATATGTTTTCTTCTGAAGTTTGATTAAGAAATTCTTGAATTCTTTTCAATCACTACTGAATTCACCATTGCTTCATTTCATAATTCACTTAGAATTAAATATGCAGTAATTGTAACTAGCTCGTCCTGACTACTTTTTGAAAACTTGATGCAACATCTATCCTTTATTTGACTGCATAGCCCAATGGAAATTAATTATTTCAAAAAATATCATCTATCCAACCAATAAAACAAACAAACGAACAATTCAACACTATCATAAATAGCCTAATATTAATTAAAGAAACAAAGCTAAATTATAAATATATATCCATCCCTGAAGCTGGCAGGGCTAGATCTCAGCTTTAACAATGGTTTTGATGTCGTCGTATATAATTATTCTACAAATCTTAAACTTATAGAATAATAACACCACCAACCCCTACAGTTCACACAGACACAAGGGAAGTTTCAGAACAATCACCATAAGAAATGGTCCACATACCTACAACATTTCCACATAAACATTAAGTACAACAAGGGAAACACTAATAACATTGCATATTGCCTCAGCCAACCATCGGTCATGGCACTAACCATTGTGCTTCACTCTTGTGGGTACAAGACTTCAGAGTGGCTGCATCTGTACAAGAGCGATCCAGAATTTGGAAACACATACCAGACACTCCTCGAAAGCAAGCAAGTTCAAAATTTTCACCTATAAGATACACTATTATGTCACCTAGGACACCTTTGTGTTCCTTCAAATGAGCGTGCCAAGATGATTTGGGAGGCGCACTACAGTCGAGTCGTTGGACACTTCGGAGTAGAGAAAACAATGGCAGTGCTATAGAAGTATTTTTATTTTCCAAACCTTCGACATGATGTTGGGAAGTACATCATATCCTGCACTTCTTGTGCCATTTCCAAACCAACCATCAAGAAGCAATATCTATATACTCCTCTTCCTACTCCTAATCGACCTTGGGAATCCATCTCCATGTATTACATGCCAAGCCTCCCTTCGACTCAGCATGGCGATGATTGCATTTTCGTGGTCGTCGAAAAATTCTATAAAATGGCCATTCTGGCGGCCTGCAAGAAAAGTGTCATAGAAGAAGCCACTACTAAGCTCTTATTTGAATGAGTGTGGGTACACTTTGGGATCCCACAGTCCATTATCTCAGATTGGGACAGCAGGTTCCTAAGTACATTTTGGTCAAGTCTCTGATCGATGTTGAATACAAAGCTCAGTATGTCCATGACTTTCCACCCCCAAATTGATGGCTAAACAAAGGTCATAAACAGGATGATAATACATATTTTGTGCATGTAGAACTCGAAGAATCCTCACACATGGGACGAAAGCCTCCCCTATGTCCAACACAACTATAACAGAGCTCTCCATAGCTCAACTGGACACAAACCCTTTCAAGTGGGGTTGGGATTCCAACCACTATGTCCCATTAATGTGGCCATACCAATTGCAGATTCTTAAGCAAATTCAACCCATGTCCATTATGAAACCAATAGGGATAAAAATTTCATTGAGAAAATCCAGCACATCCGCCAATAGGTCCATGACATATTGTACAAAGTCAATGATAAGTTAAAGAAATGACATGATCAACATTAGGTGCCACACAAGTTCCATGTGGGCCACAAAATTTGGCTACATTTGTAGAAGGAGTGTCTCGTCGGGCCCCATCATAAGCTTCAACTGCTCCGATATGGGCCATACACCATCACCAAGGTTGTAGGGGACAATGCTTTCGAGCTCAAAATTCCATCATTCCTTGGACTGCACCTAGTGTTCAATATGGACCGCCTTCAACCATACTTTCCACCATTACTGGACACATCGGACATTGTAGAAAAACTCACAACAATAGAGCTAAACCCCAACTGCATGGAATAGGCCACAACTGATAAAATCATGGACACACAGATCAAGAACACTCGCCAGTAGAATATACAACTGTATCGGGTTTTCAAAGCTGTCCAACTCCTTTACCAAGGCAAGTGGCTCACTAGGGACCAAGTTCAACAGAAGTTTTCTCATCTCATGTAGGCACTCAACGCAATGGGGACCATTGCTTCCTAAGGGGGGATGATTTATCTAGGTGGATATTGGTGGCCACCTGCCTATTCCACTTGGACCCCACCATTGTTTCTTTCAGTTTTTCAGTTTCCTTAATTGTACCACAATATACTATTTTTTGCAGTTTTTCAGATCCTAAACTTTCAAAGTCATTTTGAGGCAATAAATACATTTTTAGGTAAAACAGAGAGACTAGAAAAGTTTCAAAGTAAATTTTATGTTTTTTTTCAACCTCCTCTTTGAGATCTTTGAAATGAGGTATTATGATATACAAACGGAGATCATATGCCAAAGTTATGACCCTGGGAAGTTTTTGTTCCAACTTACCCCAAGAGGGCCGACAAGCTTTTGGTGCTTCATCTCCTAGGGTTAGGTGTTGATTTATGGTAGCATCGGATGTGCTCTAGCCTTGTAACTTTGTATATAGGCTAAAACACATGTATTCCATAATACCCAGAAATGGTTTGGGAAAATTCCACTTAGAGATGGTTTAATTAAATTAATTAATCGTTTTTTAATGTTTTCCTAAGTCTAAACTTAGGGAAATTGATTAATTAAAGGATATTAATTAAACCAAGTGTGAATCTTCTAGATAAATTCATGGATCACATCCAAGTTAATCTTAGCCCTTGATTATGTTTTAATGTTAGTCGTTGAAGGGTCAAGAGAATAATATAAGAAGGAGGGTGAGGAGCCTATGGAAATTACGTTGAGCACATTGAGCATTTGACATTTTCGAGTTTGTGTGAGGAGACACAGCTTTTGGTTAGGATCGAATCACTAGGGCAGGGTTTTCTAAGTGATTTTGATTCAGTGATCAAATTCAGAGAGGGGCAAAAGCAGCAACTGGTCAGGAGCACCAGGGGTGAATTGCAGAGAGAGACAACATTTACGAAGAGAGAGACAATGCAGTTTTCTGAAGGGGTGACATAGTCCCTGAAGGGAATCAAGAAAAAATAGTAGAGTGTCTTCCAGAGTCAGTTCGAAGATAGCTAGAGTCTGGGGTTTCTTAGCCAGGAGGGCCAAAATCCAATCTCAGATTAGCTTGATTAGTTGCAAAGAGAGGTGACGCAGTTTCTCAGGCTTACCCATGCAGGCTTACGTAGTTCCAACATAGGCACTCAAGCAGAGGCAGAGAGGGGCTTCACCAGTGCTATTTAGATCAGCTGGAGAATTTTAGAGTGAGGTATATCTCACAATTACATTTGTTTTCTAGATTTATCTGAAGGGTTTTCCATATATTGGCACCCTAGTTGTACTCAAGATACTATTACTTAATAATATAAAACCCTCAGATATGTTGCACTGGTTTTCCCGAGTTGGGTTTTTCCAGGGACTTAGTCCAAAAATAATTGTGTCAAATGTGGATTTTTTTCATTGTATTTTCTTCATATTGTTTCAGCACTTAGATTTATTCCGCAGTATCATTTGTGTAGACTGCTTCAAAAATTACTTTAATATTTCACTATAATGAAATAATTATGAAACATAATAGGAGAAGTAATTCAGATTGTTATAGTAGGAATCCAGATTTAGGATTTTTCACATTAGGTTTTTGGATGTTTATGGTTTCTCAGTGTTTCTCAATGATAAATTGACTGGTGGAGCCTCATTGCAACATAGTTCAAAATGTAGTTTCCACATCTCTTCTCAGAGATAAGCTACCGATGCTCGAGCTAGTAATGTTTGTAAGCATATTTCAGTTCTTTCATATTAATGAAACGAAGTGTTATTTCTGCTGCATCTCTTTATTTATGGTTCTATTTGTATTCTGTTGTGTTCTTATCTAAGTTCGAATTAGTGGTATTAGAGAAGTTTGCTCTTTCTCTGTTTGTCTTTTCATGTCCTCGACGAGGTCAGGGTATAAGGAGTTAGATATCGAACTAGTTGAATGTTTGCAAGACCAGCCTCACAATCCTCGATGACCTCCCATGGCGGAAGAAAATAAAGACGAGGGTGCATGAGTTCCTTTCAAAATATTTCAAGAAGAATCCTCGAGCGACAGAGGAATGCAATGATGGACAAATTTTCCAAGATCCTTCGTTGAATGCGCACAAGCGACACATCTTCATCCGACAGCCACTCTGGAGATGCCACTCTCTTCAAGGTACAAGTTAACTTTAAAATTCCCATATTTTAAGGCCAGATAGATGCAGACACCATAGATAGATGGTTAAATATGTTGGAAAGATATTTTTTAGTTCATGATTTTTCCAATAAGGAAAATATTACTTTTGTGCTCCTCAAAGCCGCCCCCCATGTCAAGGACTGGTGGTAAACCTACTGCGAATCGAGGGACGAGAGAGAACGCTCACTGTTTTTAGCCAAACCCACTTGGAATTCTTTCTGAGATGCCATCAATAAAAAATATTACCCCATGGGGAGATATAAGGAAAAGTATATACAATGGACTACGCTACGGAAATAAAGGGATAAAGATGTGCATGAACTGATGAATCTATTCCATAGCCTACACACAAAGTTGGGAATCAAATATTCAGACAAAAATCAGGTGCTTAAATATCACAATTGTTTGCACAAATAAATTCAGGAGGAAATGGATTTCCTCGACATCTCCTCACTTGGTACAACATACCGATATGTTTCCAAGATCAAGCATAAATTCAAATAGAAGAAGCAAGACATTGGATATGCAAATCTGAAGCAAGGTAAAGGCACCCAAAAACTACAGAACAAAGGACAAAGCCAAGGCAGGGCGACCCAAGACAACCTCTCGAAGCCACAAGAAAAAAAAAAACACCCCGAGGACAAAGAAGGACATAGGAAAGTGGTGTGAGTTCCATAAGAGTGCTACTCACAACACAAATGAGTGTCAGGCCAAGCAGTCACTAGTGGCCGAGCTAAAGGCTTCAAAATGAGATGCATGCTCTGACTTCAAGTCAAAACCCACCAAGGGGAATGACAAAGGGAAGAAAATTATTGACGTATTTCCCAATGCCACTGTTGCCACCACCAAGATCCAGAAGGATGATCTAGAAGAGACATAGGAGGGGGGCCACCTCTTCCACTCCTAGATGTGGGTGAAGGGTTCTCTGCTGTAGTTCATTGTCCACAACAGAAGCCAAAAGAACCTCATTTCAGTAAAGGTCATGAAGTGGTTGGTCCTACTGACCATATAACACTCGTAGCTATACACCATCGGGTGGCTTCACCAAAGACGAGATCTCCACGTTGGTCAGCAGTGTCGCCTTATCTACAACATCAAACCCTTCACAACTGAGGTACTATGATATGTTTCTCCTCTTGAAGTTTATGATGTATTATTAGGCCAACCATACTTGTGGAAGTGAAATGTTGTGTATGATTCTAGGCCCTGCGATGTTATTATTACTTTTGAAAATAGGTTTTACAAGATACTAGAGGTAGCACTACCTACCACCATCTCTTTGATCACCGTGAAGCAATGTAGTAAGCTCATTTCCAAGACCAAGAATTTTTTTTTCCTTATGATTTTCCCTTAGGGCACGAACAAGATATTGACCACGACCTCTAGACAGGGCTCCTCCGCATGGAATCAACATATGGACAAGGTCATGGAGGAGCACAAGGACATATTCACCTCACCCACAAGGGTACCTCTACAATGTCAGGTCAAGCACTCCATTTATCTGATCCCAAGTGCATCGCTACCCAATGGACCGATCTATCGATGCTTTGTTCTAGAGAACAATTAAATCAAGAGGCAGATTCAGGAGCTTTTGCGGAAATGGCACATCAGGCCAAGTTCATCACTCTGTGGGAGATCGATCGTGTTGGTACAGAAGAAGGACATGACCTAGAGACTCTGTATTTATTATCGGACACTAAACAAGATCATTGTCTGGAATAGGCATCCAATCCCATAGATTGATGACCTTTTGCACCAACTCAAGGGAGCCAAATATTTCAGCAAGATCAACTTGAAGTCTGTGTATCTCTAGGTACCAATCGAACCCTCTAATGTGTGGAAGACTACATTCAAATCCAAGGAGGGCCTATTTGAATGGTTGGGCATGCCTTTCAAAATGACGAATGTCCCCACAACCTTCACGAGATTGTTGGATGACATCTTTTGACCCTTCACCAACTCATTCGTGGTGGTGTATTTGGATGACATCCTAATCTTCAGCAAGAGCTGGGAAGAGCACCTCCGCCATAATCGAAAAGTCCTCAAATCTCTCTAACAACACAAGTTGTGTGCCAATTTGGAGAAATGAACTTTTGGTATGACTTAGGTTCAATATATGGGGTACATCATTGATGAGTGGGGTGTGCATGTGGACCTAGCTAAGATACAAGTCATTTGGTATTGACCAACCCCAACCACTCTAATAGAGCTCCACAAATTTCTGGGTTTTTCCAATTTCTACCGTAGGTTCATGTTGGGGTTCTCTCATATCACTTAGCCTTTGAGTCAAGTCACCAAGGGCAGAGTGAAAGAATTTTTTTTTTTTATGAATCCCAACATAAGGAATTTTCCGAGTTGAAGCATCGTCTCTGCTCTGCACCAGTGCTCACCAGACCTACAACAACCATTTGAGATCGAGACAAATGCTTCCAACTATGCTATTGGTGTAGTTAACTCTCAGCAGGGGTATCTAGTGGAATATCACAGTGAGACAATTTCAGACACAATCCAAAAGTATCCCACCTATAACAAAGAGATTTATTCCATTGTGAAGACTTTTCGATAATGGAAAAATGATATTATGGGGAAGGAAACAGTCATCCACACAGACCACCAACCCCTGCGGGTCATACATACACAAGGGAAGTTGCAAAATGGTCGCCATCAGAAATGGTCCACATACCTGCAACAGTTCCACTTGAACATTAAGTATAATAAGGTCAATGCCAATAATGTTGCAGATTTCCTTAGTTGATTGTTGGACATGGAGCTGACCATTGTGCTCCACTCTTGTGGGCAAGAGACTTTAGTGTGGCCACATCTGTACAAGAGTGATCCAGAATTCAACAAAACATACCAGACACTCTTGGAAGGAAAGCAAGTTCCAAATTTTCACCTCCAGGGTACACTATTATGTCACCTAGGACACCTTTTTGTTCCTTCAAGCAAGCAGGCCAAGATGATTTGGGAGGCACACTACAATCGAGTTGTTGGATACTTTGGAGTAGAGAAAACAATGGCAATGCTACAGAAGTATTTTTATTGGTTGTACCTTCGACACGATGATGGGAGGTGTTGTAACTCCTAGAGACAGCCTAGAGTTGCCATAGACCAGTGCCTAGGACATCTTACATAGCAGAGAGACACGATCATGTAATGGGAAAGATCTCAGTAGGACCGAGCTCTCGAACTATTTCTTCTCAAATGAGAAAACTAGAATTTCAATGGTATCCAATATTTCAGAAGCTTAAAGTTGTAGAGACAATTCTGAAAAAGCAAGATGTTAAGCCCCAACATAAATGCACAAGACAATTCCAAGACATTTCACTGTAGCAAGGGCTGGATTCTCGAATACTTCACAGAGAAGGATGATATAAGAGTATCTACTGAGAATGTAGAAGGAAGAAGATATTAATTGCTATAAAGACAGTATCCAGAAACACATGTTAACATGTGGTGGGCTTAAACATTAAGAATCCATACATGATAACCACGTTCGTAAATAATACTTCATAACATTCAATATAGCAGAAATGTGAATGGAGTGAAAATGGAACAACATATTACACCTGAGCCATATTTAAAGTGCCAAGAAGCTAATGAAATAAGTATCCACAGGGATAAATTCATAACAGAAGCAGCCAGCAACTCGCATTCCAGAATGCATACCAGATATATGGATATAAGCGAAATGAATAACTACACTACAGCACACCAGAGAGAATAACACACTATGAAGAATCAAGACCAAAATCCTTATCTGAAACAAAACTCCTTTTCATTGAGGCCCTACGGGCTCTTTGCATTCATATTAAGACGTTCACAAAATAGCTAAACAAGAAGGTCTTACACAGTTACTTCCTCCAAAATTTTTGGAACCTGTCTTTCTCATTTGATTTACCTTATATAGGATTTCTTCCATCTCAGCGAGAAGATATTTTGGGGAAAATATCTTCTTCGCATGAAAAAAATTAGTTAAATTTCACTTTCATAACAACAAAATTTTATGATGGGGAATCAAGCCTCCCATCATGTGTAAACAAACCCTCAGCCATTTTCAAAAACAAAAATTTAAACAGCTGTTTGGTGTAAAAAGTAAAATGCAAGAGTGGGGGAAAACAACCCACTCGAAACTTTAAAAGAAATAAACTGAGTAAAAGTAAAATGGGCCGTTAAAGCCACATCATGAGTTGACAGAAAAATCACAGGCGAGGCTGAGTGGAAGCAGTTGCTGATTCAGGCAGAGGCACGTTAGCGGAAGAACTGGTATGCTGACTCATAAACTGTGTCAGTCTCTACTGACTCTCCAAAGTTGGCTCAGGCATCGCTGAGAGCCCCTCCACCTCGATAAAGGCTTCGCCGAGAGCGTGAAAACCTACCCCGATAGGGAGCCGATGCCTGATCATGTAAAGGAGATTAAACTCCTTTTGGAGGACCGTAACAATTGTGTTAGCTTTGAGTTCAGTCGCTTTTCCCATCTAGAGGTCAGTCCAATCTTTTTCCATTTGCAAGCGCGTTGTGTATTGGTCCAGAGGCAAAAGCACGGCAGGGGCGGTCAGTTCCCAGTAGGAAGGGAGTCCGGCTGTCATGATTTCATCCCATACCTTGTCAAACCGTTCGACACTGTCGACCACCTGTTGAAGGGCTCTTGAAGCTGCTGCTCGGGCCTTCTCTTTATTGATGATCTTATGACATTCGATTACCTCTATGAATCGGCTGGAGATACCGTGTTTCTCCAAGTCATTTGCCCTTAGCTCGTAAAGAAATGAGATGTACTCCCCAGCATGTTGAGCTCTGTTAGGCAGATCAACCCCTACCTCCTGCAACTTTCTATTGAGATAGGGGATAGTAGACTTGTGCTCCCCTATCGTTGTCAAAAACTCCCATTGCTCGGTTACCGCCGTGATTATATCTGACCAGATTATGCTTCTGGCCTCGAGAAGGGTGAGGTTCCCCTTTGCTTGACTTCTCATGTCAGCAATGGTTCTCTGCTGCTCTGCCGTGACCTTCTTCTCTTGCTCAACTTCCTTCTGTAGCCCCTCGACTGTTCTAGCATTTTCGGCCAGGGAACTCTCCAATTGTGCGATCTTTTGTCTGGCCGTGGATGCTTGTTCTTCCAGTACTTCAATCTTAGCTCTGGCTGTGGACAGTTGTGCTGGAAATGAGCTGACTCCACTTGACACTTCAGCCGTCTGGCAGCTGTGCGAATCCCACCTGGCTTGTAGCTCTGTTGCTTTGTCTTGTAACTCGCTGATCTTTTTGACCATCTTTTCTTTCTCTTCCCTCTCCTTGGATAGCCTAGCAGATAGCTTTGCTTTCTCTTCCTCCGCCTATACCAATTCAGCTGTTTGAACATGATGCGAGGCAGGTATACGAGCCTGTCTTTTTGCGGATGCGACTTCCTTCTGCAACTTATTTATGAGTGCTGCCTGTGCACCTTTTCCTCCTTCATCTGAGTTCTTGATTTGGTCCTCGAGAACACGCACCTGGTGTGCGTTGGCATGGTAAGAAACTTGTTCAGCTACTAAGGATGCCCTCAGCTGGTCATGTTTCTGTTCTAAATTCCTTAATGCGAGGGTGAGCTGCATTAGTTTATCCTTCATCATGTCGCAAACTGTTTGAAACAGGTCACACATGTCATTGGCTGGTACCTTCTGCATGTCAATGGCAATTTCAAGCACCTTATAACTAGGAACATCAGAATGAGGGTCCAGGATGGCCTCTGCCATAGACAATACCAGGCTTTCAGTATCCGCGTTGATAGAGGCGGAGAGCCTGGTATGATATTTTTCCACATACCCCCCTAATTCAGCCTTGTACCTGTCTCGGATTGCTTTATTCGTCTGCTCCCTTTCGCTTGGCCTGCACGAAGTGTGCTCAATGATGGCCTGCGTAACCTCTGTGTAATCAGAGGAAGTGGCGTTGTCTCTCAACACTGTTATCCCTGCCTTGCCTTTATCGAATTCACCAAACTTCATGAAGGGTTCCAGTAATTTCCCTTCTCCTATGACTTCCACTTCACTGGTGGCCGTCCTTTGCCTCTTGGGCGGTGGTGCTGCTCCGGAGGTACCTGCCTCTTCTTCACCGGAGCCCCTGTTCACTTCCTCCTCTTCCCTTGTAGCAGATGAATCTGTCTCCATCTGCGAAAACAAGGGCCAAATTTCAAGGTTAGCCCTCCATTCCATAAATGGCCTCGGCTCATGTATGTAGGGTGTAGACCTGTTCCTTTTCCTTTTTTTTGAAATGATTTCTTGCAGGTCATAAGCCCAGCTTTTCCCCAGCGTCAGGTCCATATTTTGCAGCATTTTTTCAGCAATTGGGAGGGCATGTCTTGAGTTTACCACGAAGGGGCCGATTTGGATAGGAAGCCTTAGGATGTAGCCTTTCTTAGCAGGGACAAAATGGAGCTGGTCGGCTTTGAGGGCTTGCCGGATGTATTCGAGGGCGTAAACTTGTCAGACGGGGAAAACTGGCAACCGGTATGGGGCAACTTCGGCTCCATAGACTCGAATTTCAGTGCAGTCTTCAGAAAGAAACCAATCTCCGGTACACTAGTATTTCCCGGCTTGCAGCCAGCGTTTCATTTCTGGGAAAACCCTAGGGGAAGGCGAGTCATGAATGATGGTATAGGCGATGGACATGAAAGTGTTCACAAAGTTCACATAGCCCTCTCCCTTAGGTAATTGACGGACGGAGAAATTCCAATCAAAGACTGGTCTGGGTTGGGAATTCTCAGAATAGACTTTGTCTAACCCCAAATGGTCGAACTTATCTGCATGCTGGAACAAGAAGAGGTAAAACACCATTGAGCAGAAGCGGAACTGGTGGGTTTGTGAGAGCTCCTAGAATTGGGTTAGGATGGTCGAGGAGAGGAAACCAGGAATGTCCAAGACAACCCCATTCTGTGACATGAGCCATAAGAAGCGAACGCATACTATAGAAATGTCTTCCGGGCTCCCTATCCCCAAAAGGCCAGTGATGAGAGAGAGAACGGGTCGAACCTCTTTGACGAACAGACTTAGTGAAAACGGCTCTAATGTAGGCAGGGAAGTTGCATGGTTGAAATTTATGGAAGATATGAAGGCACGACGAGCTTCCCTTGGTTGTTTAATGAACTGGGTTGCCAAGGTTTCGTCTTTGAAGCTGACATATGTGTCGCTGGCAGGGAAACGGAGGGCCTGTCTGATAACATCGGGAGAAAGGGAAAAAACCCTATTCCCTTGAGGGGAAACGAAAGCGCCCCGATGTACATCAAAGGAATCTCTGACCCAAGTAATGAAATCAATACAAGAATGGACCTGAGGGGTGATTTGGTGGTATAAGCCCGACACGACAACCCGGAAACGGTCTGCATTCTTGCAATAGCGGCCGAAAAGCAGGGGTTTGATACTGCGTATATCAAAAGGGTATTTTGGGTCGCAGATACCAGACTGCAAGTCATAGAGGGGTTCAAAACCAGGGGGGTTCCTAGACTCACGGACCTGGAGAATTTCTGGCTCGTTCTTCTTGAGCGTTCCCCTCCCCATGGCTGACATTTTAAGAATTCGAAAAAAGAGAAAGGAAATAGAGGGAAAATAGATAATGGAATACCTGAACAAAGGGTGACACTGCTTGGGAAAGCGACGCGGGGAACCCTGACAGTGATTGGGGTAGACCAGGCGCTCTTCCCTACTCGGTATTTGCCGTAGATAGTAACCTGTGTCTTTTTACTGGAGTGAAATACGGGAGTTGTTACTACTAGAGCGGGTTGTTCGAGCTAAAAAGGCGGGTGAGTAGGATGACTGAAGGCAAGTGTCGTAAGGACAATGACAATGAGACACGTGGCACATGGGGATTGGGGGTGTCAAGGTGTAGGTGTGCGCCTCGTGTCAGGTTTAAGGCTGGTACAGGTCTCAGTACCAGCTGACCTAATAAACTTTACCTTACCTTTTTTCGATGTATGCTATCCAATTCTTGCCACTTGTGATTTCCTACGCCAAACTAACACATGACTTTCCCTGCCGTGAGGGTCTGCCTTTGCTCCACCACGTCATCACATCACGCGGCATGTTCTTACTACCCCTTTCCAACGTTGAGTCTCCACCATGCTACGTGTCACCATTCCGCGGGGGTATGGATCTCGTCCTTTCCCCGATGCTCGACCCCCTCGGAATTTCCCCACGTGCGTTCTCACGTGGCAGCAATTTCTTTTATTACGTCGGTCTTGCGTTTAGTGCTGCGCTCCTTTTACTTTTATATTTCCTGTTTGCTTTATGACTTTACACTCCATCCTTTGCGTTATTTCCCCATTGGCTTTAATACATTTGGCTTCCATTACCTTTTCCCCTTTTGAGCCACTTTTGAAATATTTCTCCATTTGATATAAAGTTTAATTCATGGCTTGTCAACCTTTCGATACACCCGTGATTAATGTTAAAGATTGAACAACATTGGCTCCTCCTGGGGACGACACGTTTGTCCTCGAATGTGTCGAGAACCACGCAGACCGCTTGTCTATCTTCTTTTCACACCACTTTTCCAGCTCTTGTGACTTCTCCCTGGACAGATCATCATGAATCATGCATTACTTGATGAAAACGAAAACAGCAACTAATGTACAATATAATACAATCAGGATTTTTCAGCCTGCTTCAGAACTGAAAATACGGTTTGAGGAAATGCCCATTTACAGGGGCTTCCAACAGATCTCTCTGCAAATTCTCCAGCTTAAAGGTATTATTTCCTCCCTGTTCTGTAATCTTGAAGGGGCCGAACCAAAGGGGGTCAAATTTACCATGCTTACCTTTATCGGCCCTTCGTACATCCACCTGAGAACTAAGTCTCCCACCTGTAGCTTTCTATCCTTGGTATGCTGATCAAACAACTCTTTCATCTTCTCCTGGTATTCCACAAGTTTCTGGTTCACCTGACTACACGTTTCTTCGAGTTCTACCAGCTGATTGATTCTTCTGGTCATACCATCCAGTTCTTCCTGAGTCTCCTGCATGAAACGAGCAACAGGTAAAGCTAATTGTATAGGGAATATAGTTGCTCGCCCGTATACTAGCTCATAGGGAGATTTTCCAGTTGCCCTTTTACTGGTTATCTTGTTTGCCCACAGAGCGAACTTCAGTTGGGAATCCCAGTTCCTCTAGTTTTCATTTATTGTCTTCTTTAGGGCTCTGACCAACGTTTTGTTTGATGATTCCGCCAAACCATTTCCCTGTGGGTAGTAGGCTGTAGAGTGGCCCAGAGTGATGTTATATTGCTGAAAAAAATTCACAAATTTAGCAGATTTGAAAGCTTGGGCATTGTCAGTTACTATTCTAGCAGGACATCTGAACCTGGATATAATGTTCTCCTCCATGAACTTAATTATCACCGTATCTGTAGCATTTCGTGCAGGTATGGCTTCCACCCACTTCGTGAAATAATCTGTGGCAGTCAGGATCCATTTGTGCTGCCCACTTGAGGGTGGGTGAATCTCGCCTATGAAGTCAATCCACCACTGTTTGAAAGGTTCATCAACATGCACAGGAATCAAGGGTAGGGCTGCTAACTTCTGCTTTTCAGCAAACTTCTGGCACTTGTCACATGCTCTGACCCAAGCGAAGACATCTCCAAACAATTTTGGCCAGTAAAAACCAGCCTTCAGAATTTTCTGAGCTGTGCTCCTCTAGCTATAATGTCCTCCACAAATTCCCTCATGGAATTCGGTTATTATGTTCTTCACTTCACCTTCTATGAGGCATAACAGCAGTATGCCTGAAAGATCTCTCCAATATAGCTGACCATTGGCAACTACATACTTCTGCGATTTCAGCCTCAATGCTCTGTATTTGGATTTATCACAGCTGGGTGGGCAGCTGAGTGTCAGGAGGTACTCAACTATTTCTTTGTACCAAGGACTAGTAAGATACTTCATCTGTATTTTCTGAGTGGCCATTTCCACCTCTTGTCTCCCTGTCAGCTCCTCAGAATCTTCATTTGCAACCATGGATAAGTGGATGCCCAAAGCTTGATGATTTGATTCTGACAAAATCTTTGCTAGCCCCTATCCTTTAATTAACTTGGTGGGTCTGATGTCCAGATCATATTCCTGTATCTTTGCAATCCACCTGCCCCTTTTGCCTTCACTGTCGCCCTGAACGAGGATATCCTTAACCGCTGCGGTGGGTACAAAAGCAGTAACGTGGGACTGCAGAATATACATGCGAAATGCCTTGAGGGACTTTACCAGGGCGTAAGCCTGCTTCTCCAGTATGTTGTATTTCAGCTCTGTGTCATGAAGCACCTAACTAAAGAAAGCAATGGGTTGCTCATACCCATCCTTGTTTTTCTGTAAGAGAACTCCGGCTACCGTGTGCGGTGATGCAAAAGAGAAAATCATAAAAGGTTTAGTAAAATCTGGCTTTGCCAGCACGGGAGCCTCAGCAAATGCATTCTTTATCCTGGCAAAGGCCTGTCTTGATTCTGGTGCCCATTTCACCTCATTATCTTTCTTTAACATATCTGTTATGTGTCTAACTATTTCAGCATAGTTAGGAATAAATCTTCTGAGAAAACTGATACGTCCTAAGAACACCTGGACCTCTTTCTTATTCCTGGGGAGGGAGATACCATTTATAGCTTCCACCCTTTTAGGATCGATTTTGACCCCATCTTTAGTTACTATGTGTCCTAGGAGCTTACCCTCTTCTAATGCAAAGAAATTTTTTTGAGGATTTAGGGAAAGTCCATACCTTCTGCATTTCTCAAAAGTCCTCTGTAGATGCTGAATGTGCTCGGCATCATCTTTCGAAAAGACTGTTATATCATCCAGGTACACCACCAGAAACTTGTCCTGTTCTCCAACAAAGGTTATTTCCATAGCCCTCTGAAATGTGGCTCCAGAGTTAATTAGCCCAAAAGGCATCCTAGCGTACATAAATGTTCCCCAAGGCATGGTGAAAGCAGTCTTTTTCTGGTCCTCCGGAAGTATAGCCACCTAATTATAACCCGAAAAGCCATCCATCATAGACATCCTAGAGGCCCCCACCACCTTCTGCAGAACGTGGTCCATCTTTGGTAATGGGTAATTATCCTTCAGGGAGGCTCTATTCAAGTTTCTGAAATCCACGCACAGCCTTATTTCTCCATTTTTCTTCCGGACAGGGACTAAGTTTGCCACCCATTTAGAGTATTTCAATGGCACAATTATCTTAGCCTTTAACAGCTTCTTGATTTCCTTCTCAATGGAGGGGAGTAACATAGGGTTAATTTGTCTGAGCTTCTGTGTATGGGGCCTTGCATCTGCCTTCAGGGGAATCTCATGCTGCAGAATGCTGATATCAAATGTCTTCAGGTCTTGATACGACCATGCAAACACATCTCTATAAGACTGAAACAATTGCAGATACTTCACTTTGTAGTCATCAGGGACCTTTCTGGATAGCTTCACAACTTTGGGTTCAGCTTCAGTACCCAGATTTAGGTCTTCTACCTGTTTTTCATCTGTCATTTTGCTAGGCTGCCTGGAGACATCATTTTTGTCAAACAACCTTTCCAGGGGTACCAGGCCTCTAGGGATGATGTTTCCCTTGAGCTGCAAAACTTTACTCCCAGCCATCTTTTCTTCCCACTGGTTTTCTGATTCATCCTCAGCATCATCTTCATCACCACAGTCGATTTCCATATTAGAGAATTCCCCCACCGTCTCTAGAAATATTTTCACTTGTTCATCATCCTCAAACACTTTCCAGTGTTTTACATTGTCTGGAATCGATGGTCTGTACCTTACTTCTATCTCATACCTTAGGAGGGGATTTTGAGGTGGACGAAAGGTGCTCGCAGCTACTGCAAGTGAATCTGCCATCCTATTCTGCTCCCGGGGCATGAACTGAATATTGAAAGCTGAGAAAAAATTCTCCACCATATCCCATACTTCATTTCTGTAGGCCCTTAAACGAGGATGTTTTGCTTGACATTGGTTTCTAATCTGCCGGGCCACCAATTCTGAATCACCCAGGACTTTCAGGGTTTGTATATTCATGTTTCTGGCTGCTTGTAGCCCTAACAAAAGTGCTTCATACTCAGCCACGCTATTGGTGGCTTCATACTCTAATTTGAAAGAGAGTGGGACCCATCTGCCTGTAGGGGAAATCAACAAAACACCGGCACCGTTACCTTCCCTCGAATTTGCCCCATCAAAATGAAGAGTCCATATCCATGTCTCAGGACCTTCTGGAGATTACTGAGCCTTTATTTGACATAGGGAAGGTTCCTGAGCATAGCAGTAGTCTTCCTCTAACATCAAACATGAAAAGTCTTTATCCTTACTATAGACCGGTGAATTCTCTGAACTGTCAGCTTTGGTAACTGTTTTTACAAATCTGGTCTCTCTGTATAGTCTCCTCTCCTGCCCGCCAAAGATTGGAATGGTAGCATATGTTAGGTCTAGCTTGATAGACCCCCCAATTTTTGTTCCCCAGGACCTTGATAGTAACATACCAAAACGGGCTAGGATGTCCGCCACCACAATGTCCATTACTACACTTTTAGCTGGGATTTGGGCCAGGTTGACCACCAGGTCCTTAATCATGCCTAAGCACTTAACTCTTTTCGAGTCAAACGAGTACAGGTCTTGATATGGACGAGTGATCTGGAGTCCTAATTGTTCCATGACAGACAGAGGCATAAGATTATGGGAGGCTCCCGAATCTAGCATGCAGTTGTGTAGCAATAGGTCATGGATTACCAAAGACACGTAGAAAGGAGGTGTAGTGGGGTCTAATTCTTCGACATGTGGGCCAAACACTACCATAGGTCTTTATTCTTATAAGTTAAGACTGTCAGGAATATATATTACTTCTGGGGGAAGCATGAAGGAGGTGACCTGTGACTGATATGCAGGTTGTTTTAACAATTCAGTTAGGGGGACTGGGATTTTAACTTTCTCAAGTTCTTTTTGTAAACTGAAAGCTGGGGATGGCTTATCTATCGACACCTCTTTAGATTCTTTCTCCTTACAGACTGTGCTGTGTGGGAGGGGCTTGACTTCTTTTATGACTGGTTCGACCTCTTTCATAACTAGCTTAACACTAGGAGGGGTAGTTGCTTGTGAAGATGAAGAAGCTTGAGTATCAAAATGCAGAGGTTGGCTAAGAGGTTTCTTACCTTTCTGAAGAACTTTCCACTCAGTTTCTTCTGGAGCAGGTGTTGACTTCTGGGGTGTATCCTCCTCTTCATCTTGAGTGCGGGTTCTCTTTCTAGAGGACCTGAGGTCGTACTTTCTGTTGAACTGAGCTTGCATGAAGTCAATGAACTACTTACAGTAATCATCAATCTCGGGCTCTTCAGCGTCCTCGTTGGTCTTCTGTTCAGAGTGAGCTTGCTCTTCGCCCTCCTCACTTTCATGCACTGGACATTCTATGTCATCACTGTCTGAGAAAACAAGACATGCCTCCTCTTGTTCATAGGTAGGGTCTTCAGGAGAAGCCTCTACTTGCCCCTCCAAGTATAGAGGATGTGGTACTTGTCCTTGTTGCTCCTGCTGTCCCCTCTGCAATATCTGCAAGGGTGGTTTCCTATGTTGAGGATTGAATCCTCTGTTTGGGGCACTCTGGAAATTCTTTGAGGAAGAATTCTTGGTCTCCATCTCAAGTTTGACCAACTTGCTTGAGAGGTTCTTAATCATTCTATTCATTTCCTCAATCTTGTCATTTTCCGAATCTCTGTCTTGTCCTGAGGTGGATACTTCTTCTTTTCCCCTCCTTCTAACATCATGCTCTTGTTTCCCTTTGGATTTTCCAGTCGAGACAAAATTTGCTTCTATCTCCAACGCGTCTGTCTGTGCATCGTCCAGAGTGGCTGGCTTTCTCTCTCTCAGTGAGAAACCAAATTCAGAGTCAAATGCTGCCACAAAAACGACCTTGGCAGCAGTCTGATGAGGCTTCATCTCAGAGGGGAGACTCAGGTACAATTTGTTAAATCTTCTAATAAATTCTGATACCCCTTCATTGTGCTTCTTTTTCAGAGTGTTAAACTCGGTAAGAACATCCCCATGATCTTTCCTTTCCCCCCACTTTTTGATGAAAGCATCCTCCATTGCCTCCCAAGTGTTGATAGAATGAGCTCCAAGGGTTTTGAACCATTTTCTGGCTTCCCCATCTAAGGATTTCACGAACAGCCTTAGAACTACGTCCAGATGCTCCACACTAAAATTCTCTGCGAAAGAGAAGAAAATTTTGACATGCTTCTGTGCTTCAATGTTGTTCTCACCACTAAATCTGGGCAGAATCTTTAAATAATCCTGTGGCATGTCATTTAGAACTGCAGGCAGCTGCAAAGGAGCATATCGGTTTTGCAAGAAGCTAGGAACATTAGCCATTGGAGGAGGAGGTGGAGGTAATGCAAGAATCTGAGCTGTGAGAGGAGGAGGAGAAGGTGGAAGTGAAGTATGGATAATGATGGGGATGTAGTGAACATCAGCTTGAGGGGTTGACGAGAATGTCGGGCTATGAACAACAGATATTTCAGTAACTTCCTTAATCTCCTCAACTTCAGGGGTAGGGTGGAAAGAGTAATGCGGAGTATAGCTAGACTCGGCTTCGTCTTTGATATGGGTGCCCCCCCGAGATGGGCTCTCTGAATAGTAACCAGTATCTCTTATGATAGGGTTAGAGCCTTGTATTTGGGCATTTTGAGAAGAAGAGGACGGGAGATATGGAAAGTTTTCTAGGGAGAATTCAGGAATCTCGGTATGAACTGACTGCCTTTCCCTCCAGCCTCTTCTATGTAGGATTCTTTCTGGGTCAGACACAGAAGGTGTCCTTGACTGAGATGTATCTGACCTTAAGTGTGGCTTACGGGGAGCCAGGAATGCAAGCAGGTTTAACTGTAAAACGATTGTGGAGTCGCCAAGGTGAGGGGTGCACAACTCTCCACTCTTCTTGCTCACCTAACTGAAGAGTGAATGGGTTTTTTCGAGGGCCAGGGATCTTAAATTTCTTCAACTTTGTCCCCAGCAACTGCGCCAAAAAGATGTTGTAACTCCTAGAGACAGCCTAGAGTTACCATAGACCAGTGCCTAGGACATCTTACATAGCAGAGAGACATGATCATGTAATGGGAAAGATCTCAGCAGGACCGAGCTCTCGAACTATTTCTTCTCAAATGAGAAAAATAGAATTTCAATGGTATCCAATATTTCAGAAGCTTAAAGTTGTAGAGACAATTCTAAAAAAGCAAGATGTTAAGCCCCAACATAAATGCACAAGACAATTCCAAGACAGTTCGTTGTAGCAAGGGCTGGATTTTCGAATACTTCACAGAGAAGGATGATATAAGAGTAGCTACTGAGAACGTAGAAGGAAGAAGATATTAATTGCTATAAATACAGTATCCAGAAACACACGTTAACATGTGGTGGGCTTAAACATTAAGAATCCATACATGATAACCACGTTCGTAAATAATACTTCATAACATTCAATATAGCAAAAATGTGAATGGAGTGAAAATGGAACAACATATTACACCTGAGCCATATTTAAAGTGCCAAGAAGCTAATGAAATAAGTATCCACAGGGATAAATTCATAACAGAAGCAGCCAGCAACTCGCATTCCATAATGCAATACCAGATATATGGATATAAGCGAAATGAATAACTACACTACAGCACACCAGAGAGAATAACACACTATGAAGAATCAAGACCAGAATCCTTATCTGAAACAAAACTCCTTTTCATTGAGGCCCTACGGGCTCTTTGCATTCATATTAAGACGTTCACAAAATAGCTAAACAAGAAGGTCTTACACAATTACTTCCTCCAAAATTTTTGGAACCTGTCTTTCTCATTTGATTTACCTTATATAGGATTTCTTCCATCTCAGCGAGAATATATTTTGGGGAAAATATCTTCTTCGCATGAACAAAATTTGTTAAATGTCACTTTCATAACAACAAAATTTTATGATGGGGAATCAAGCCTCCCATCACGTGTAAACAGACCCTCCGCCATTTTCAAAACCAGAAATTTAAACAGCTGTTTGGTGTAAAAAGTAAAATGCAAGAGTGGGGGAAAACAACCCACTCGAAACTTTAAAAGAAATAAACTGAGTAAAAGTAAAATGGGCCGTTAAATCCACATCATGAGTTGACAGAAAAATCACAGGCGAGGCTGAGTGGAAGCAATTGCTGATTCAGGCGGAGGCACGTTAGCAGATGAACTGGTATGCTGACTCATAAACTGTGTCAGTCTCTTCTAACTCTCCAAAGTTGGCTCAGGCATCGCTGAGAGCCCCTCCACCTCGATAAAGGCTTCGCCGAGAGCGTGAAAACCTGCCCCGGTAGGGAGGTGGTGCCTGATCATGTAAAGGAGATTAAACTCCTTTTGGAGGACCGTAACAATTGTGTTAGCTTTGAGTTGAGTCGCTTTTCCCATCTGGAGGTCAGTCCGATCTTTTTCCATTTGCAAGCGCGCTGTGTATTGGTCCAGAGGCAAAAGCACGGCAGGGGCGGTCGGTTCCCAGTAGGAAGCGAGTCCGGATGTCATGATTTCATCCCATACCTCATCAAACCATTCGACACTGTCAACCACCTGTTGAAGGGCTCTTGAAGTTGTTGCTCGGGCCTTCTCTTTATTGATTATCTTATGACATTCGATGACCTCTGTGAATCGGCTCGAGGTACCGTGTTTCTCCAAGTCGTTTGCCCTTAGCTCATAAAGAAATGAGATGTACTCCCCAGCATGTTGAGCTCTGTTAGGTAGATCAACCCCTGCCTCCTGCAACTTTCTACTGAGATAGGGGATAGTAGACTTGTGCTCCCCTATCGTTGTCAAAAACTCCCATTGCTCGGTTACCGCCGTGATTATATCTGACCAGATTATGCTTCTGGCCTCGAGAAGGGTGAGGTTCCCCTTTGCTCGACTTCTCATGTCAGCAATGGTTTTCTGCTGCTCTGTCGTGACCTTCTTCTCTTGCTCAACTTCCTTCTATAGCCCCTCGACTTTTCTGGCATTTTCAGCCAGGGAACTCTCCAATTGTGCGATCTTTTGTCTGGCCGTGGATGCTTGTTTTTCCAGTACTTCAATCTTAGCTCTGGCTGTGGACAGTTGTGCTGGCAATGAGCTGACTCCACTTGACGCTTCAGCCATCTGGCAGCTGTGCGAATCCCACCTGGCTTGTAGCTCTGTTGCTTTGTCTTGTAACTCGCTGATCTTTTCGACCATCTTTTCTTTCTCTTCCCTCTCCTTGGATAGCCTGGCAAACAGCTCTGCTTTCTCTTCCTCCGCCTGTACCAATTCAGCTGTTTGAACATGATGTGAGGCAGGTATACAAGCCTGTCTTTTTGCGGATGTGACTTCCTTCTACAACTTATTTATGAGTGCTGCCTGTGCACCTTTTCCTCCTTCATCTAAGTTCTTGATTTGGTCCTCGAGAACACGCACCTGGTGTGCGTTGGCACGACAAGAAACTTGTTCAGCTACTAAGGATGCCCTCAGCTGGTCATGTTTCTGTTCTAACTTCCTTAATGCGAGGGTGAGCTACATTAGTTTATCCTTCATCATGTCGCAAACTATTTGAAACAGGTCGCACATGTTATTGGCTGGTACCTTCTGCATGTCAATGGCAATTTCAAGCACCTTATAACTAGGAACATCAGAATGAGGGTCCAGGATGGCCTCTGCCATAGACAATACCAGGCTTTCAATATCCGCGTTGATAGAGGCGGAGAGCCTGGTATGATATTTTTCCACATACCCCCCTAATTCAGCCTTGTACCTGTCTCGGATTACTTTATTCGTCTGCTCCCTTTCGCTTGGCTTGGAAGAAGTGTGCTCAATGATGGCCTGTGTAACCTCTGTGTAATCAGAGTAAGCGGCGCTGTCTCTCAACACTGTTATCCCTGCCTTGCCTTTATCGAATTCACCAAACTTCGTGAAGGGTTCCAATAATTTCCCTTCTCCTATGACTTCCGCTTCACTGGTGGCCGTCCTTTGCCTCTTGGGCGGTGGTGCTGCTCCGGAGGTACCTGCCTCTTCTTCACCGGCACCCCTATTCACTTCCTCCTCTTCCCTTGTAGCAGATGAATCTGTCTCCATCTACGAAAACAAGGGCCAAATTTCGAGGTTAGCCCTCCATTCCATAAATGGCCTCGGCTCATGTATGTAGGGTGTAGACCTGTTCCTTTTCCTTTTGTTTGAAATGATTTCTCGCGGGTCATAAGCCCAGCTTTTCCCCAGCGTCAGGTCCATATTTTGCAGCATTTTTTCAGCAATTGGGAGGGCATGTCTCGAGTTTACCACGAAGGGGCCGATTTGGATAGGAAGCCTTAGGATGTAGCCTTTCTTAGCGGGGACAAAATGGAGCTGGTCGGCTTTGAGGGCTTGCCGGATGTATTCGAGGGTGTAAACTCGTCGGACGGGGAAAACTGGCAACCGGTATGGAGCAACTTCGGCTCCATAAACTCGAATTTCAGTGCAGTCTTCAGAAAGAAACCAATCTCCGGTACACTAGTATTTCCCGGCTTGCAGCCAGCGTTTCATTTCTGGGAAAACCCTAGGGGAAGGCGAGTCGTGAATGATGGTATAGGCGATGGACATGAAAGTGTTCACAAAGTTCACATAGCCCTCTCCCTTAGGTAATTGACGGATGGAGAAATTCTAGTCGAAGACTGGTCTGGGTTGGGAATTCTCAAAATAAACCTTGTCTAACCCCAAATGGTCGAACTTATCTGCATGCTGGAACAAGAAGAGGTAAAACACCATTGAGCAGAAGCGGAACTAGCGGGTTTGTGAGAGCTCCTGGAATTGGGTTAGGATGGTCGAGGAGAGGAAACCAGGAATGTCCAAGACAACCCCATTCTGTGACATGAGCCATAAGAAGCGAACGCATACTATAGAAATGTCTTTCGGGCTCCCTATCCCCAAAAGGCCAGTGATGAGAGAGAGAACGGGTCGAACCTCTTCGACGAATAGACTTAGTGAAAACGGCTCTAATGTAGGCAGGGAAGTTGCATGGTCGACGATTATGGAAGGTATGAAGGCACGACGGGCTTCCCTTGGCTGTTTAATGAACTGGGTTGCCAAGGTTTCGTCTTTGAAGCTGACATATGTGTCGCTGGCAGGGAAACTGAGGGCCTGTCTGATAACATCGGGAGAAAGGGAAAAAACCCTATTCCCTTGAGGGGAAATGAAAGCGCCCCGATGTACATCAAAGGCATCTCTAAGCCAGGTAATGAAATCAATACAAGAATGGACCTGAGGGGTGATTTGGTGGTATAAGCCCGACACGACAACCCAGAAACGGTCTGCGTTCTTGCAATAGCGGCCGAAAAGCAGGGGTTTGATACTACATATATCAAAAGGGTATTTTGGGTCGCAGATACCAGACTACAAGTCATAGAGGGGTTCAAAACCAGGGGGGTTCCTAGACTCAGGGACCTAGGGAGTTTCTGGCTCGTTCTTCTTGGGCGTTCCCCTCCCCATGGCTGACATTTTAAGAATTCGAAAAAGAGAAAGGAAACAGAGGGAAAATAGATAATGGAATACCTGAACAGAGGGTGAAACTACTTGGGAAAGCGACGCGGGGAACCCTAACAGTGATTGGGGTAGACCAGGCGCTCTTCCCTACTCGGTATTTGCCGTAGATAGTAACCTGTGTCTTTTTACTGGAGTGAAATACGGGAGTTGTTACTACTAGAGCAGGCTGTTCGAGCTAAAAAGGCGGGTGAGTAGGATGACTGAAGGCAAGTGTCATAAGGACAATGACAATGAGACACGTGGCGTGTGGGGATTGGGGGTGTCAAGGTGTAGGTGTGCGCCTCGTGTCGGGTTTAAGGCTGGTACGGGTCTCAGTACCAGCTGACCTAATAAACTTTACCTTACCTTTTTTCGACGTATGCTATCCAATTCTTGCCGCGTGTGATTTCCTTCACCGAACTAACACATGACTTTCCCCGCTGTGAGGGTCCGCCTTTGCTCCGCCACGTCATCACATCACGCGGCATGTTCTTACTACCCCTTTCCAACGTTGAGTCTCCACCATGCTATGTGTCACCATTCCGCGGGGGTATGGATCTCGTCCTTTCCCCGCTGCTTGACCCCCTCGGAATTTCCCCACGTGTGTTCTCACGTGGCAGCAATTTATTTTATTACGTCGGTCTTGCGTTTAGTGCTGTGCTCCTTTTACTTTTATATTTCCTGTTTGCTTTATGACTTTACACTCCATCCTTTGCGTTATTTCCCCATTGGCTTTAATACATTTGGCTTCCATTACCTTTTCCCCTTTTGAGCCACTTTTGAAATATTTCTCCCTTTGATATAAAGTTTAATTCATGGCTTGTCGACCTTTCGATACACCCGTGATTAATGTTAAAGATTGAACAACAGGAGGTACATCAGATCTTGCACTGCTTGTGCCTTTTCCAAACCGACCATCAAGAATAAAGTACTATATACTCTCTTCCTACTCCTAATTGACTTTTGGAATCCATATCCATGGATTACATGTCGGGCCTCCCTTCGAATAAGCATGGAAATGACTGCATTTTCATGGTTGTTGACAGATTCTCTACGATGCCCATTCTGGTAGCCTGCAAGAAGAGTATCACAGCAGAAACCATTGCTAAGCTCTTGTTTAAATGAGTGTGGGTACACTTTGGGATCCCACATTCCGTAATTTCAATTTGAGATGAAAATTTCTTAAGTACATTTTTTTCAAGTCTCTAGTTGATTCTATATACCAACCTCACAATGTCCACCAATTTTTACCCCCAAATTGATGTTCAAACATAGGTCGTCAACAGGACAATCGTACTACAACTTGAAGCATACTCACACATGGGACAAAATCCTACCCTATGTCCAACACAACTATAGTAGAGCTCTCCATAGCTTAACTGGGCACAACCCCTTTCAGGTGGGGTTGATATTCCAGCCACTATGTCCCATTGATGTGGCCATACCAATTGCAGCTATTGAGGCAGCTTCAACCCATGTCTTGTTTAATACTGACAGGGCTAACAGCTGCATTGAGTGAGTCGAGCACATCCGCCAGTAGGTCCATGAAATATTGGACAAATCCAATGCTAAGTACAAGCAACAACATGATCAGCATTGGGTGCCACACAAGTTCCAGGTGGGAGACAAAGTTTGGCTACATTTGCAAAAGGAGCGCACTGCTGGGACATACCGTAAGCTTCAGCCACTCCTATCTATGCCATACACAATCACCAAGACTATAGGGGATAATTCTTTTGAGCTCAACATTCCACCGTTCCTTAGCCTGTGCCAAGTGTTCAATGTGGACTGCCTTCGGCCATACTTTCCACCATTACTAGACACATTCGACATTGTCAAACAACTCACACCAACAGAGCTAAACCTTGATTGCATGGAAAAGGCCACAACTTATCGGATCATGGACACACAGATTAAGAAAACTTGCCAGTAGAACACTCACCAGCATTTTGGTTTTATAACATGTTCCTTAGCGCCTTTCATCCTGAGCTTTCGATTGCGATTTGTGATATGAAATCAAGCCTTCCACATGCGATTGCGATTAAGCCTCTGAACATTGTTCTGCATGTACATTTTCACGACTTGAACCTTACCTATGTGCAATGTTCTGAGCGCATCAACATTAGGGGAATTTTGAGGTCTAAAATGGGCCTCCTAAGAAAAATGTATAACTAAAATAAAATTTATAAGAACCAATAGGATTCAAGATGATGATGTCAACCATGGGGGATGATTCACCATTTTTGGAGTAAAAAGGTAAAAAGATTAAAAAATAATACAATAATAAAACTACTTTTTCAACTTGTCTCCCTAAGGGTTTACTCAATTTCAAGTAGTAATACTCATTAGATGCATAACTTAATTCCTCATCCAAGGAGTACCCATGTTGCATACTTTTGATGAACCTTGCTACACGAAAAATGAGAAATACATAAAAGAATGTGATTGCAATCACATTTTTTATATATTTCCCATTTTTCATGTAGCAAAGTACATCAAAAGTATGCAACATGGGTACTCCTTGGATGAGAAATTAAATTTTTCATCCAACGAGTATTCCCACTCGAAATTTGAGTTAAACTTTATGGAGATAAGTTCAAAATACAAGTTGAAAATGTAGTTTTTTTCTTTTTTTCCCTCTAAAATTTGATGATGTAATCAAATTATTTTATTATTTCCACTATTATTTTATAATTTCCTTAGGAGGCCCATTTTAGACCTCGAAATCCCCCTAATGTCAGCCTGGCTCATGAACTGTTCTGCATGCGAATAACCCTGACTTGACCCTTGCTGCGTGTTTTTCTTCTTTGCTGCTCCTTTGGCTTAGATTGCACTTCCAATGCTGTTGCTTCTTTCCTGATTTTGGTTCCAGTGCACATGTGATGATGAATCCTCGTTATGCTTGTGGTTATCCTTTTGAGCATATTGCAGGTCTTCTTGAAATGCTAACAAATTTTCCTCAACAACCTTGAATTGCTCAGGACCTCTCTTGTCTTTTAGCTGAGTCAAATTATGCTACAACATCTGGCTCCAATTGGGGACAACACTTTGGTAGCAAAGTGCTGAGAACTTGTAGATCAGTAGCTTTTATTGGGCATGGATTCAAATAGAACTTGTAGATCATTAGCCTTTATTGGGCATGGAGTCAAATAGCACTTGTAGAACAATAACCTTCATTGGGCATGGAGTCAAAGAGAACTTGTAGATCAGTAGCCGTTATTGGGCATGGAGTTAGTCCGAAATGGGAGTTGATCCAGTATGAAATCCTCCCGAAAACTGCTACAGTTTGGAATTATTCCTTTATTCTTAAGCTAAAAATGCCAAACTAGAAATATTACAACTGAAAATTCTCAACTTCTGAGCTTATTTATGCACAACTCCTACATATTTATTCATGCCTTAACTTAATCAGGTGAAGTCAGCCTTCTAATGGCACCAATCCAACATCTACATGTTAGACCTAATTCCTTCAACTTGTTGAAATTTTAAGATCACAATAGGGAGGTACCATGAAATTTTTCCAGATACAAAGCTTTGCACATACCTTTTCATAAATGCTTGTTGCATACAAAATAATTTTTTTCATATAAATCCGCTACTAGATCATAGAACTGATGAGACCAATTTTTTGTTGCTTCCTTTTCTTCAACATCTTGTTGATGTAGACTTCTTTGAACATGACAGCTTCCTTCACTGCTTGACTCCTCAATTTGAGGATGTATGTGAGAAGATTGATTGTTGTTTTCTGCTGACAACCATTTAGGCCGGAAAGAGAAATCTAAGATTTGTTCCTCATAATGATGATGTTCTTCGTATAATTCCAATTCTTGATAAAAATCTTCCCCCTCCTACAAACAATCTTGAGGAGCTCCACTATTTTCTCCTCTATTCACAGAATCATTAAAATTATAAAAATTGTAATGATATTCTAGGATTTCAATGTGTAGTTCGGTTGTTGCAACGAATTTTTTACTAGAATCTTCAAAATTCTTAAATTATTGTGTTTCAGCAATACAGGAATCCTCTGACACCTTTTCAAAATCCTTGTTCATCTCTGAATTTGCATTCTCTTTTAAAGAAATTCCAATGTTTTCTTGACAGACCCTGTTGTCTTAAACAAAACTTGTTATTTCAACATGACAAGAAAAAATTCTACAAGCCCACACATTATCTTTGATTTCATGTGCATAAAGAAACATCAAATCCATAGTGCAAGGCTTTCTCTCCTTGAGATAAAAATCCAAGACAATAGAAAGAGCCCTCAAATAGTAAACCATAGATGCAACTTCAGGAGGTCGAATTTCTTTTGGCATGCTAAAATAAATTTTTTGAAACCTCCTATTAAACTCACTAGAAAATTTGGCCCAATTTCCGACGGGCACTTCGTCGCTATTCCGACACATAGTCGTCGCAAGAGTGACAGTTTGAGGCTGTAAAAAACGTGGTTAGTCATTACATCACAATTCCAATGCTTTGCCAAAGTGTCGCAATATTAACACTTTTTCCGACGTTTTGCAAAGTGTCACTATTCCGTCGTTTTATAAGCGTCGGTCTTCCGATGACCCACAACTGTCAGTCTTCCAATGATCACAAACTGTCGGTCTTACGATGCTTTTCAGGTTTCATAAAAATGTTTCAATTTCGACATTATGGCTTCCAATGTTAAATTCTGACGTTTTACAAACCGTTGCAATTCCGATGAAATATCATCTGACGTTGTAACGTCGCTTTAGTGACGAAAAAGCTAAAAATATTTAAAAAGGAAACGTCAGTCTTCCGATGATCGAGGCAATGGTCTTCCGACGCAAATGTAAAATTATTAAAAAAAATAACATCTCTCTTCTGATGTTTAAGCCGTCGGTATTCTGACGAAAAAGTCAAAATATTAAAAAAATAGTGTCGCTCTTCCGACGTCTAAGGCATCGGTATTTCGATGCTTAGTTAAAAATATTTAAATATATATATATATATATATATATATTGTCTAATGTGGTTCAACACAAATATATTGCACCAAATTTTATCGAGGAATGGATTAAATAGACTAAAATTTCTCAAGTTAATATTTCTGTTATGGAGAGATGTTTTAAACTATTTCAATTTAATTGATTCTGGTCTGGCATATAATGTAGGAAATGGACATAAGGTTAGAATTAGAGTCGATCCTTGGCCAAGAAGTGGTGACAAACATTGGATGGCACAACCTATAATTAATTTTCTTCGTGACAATGGGAACACTAAACTACCACATTTTGACAACCCAACTCAATTTACCATTTGGAGGCAAGGATGTAAAATGACATAAGTATTGGAGTTGGATGTAGGATTTCATGAGGAATGGAATATGTATTTGGAAGCATTGACATAGTCAATGAATCAATGGGGGAGAAGAAACAGTGAATTTTTCCTATTCATCTCCTCATTCTCAAAATTTCAATAAGGGATTTGTTTTATTGTTTCAATAAGAAGGAGTTGTTTGGTTCTAATCAGCAAAAAGGGACCTATTCAAGCAAAAATATGCAGTGGGACCTATTTAAACAAGATTATGCAGAGGGACCTGTTCAAGAAAAATTTATCAGCAGAGGGACCTATTCAAAGGCTGGATCAATGGCACACATGGCAGCATCAACATATTTCAAGGCTGCATTAACAATTTTTAAAGGTTGCCTATCAAAATTTAAACATTGCTGCATCAATATGTTCTACAACATCAAGATGGATAGAAGTTGCATCAACATGACTTTTCAAATTTCAAGGGACCTTTTTATACTCATTTTCGAGGGACCTATTTTGAAGACAAATACCAATCACATCTGTACAAAGCCAACCAATTACACCTGCAAAAGATCAAATCAGGACTATATCAGCCAACAAGTGTAAAGGATTGTAATATTTTTGTTTTTAGCACTTAAAATTCCTGTGATTGTTTTAGTGTTAAATAATTAATCTATGGTTACTTATTAATATCAATTTCATAACCCATATACCACTACTCCTAAACATCTTGACCTATGCTATCACTTTTAAAAACCATAGCGCCCATAGAGCTATCCTATATGCCTAATAGTTTTTACATGCCTTTATACCCCTCATGCCTATTTCTATATCAATTTCATAACCTATTCCTATACCCTGACCTCTATTTCTATATCACACATATCACCACTACAAAACTTAGCCTATCTTTATGCTGGCTATACCCCTTCAGACCTTTTCATAAATTCATAAACCTTTCAAATCAACCACTACCAGCAAAGTACCAACCACTGCCAACAAAGTACCAACGGGTCTATAAGTCCTCTCCGCGGCCTTATTAGACATCTAATGAGAAGACATTTGTTAAGTTTCAATCATTCTGACTGCTAGACAGTACAAAAATGTTCTTCACGGCGTTTATCTTTTTATGAATGTATTCACCATGATCTATCATTTCTCTGCAACCACGATTTGAATTCTCTGTGACCACATCTGCAGACCCTGCAAAAAAGACTTTGGTCTCTGCTAACAAGACCCTATCCTCTGTGCCATCATAATATCGATTCCATTTCATGATAACAAGCTAAATTTTGAGTTTTTCCAATCACAAAGGTCGGCACAAGTCCGAATTTAGGAGGTTAAGTTCGAGCTCTGTGGTTTAAAAATAGAAATACCACGAATATAGTTTGAAGACAGTTGCCAGGATACGTTGCTTGGAAAAAGGGAGAAACATAGGCATTGGATATTATCCAAAACAAGAAGTTAGCTCAGAAATTCGAGGCCAGCCTAGAAATTTGAAGAAAACTCATAAATTTAAGGTCAGTCAACCCGAGTGTAATAGAAGAGGTAACAATTAAAAAACCCTGGTTAATAATTTTTGTTTTACAAAGCATAGGCAGACAAGGTTAAAACAGTGAAGTTTTAAATGGAAAATAAGGCAGAGCCAGAAAAGTTTGACAGTTCAAAATTTCATGAGGATTGTGTCAAAATTTTAAGAGAAAAACAATGGTTACCTTTCTTGGAAAAATTCAATGGGTATAATGAAGAAGTCACGAAACATTTTGTGTTTTCATTCAATGGAGAAAAAACCTTAATAGGGAATCTTTCCTTTAGAATTTCAGAAGACACAATAGCTCAGGCAATAGACATTAATCCAGAGGGGGAGAAATATTTTAAAACCAAGCAATTCAAAGAAAAATCATGGACCCAATTTATGTCTAGATCAAGAGTTTCTTCAGTAAATTGGAAAAAAGGAGTTAATAGGAGTTGGCTCATTCATCCATGGGATGAAATGGTTTACATCATCCAAAATTTTATCACATGTGAAGGGAGATATAGTATAGTATATTTATATCACATCAAGATCTTGTTACACTTAAAAGGGAAATGTACCATCAGTTTGCCTTATTTCCTTTTACAGAGCTTAACCAAGATGTCAAAAACTATTTAGAAACAGAAGGGTAATGAGGATAAAAGTTTGTGTCATTTTGGTTTGATTAAAATTTTAATTGAGTCTGAATTGCAAAAGAGAGGAATAACATGGGAAGGATTCTTAATTTCCAATAAAATCAAAACCAACGAAGATGAACAAGAAAAACAAGGAAGTACAGAATTTATGGTTGATGTGGTTTAAATAAATGAGGAAACTCCTGAATTCATATCAAGCATTGTTTCCCAACCTATTAGCAGTGTAAAAACAAGAAGAATGAGGCAAGAAGATGCTAAGAGAATTGCAAAAGATAAAGTTTTCACTTCCTATACAAGAAGATCCAGGAGGATAAAAGGAAAGACATTGCAAGAGGATGATGACCTACAACCATAACAGGATGTATAATCAGAACAAGATGTACAACCAAAACAGGATGCAGATATACAAGAAATGGAAAATGAAGGTAATAAGGAAGAAGAAAAAGAGCCAACACCTTCAAACAGAAAATAAAATGAGCTAGAGAAACAAATTCAAGACTTGAAAGAAGAACTCATGGAATTAGAGGTATTAGAAAGATTTGTGAAGAAAGAAAATGAAGCATTGAGAGAAAAAAGCAAGAAAATTCAAAGGAAAAATGAAAAATTGAAGAAGAAAATCATAAAACTCAAAGCCAAACAAACTGAAATTTGCAAATGGGCTGGAAAATGGTATCAGCAGAAGAAAGACATGAAGACCAAGTACAAAAGGATGAAGACTAAATATCAAGCACAGAAGAATGTAGAAGTTTTATTGAAGGCTACAGAAGCAGCAAACAGAGGAAGTTCAGCAGGTTAGCATGAGGACATGCAAAACCATGTGTTTGGGGGAGATGTTGGTATCATTTTATGGCCTACCTTTTTATCCAAAAATCTCATCATTATCCACCATTTTCATCACTAAACCTCCATAAATTCCTTATATCTTATTGAAATTGATTAATATAGTATCATGATTGTTATTTTTACATTAAAATCAATTTGTGGAATTTTTGTGTTAAAAAAATTAAAAAATTTCAAGAAATTACAAGATGTGGTAACTTCCTGTAAATGCTTTATGTTCAAACATGTGACGTAACAGGTAAACCAAAACAAAGGATGTGGGCTTGATCTGGAATGTACACAGATGGTGAAATATCTATCCAAACTCAGATTCGAAGTTCCTAAGTATCTGGTCAACGCTGGTCAAACCCAGCTAGTTTAGCAGAAAAATCTGAATCATAAATGAATGGGCTTGATATTTTGCTTATGTTTAGGGATTAAAACTAATTCGACCTGCTTTGGAGGTCAGTTAGGTTTTTGTGGAACGATAATAGCCTCCTTTTGTTTGTAATCTATGATAAATAAGTAGTAGAAGCATGTAATAGGCTAGGTGTGAAAAGAGAAGTAGATACGTGGAGAAGACATAAGATTATGTACAAGTTTCAGAATTCTGTTTTGATGTAATCAATTTCCAGATTTTAATAAGAGATAGAAATTCGATCATTCATGGTGTTATAATTTAGCGTTTTCTTCATTTGAAGTTTCTCCAAGTGTGCCTGCAAGCGTGGAGGGCCCCCTTTCCATGTTGGTACACTTTTTCTTTATGTTTCCACTAGATTTATATATTCAGATCTGATTTAGTATTTTCATTTAGTTTTCATACTATGAGTTTATAGATTTCAATTAGTTGTGTTTATGATTTCAGTCATTATTTCTATTTTATGGTTCATGGTTATAATTGAAAAATTCAATTACTAGATTAATGAGTAGACCTTGTAAGAGGGTTTAATTGTGTATTGAATTCAAGATTATCTCCATGATCTCTATTTTTAATGAATTTTATTTAAGTGTGTTGCTTTGAAAGAGACTCTGTGAGTAAAGTCCTTGTAAGAGGAATGGAATCTCAAACAAACCATAGGAATTAGATCATTGATTTTAGAGTGTTAATCTAAGAACTTGAAAGAGATTTTGTGAATAAAAACCTTGTAAAAGGATTAAAATATCAGACAACCATAAGCACTCTGGTTTTAGAATGTTAGATCAGATTTAATTAAAGAAGTGTTTAAAGTGTGTAAGGGACCAAATGTCAGTCTCTTGTAAAAGGGTATTGGAACCTACTACAATAAACCTTCCCTTAGGAAATGAGATTCTTCTAGGTCTATATACATTAGACAAGTGCCTCTAAGAATACCTACTCGGGTTGACAAGTATTTAAGCCTAATCTAGAGCAGTAGATTGGACCAAACAGTGGATTTGAAGACCATGTTCATCCCAGAATGAGCTCAAAATGTACTTTTGTTTTTGGATTCATGAAATAGAAGGACAGCGTTGTCAAAAAATAGTGAAATGGAGATCCCATAGAGGGCCTCCACCTTTACCACCCATGTATTTTGAAATGAGAAACTCTCATCCATAAATATGAAGTCCAAAGACTGTGAGGCAGTCGACAGCCTTGCTTGACTACTATGTTAATGTATATAATAGACCCCAGAGATGATCATTTGAATCTCATATAGGGTCATAATTATAGAGATCGCCAAGCATAGGAGAGGTATACCTTCAGCCTCTCAAATAGTAGGTTTCTTCCAACTCTCTAAAAGGCTTAACGAGTGTCCATGGATCAACAATATACTTACTTTTGCTTCCTCAATAGCATTTGGGAGGATTGAAAAATAGTCAAAAGTGCGGTGATTCCATTTGCAATGAATAAATCTTAAACCTGCAATTTCTTTCTCTCTGCCCATATGGAGATGAATTTGTCTTATGTTCTGGCAAATAGTTTGAACATGGTGTATCCCAGCATGATAGTCTCGCAATTAATTGATTCATTTTGATCATCATATTTATAAATATGGTTGATTTAAGAAACTTCGTCAAGGGTAAGGCCAGAAGAGACTATCTAAAGCAAAAGGTCTGCAATGTGAATAGGTAAGATGGTCAAAGTATTTTTAAGGAATTTGTCTTTCAAGTTTTCTAGCTTCCAAGCCTTATTAGAATGGAATTTGAAAATTTCTCTCATGATCATGCAATCAATGTAACAACAACCATACAATCTAGGATTGATGATGAAAGGTGGTTGGTTGCAGATGTCATATAATAAGGTGACATTATTTTGAGTGAGGTGTTAGAATCAGTAATGGTGTAGGCAGGCACTTCAGTAAGAATCTTCTGTACAAGGATTTAGTGTAGACACTAATTTTTTGAAGAATTGCTTTTCATTTGTAGAGGAGGTATTACCGTATTAGTGTTTTCCTGAGCAAACCGCCTTTATAAAGATGCTTTTCAAAGTTCAGAATGCAATCATTAAAGCCAAACATTTTTGACGAGGAAAAGTCAGATTCCAGTATCTCTAAAGCAGTTCATACAGACTATTGATAAAAAACTTTATGAGGATATACTTGAGCAATCAATCGTGCAAGCAGTGAAAATCGCAAATCCCTTATCCCTGCACCATCAGCTTTCCTGTAGGTTTCAATTATACGAGTGAATGCCTCCTTGCTTAATAGATTTTGTTGTTCCTTGGTCAGTGATACAAACTGTGGCACTATTGACATTTCTAGGGATTGATCTTCCGCAGATTGAGTCGTTTCTGGATCAGAGGAGATGATTGTTTCTAGATCAGAGGACATGATTGTATTTGGGTCAGAGTTTACTTCCAACTGATTATGTGAAGTAGTTCAATAGTTTACTTCATGCATTAAAAAAAAAAACATAAAGCATGAACGAGATCGTACCTCTGTGGCTTGAGATTGGGACTTGCAGAGACACAGATGAAAACACTCTGCGAATTTAGATTGGAACATTTTATGAAACCTTGTACACAACAAAAACCTTGTACACAAAAAAAACCCACATCATTTTAGCAAATGAAATCCTACATTTCAAAAACACAAGGTCAAGGATTTGAATCTGAAAAAGACACATACCTTATAGGCAATCACAGTTCTCTGTCTCCTTCCTAACAACATCAAGCACAGAATCAATGAGCTCGGCTCCTTCCGTGTGATGCCCCTTGGCCCAGTTGTTTTTCCAGTCCCAGAGTGGCCAAAAAAAAATTTATCAGGTTTGAAGACCTTTCCATAACCCTTTCAAGTTGTAGATCTGAAGTGCCCTGATATCTCTTAGTAGGATCCATCCCATGTTCTTCACAGACCACTTCCCAAAACTTGGAGCCGATCTGGTTGCCACATTGGCCCCCTTGAATGTGAAGGATCTTTGGAATTTTTGCTATTGACCCAACTCAGATTTGGATCAGATCCTCCCTCCTTCCCTGGACAAACCATGCAAACAGAGGGAAATGAACGAGGGAAATTAAAACTTTTGATATTTCAAAAATTTTGACATTTTGAAATGAAACACATCTGTTTTTTTTAAGGCCACTCAAATTAATTTAAAAGTAAATATTTTTTAATAATTATAATCATTTTAAATAATTAAAATAATTTCTAAATAATTAAATGTTTGTTTATTTTGATTGTTTAAAAATATTTACAATCAAAAAAATAAAACATATCTTTTTGAGAAGCAATTAAAGTTATATGAGTAAATAATGGACTAATTTTTGCATATAGTAATCCTTCTACCCTACTAAATCATCATGCTTTATTAAAAGGAGTTTTAAACTTTACACTATTAAATTATGTTGTATTTTAAATATTTGGAGTTTTAATCTCATTTTTATATATATAGGGGGTTAAATGGGTTAGGCCAGTTGGGAAATAGGGTTTAAGGGGTTAGGGTTAAGGGTTTAGAGGTTGAGGGTTTAGGGGGTTAAATGGGTTAGGGGTTAAGGGTTTAAGGGTTAGTGGTTAAAGGTTTAAAGGTTTAGGGTTTAGGGGTTAAATGGGTTAGGGGTTTAAAGGTTTATGGTTTATGGGGTTAAATGGGTTAGGGGTTGGGAATTAGGGTTTAATGGGTTAGGGGTTAAGGGTTTATAGGTTTAGGGTTTAGGGGTTTAAATGGGTTAGGGGTTTAGGGGGTTAGGGGATTTAGCAGTTAAGGATTTTAGGGGTTAGAAGTTAGGGGCTAATGGGGTTAGGTTTTAGGGGGTTAGATGGGTTAGGGGTCAAGAATTAGGGTTTAAGGGGTTAGGGTTAAGGGTTTAATGGTTTATGGTTTAAGGGGTTAGGGGTTAAGGGTGTATAGGTTTAGGGTTTATGGGGTTAAATGGGTTAGGGGTTTAGGGGGTTAAATGGGTTAGGGGTTAAGGGTTTAGGAGTTAGGTGTTAAGGGACATTTAGAGGTTTATGGTTTAGGGGTTAAATGGGTTAAGGGTTAAATTAGTTGCTTATTCTTTACATCTCAATGAAAAATTTTGTAAGTATTGTTGCTTGTTGCCATGTCTTCTTTATTTATTAATTTATAGTATTTGTTAGCCATTGCTTTACATTTATTGATTAAAATATCTATTGCAATCAAACCAAATGTATGTTAAATCTCCAGTTTAAAACTCAGCCACAATGTTGTCACACAATTTAAGTCCGCAAAATGGCCATCTGATGAAGTCTTAATAACTAGACTGCACCTCATGACTACTCTAGAAAATCTTAAGTTCGAGTGTCCCACAATCATGAGAAATTTGGCTCTTATACTCTTGCTCCACCTGACTGTGTCCTGGAAATACCCTTGTTTATTGCAAAAACATCCTAATGTTGTCGACCTTATCCCTTAACAGGCTAAGGAAACATATGTGACTGAGAGGAATGGAAAGAACTAAAAATTTGAAGAGAGTACAAAAGACTAAGATGGTTTAAAGGATAAGCTTGAATTAGAATGTAGCAGTGTTGAAACAACTAAAAGTTGTCCCAAACAAATAGTTGATAATGCAAAACCTTCTTCTGTACTAGTCAAGCAAGACTACATTCATGTGAGAGCAAGAAGAGGCCAAGCAAATGATAGGCATAGCCTGGAAGAATATAGGGTATGGTTCCCTCTTTTTGATGAAATATTTGATCTACATTTTGTCTATCGAAGATTAACCATTTTAACCTTGCCAACAAGGCGGAATTAACCCAATCGTAGGTCCCAATATGTCATGATATATATTAACTCTATATATATATATGAGAAGGAATAATTATAAAGACATAGATTGATAGAGGTGGCGAGACAAGGGGAGTCACAAGGGAGAGATGGAGATAAACTAAAGGAGAGGGGGGAGAAGGAATGGATCAGCTGAGAGAGAGGGAGGGAGAGGAGTGAGAGAGGTAGAGAAGGGTAAGAGAGGGAGATAGTGACACAAAGATGGAAGGGTGGCAGAAAGAAGGATAGAGGGATGGATATAGCTACGAGAGGATTGGAGGGTAGAGAGAGAGAGAGGGGGGGGGGGAGATTTAGGAAGAGAGAGGTCATTCCAGATCCTCTGAAAGTGTTGAGGCTTTAGCCAGGTCACAAGTATTGTCTGCTAGGAAGGCTTTCCAAAGAAGTTGGCTGGCATCACTATGAAAATATTATGAAATTAGAAGGGAAGAGAAAGGCAAAGGCTCGAGTATCATATGACAGAAGGAAGCAATTGGCAAAATTGAGATCAAAAGCAGTGGAGTTAGCCGAAAAGCAGTTTACACCAGAGATGGATAAGATAAAACTTGACAACATATTGGTCAATTTCCTTGACCCTTTATTGGTTATTCAGAAGGAGTATGAATACACCACCATTAATATCAAGGTAACTGGCCCCTAGCAGATCAAGGGGTTAAGGGGTTTAGGGGTTAGATGTTTGGGGTTAGGGGTTAAGGGTTTAGAGGTTTAGGGTTTAGGTGGTTAAATGGGTTAGGGGTTTAGGGGTTTAGGGGGTTAAATGGGTTAGGGGTTAAGGGTTTAAGGGTTAGTGGTTAAGGGTTTAGAGGTTTAGGGTTTAGGGGTTAAATGGGTTATGGGTTTAGAGGTTTATGGTTTAGGGGGTTAAATGGGTTAGGGGTTTGGAATTAGGGTTTAATGGGTTAATAGGGGTTAAAGGGTTATAGGTTTAGGGTTTAGGGGGTTAAATGGTTAGGGGTTTAGGGGGTTAGGGGATTTAGCAGTTAATGATTTTAGGGGTTAGAAGTTAGGGGCTAATGGGGTTAGGTTTTAGGGGGTTAGATGGGTTAAGGGTCGGGAATTAGGGTTTAAAGGGTTAGGGTTAAGGGTTTAATGGGTTAGGGTTTAAGGGGTTAGGGGTTAAGGGTTTATAGGTTTAGGGTTTAGGGGGTTAAATGGGTTAGGGGTTTACTAGGGGTTTAGGGGGTTAAATGGGTTAGGGGTTAAGGGTTTAGGGGTTAGGGGTTAAGGTTTTAGAGGTTTATGGTTTAGGGGTTAAATTAGTTGCTTATTATTTGCATCTCAATGTAACAATTTTGTAAGTATTGTTGCAGCTTATTGCCATGTCTTATATATTTATTAATTTATAGTAATTGTTAGCCATTGCTTTACATTTATTAATGAAAATGTCTATTGCAATCAAACCAAATGTATGTTCAATCTCCAGTTTCAAACTCAGCCACAGTTTTTTCACACAATTTAAGTCTGAAGAGTGGCAAACGGGCCACCCGAATGTGCAAAAGGCACCTGAGTGGTCACAACTTAGCAAAATTGATACGGGTGCCCTCGAAAGAAACGGCCTGACCCGACCCGAACAGGCCCGGTCGGGCGGCCTCACACGGCGTGACACGGTGCGCCCGACCGAACAATGCCACAAGGGAGAAAATGGAAAAAAAGCCACCCGAACGTGCACAGTCACCCAGGCGGTCACAACTTAGCAAAATTGATACAAGCACCCTCGAACGAAACGACCCGACCCGACCGCGCCCGGTCGGGTGACCTCACACAGCACGACACAGCACCCCGAACGAACGATGCCACAAGGGAGAAAATGACAAACGGGCTACCCGAACATGCACAAGGCACCCGGGTGGTCACAACTTGGCAAAACTGACACAGGCGCCCTCGAACGAAATGACCGAACTCGACCCGAACGCACTCGGTCGGGCGACCTCACACGGCGCGACATGGCGTGCCCGACTGAACGATGCCACAAGGGAGAAAATGGACAACGGGTCGCCCGAATGTGCACAAGGCACCTGGGCGGTCACAACTTAGCAAAACTGATATGGGCGCCCTCGAATGAAACAACGCAACTCGAACGCGCTTGGTCAGGCGCCCTCACATGGCGTGACACGGTGCGCCTGACCAAATGATGCCACATTAAGGGAGCAAACAGAAAACGGGCCGCCCGAATGTGCACAAGGCACTCAGGTGGTCACAACTTAACAAAACTAACACGGGCCCCCTCGAACGAAACAGCCTGACCCGAACGCACCCGGTCGGATGACCTCACACAGTGCGCCCGACCGAACGATGCCACAAGGGAGAAAATGGTAAACGGGCCACTCGAACGTGCACAAGGCACTCGAGCGATCACAACTTAGAAAAACTAATATGAGCATCCTCGAACGAAACAACCTGACCCGAACGCGCTCAATCGGGGGACCTCACACGGTGCGACACGGCGCGCTTGACCGAACGATGCCACAAGGGAGAAAATGGTAAACAGGTCGTTCGAAAGTGCACAAGGCACATGGGTAGCCACAACTTAGCAAAACTGATACGGGTGCCCTCGAACGAAACGACCCGACCCGACCACGCTTGGTTGGGCGACCTCACACAGCGCGACACGGCATGCCCGACCGAACGATGCCACAAGGGAGAAAATGACAAACGGGCCACCCGAACGTGCATAATGCACCCGGGCGGTCACAACTTAACAAAATTGATACGGGCGCCCTCGAACGAAACAGACCGTCCCGAACGCACCCAGTCGGGTGACCTCACATAGCACGACACGGTGCGCCTAAACGAATGATGCCACAAGGGAGCAAACGGGCCACCCAAACATGCACAAGGCACCCGGGCGGTCACAACTTAGCAAAAATGATATGGGCGCCCTCGAACGAAAGGGCCCGACCTGACCCGAACGCGCCCGGTCAAGCGACCTCACACGACGCGCCCAACCGAACAATGCCACAAGGGAGCAAACGGAAAACGGGCTGCACGAACATGCACAAGGCACTCGGGCGGTCACAACTTAGCAAAACCGATACGGTCGCCCTTGAACGAAATGGTCCGACCCAACCCGAACGCGCCCGGTGAGGTGACCTCACACGGCACAACATGGCGCGCCTTATCGAATGATGCCATAAGGGAGCAAATAGAAAATGGGCCACTCGAACGTGCACAAGGCACCCAGGTGGTCACAACTTAGCAAAACTGATACAGGCGCCCTCGAACGAAATGGCCCAACCCGACCCGAACGCGCCCAGTCCGGCGGCCTCACACGACGCGACACGGCGCGCCCGACCGAATGATGCCACAAGGGAGCAAATGGCAAATGGGTCGCCCGAACGTGCATAAGGCACCTAGGTGGTCACAACTTAGAAAAACTTATACGAGCGCCTTGGAATGAAACGGGTCGACTCAAATGCGCCCGATTGGGCGACCTCACACGGCGTGACACGGCACGCCCGACCGAACGATGCCACATGGGAGCAAACGGCAAATGGGCCGCTCAAACGTGCACAAGGAACCCAGGCGGTCACAACTTAGAAAAACTGATACGAGTGCCCTCAAATGAAACGGTCCAACCCGAACATGCCCGGTCGGGCGACCTCACACGGCACGACACGGCGTGCCTGACCGAATGATGCCACAAGGTAGCAAATGGCAAACGGACCGCTCAAACATGCACAAGGCACCCGGGCGGTCACAACTCAACAAAAATGATACGGGCGCCCTCGAATGAAACGACCCGACCCGACCGCGCCCAGTCGGGCGACCTCACACAGTGCGACATGGCGCGCCCGACTGAATGATGCCATAAGGGAGCAAATGGAAAATGTGCTACCCGAATGTGCACAAGGCACTCGGGTGGTCACAACTTAAAAAAATTGATACGGGCACCCTCGAATGAAATGACCCGACCCAAACGCACCTGGTCGGGCGACCTCACACAATGCGACATGGCACACCCAAACGAATGATGCCACAAGGGAGAAAATGGAAAACGGGCCACCCGAACGTGCACAAGGTGCCCAGGCGGTCACAACTTAGCAAAACTGATATGTGCGCCCTCGAACGAAACAACTAGACCCGACCCGAACGCACCCGATCAAGCGACCTCACACGGTGCGACACGGCACGCCTGACCGAACGATGCCACAAGGGAGAAAATGGCAAACGGGCCGCTCGAACATTCATAAGGCACCCGGGCGTTCACAACTTAGTAAAACTGATACGGGCACCCTTGAACGAAATGACCCAACTCGAATGCGCCCAGTCGGGCGACCTCACATGGTGCGCCTGACCGAACGATGCCACAAGGGAGAAAACGGCAAACAAGCTGCCCGAACATGCACAAGGCACCCGAGTGGCCACAACTTAGCAAAACTGATATGGGCGCCCTCGAACGAAACGACCCGACTCGAACGCACCCGGTCGGGCGACCTCACACGATGCGCCTGACCGAACGATGCCACAAGGGAGAAAATGGCAAACGGGCCGCCCGAACGTGCACAAGGCACCCAGGCGGTCACAACTTAGAAAAATTGATACGGGTGCCCTCGAACAAAACGGCCTGACCTGACCCGAATGCGCTCGATTGGGCGACCTCACATGGCGCGACACGACGCGCCTGACCGAACAATGCCACAAGGGAGAAAATGACAAACAGGCCGCCCGAACGTGCACAAGGCACCCTGGTGGTCACAACTTAGTAGCGCTCGAACAAAACGACCCGACCCGACTCGAACGCGCCCGGTCAGGCAACCTCACATGGCACGACACGGCGCGCCCGACCAAATGATGCCACAATGGAGCAAACAGAAAACAGGTCGCCCGAACGTGCACAAGGCACCCAAGCAGTCACAACTTAGCAAAACTGATACAGGTGCCCTCGAACGAAACGACTCGACCCGACCTGAACATGCCCGGTCGGGCGACCTCACACGGCGCGTCACGACGCACCCGACCAAACGATGCCACAAGGGAGCAATGGCAAACAGGCTGCCCGAATGTGCACAAGGCACCTAGGCGGTCACAACTTAGCAAAACTTATAGGGGTGCCCTTGAACGAAACGGCCAGACCTGACCCGAACGCGCTCGTTTGGGCGACCTCACATGACGCGACATGGCGCACCCGACCGAACGATGCCACAAGGGAGAAAACGACAAACAGGCTGCCCAAACATGCACAAGGCACTCGGATGGTCACAAATTAGCAAAATTGATACGGGCGCCCTCAAACAAAACGACCCGACCCGAATGTGGTCGGTCAGGTAACCTCACACGACGCGACACAGTGCGCCTGGCTTAACGATGCCACAAGGGAGAAAACGGAAAACGGGCCGCTCGAACGTGCACAAGGCACTCGGGCGGTCACAACTTAGCAAAACTGATACGGGCACCCTTGAACGAAATGGCCCGACCCGACCTGAACACGCCCGGTCAGGCGACCTCACACGACGCGACACGACACACTCGACCGAAAGATGCCACAAGGAAGAAAATGGCAAACGGGCCGCCTGAACGTGCACAAGACACCTGGGTGGTCACAACTTAGCAAAACTGATACGGGCACCCTCGAACGAAATGGCCCGACCCGACTCGAACGCGCTCGATCGGGCGACCTCACACGGCGCGACACGGCGTGCCCGACCGAATGATGCGACAAGGGAGAAAATGGAAAATGGGTCGCCCGAACGTGCACAAGGCACCCGAGCAGTCACAACTTCGCAAAACTGATATGGCCACCCTTGAACAAAACGTCTAGACCCAACCCGAATGCGCCCAGTCGAGCGACCTCACACATCGCGACACAACACGCCCGACTGAACGATGCCACAAGGGAGCAAACGGCAAACGAGCCGCCTGAACGTACACAAGGCACCCAGGCGGTCACAGCTTAGCAAAACTGATACGGGTACCCTCGAACGAAACCACCCGACCTGAACGCACCTGGTCGAGCGACCTCACATGGCGCGACATGGCGCGCCCAACCGAACGATGCCACATGGGAGAAAACAGCAAATGGGCCACTCGAAAATATGCTTATCATGTTTTTTGTTTCCACAAAATATTTCACCCAGGCTTAGCTCTTTTGGAAATACACTTTTGCTTTTGGTTTCTATTTCAATGCATCCTCTACTTATTATAATGAGTGGCTTATTTATTCTAGAGCATACTATTATATGGTTAAGCATAAATGCAATTTTATTGCTTGTAATGATTGTAACACCAATTTTTTTTTTTTGGTTGGTGATGTAGGGTCTATAACAACTAAGGAATATAACATACATTTCAATAATGTATTATGTGTTTCGAGTCTTTGTTGCAACCTTCAATTAAAATATCGAATCACTCATTCAAGTAAAGGTAGAATAGTAGAGTTTTCATCTCACCATGTTGTAATCAAGGATTTAAAAGATCCCAAGCATGTCCTAGCCTTTGGAATAATATACCAAAATGCGCAAGTTTTCATGTGTAAGTGTAATGTAAATTTTTTGATGTATAAGCATGTTTTCGAACAAAAAAAAACATTATCCAATAATGTAATACTCATTATATCCAAATAAATCATATTTATATAAACAAAATGTTAAATAATATAATGCTTTCATATTCAAATGTTGAACAATTGTTAATAAAGTAATACTTTACATGTCCACGCATGTAATTGTTTTTCATGTCCAAGTTTGTTGTCCAACCAAACAAATGTTTTCATATTAAAATGTTGTGTTGTTTAAATGTCGGTCTTGCAACGCTTGGGAGAAACCGTCATAAAAGCGACGTTTCTCATATAGACGTTGGTCTTGCAATGTTTGGCTTCACAACGTTGCAAGACCGACGTCTTATATATATATATATATATATATATATATATATATATATGAGCAACGCCACTTTTCTGACGGTTTCTCCCAAGCGTCGCAAGACCGACGGATGTGTAGGCGACGTCGCAATTTTGACGTTTCACCCCATAAACGTCGTAACACTGACGCAATTTTTACAACGTCAGTATAGCGACGGTTTGTGGCGGGATTTGAAAAATTGATAGAAATTGGGAAAATTTCCGACATTACGACAAAAGTGTCGGAACTAAAGTGTTGGAATTTCCGCCAAATGTACTAGTGACTCAATGATTGATTCATTGCTCTGCCTCTGTATATAATATAATTCCCAAAGGTTTTTTTCATATGACTTATGCTTGCCCCAATATTTATGAAATATATCTTGAAAACCTTGCCATGAACTAATTGAAATTGCTTCCAAACACCGGAACCATTGTCGAGCAGTTTGCTTTAATGAATGACCAAACATCCTTAAAGCCACATCTTCATAAATAATTTGAAATTTTTCCAGAAAGTACTCAAATTCCAAGATATGTTGTTCAGCTGAAATATCCTCCGCCTCTCTAGATAAAATTTTCAAAATTTTGAATCCTTTTGAAGGATACTGATGGAGAATTGTGGGCAGCTTCAAGGGTTTAAATATTTCTTTTTTTTCAAGCTGAAAAGCAGTCGATTTCTTGTGAGAGAATATTATCACCCAAAGATGATGAATCATCACCTTTATGCCTGGACTGTGACTGGTTATCTTCAGGAATTGTAATGTAACAGTCATCTTTCCTCTCATATTTAGTAGATAAAGTTGTTTCAAGATCAATAGTACAAGCAGAAGAAAAATCTTCTTCTTTCAATAAAGAATGTACTTTTTGGGCCTTATAATATTTTGAGAATATAATGCAGGAAACAATCTTCTTGATATGTATGGGAAAATAGATCACTAAACTGATAGTGAAAAATAAAAATTCCTTTAAAATATTCAAACTCTGATTCTCGTTTTTTCCATGATGCTTTCTCATTTTCTTGCCAGCAAAATTCCTTATCTAATGAAATCTTCATCAGTGGATTCATTAGGTGCATAATAAACAACCATATTTTATATCTAAATCTTGTTCACCATCAAGAAAAAGATCTCAATATCCGGGGAAAAATAACTCTGTGCCTTCGTCCCCAACAACGACACCAAAAAATGTTGTATCTTAGGAGACAATCCCTCAGTTGTGAAAGGAATTAGTGCTTAAGACATTTTAAAAGTGTGTCACAGAAATAATTTTATCATGAGGTCTCGGTTCTATCCCACTGGAAACTAGTTTTCTAAAACCCTTAATGATCTGGAATAATAAAAGATTTCACAATGCCATTGATTGCTGATATCTGAAAGGAAAAGAAGAATTGTAGGGTAAACTCAAAGTAATATGATATAAACACAGAATCTATTGCTTTTAAGTTTCAGAGGAACTTCATGGAGAGAGACGACACTCAAAATAATATGTTGTAAACACAGAATCTATTACTCTAAAGTTTCAGAGAGAGTTTGTGAAGAGAGAGGAAACTCAAAATAATATGTTGTAAACACAGAATCTATTACTTTGAAGTTTAAGAGACAATTTGTGAAGGGGGAAGAGATGGAGTGAAGGAGCGCTTATTAAGGCTATTTAACTCTTACTTAAAAACGTAAATCAAAGACCAATTTCTTCTTTACTTCACTTCATTCAAGGAGGAAACCACATAAAATGACACAAGAAACACGAATCAGCATCAACAGTTGTAGGAAACTTGTTGCTTCTTTCATTCACCCATCAGAAAATGAAGTACAAAATGTAGTCCCCAAGAGGTCCAGAACTCGGAACCCTTCCTCTCTCTTTCTCACTTCCTTAAATACAAACAAAAGCATTTTTTAACTGCTCGAGCTTCTTGAAACTCCTAGATTTCCTAAACTGTTAAACTACTTATTACATTGCAATTAAGGACATCATTGTAGCTTCAATATTAATAAAGAAAACAAAATAAAACTTGAAATATAATCCTTTTACTGAATCTGATTTTTTGCTGATGTGTCTCCTTCCGTTTCTGTTGTGATATCCTAACAGTCTACATAAACGCGTCTCCACCCGACTCTGCCCGTGCTTTTGTGTTTCGAATATTGTCACCATGTCACCTACCACCCGACTCTACCTCTTCGACTTGTGCATGCAGCGTTCCATATTCTCTTCTCCTTTGTTCTATGTCAAGTCACTTACTTGATTCCACCACCGATGTGTTCAAGCTCCCGTTTATTACAAGGCGCAACGCATAGGACATTGTTTTGCATGTGGCCGGGTGTTTTCTTACCCGAGTCTGTCCTGCGTTTAGACATTACCTTGTAACTGTCGTAAGACTAGACTTTAAACGATATTCCATTACCTTTGAAAACTGTATCGCATCCGCTTCTCTATCGCATCTCATCATTCCAACATTCTACGTTATAATCCGCATTTGCCCTCCGATGTTACTTTTACAAAGGAAAAACCCTTATACTCGAACTTAAAAACCTTTAGACTTTAGCGATAACTTCCATCGCGTCCGCTTCATTATCGCACTTCGGTGATTCAACCTTGTTCCTTAGCACCTTTCTTCCTAAGCTTGCGATGTGCAAGAGGGTCCCATGCCCAAACTTTAAACACTTCAGGTCCGAGCTTTGAACTATATCGCATCCAATCTTTGTATTGCATTTCGCATATCAACATTCTTAACACGTTCCTTAGCTCCTTTCCTCCTAAACTTGCAACGTGCGATGTGCAATAATGATAGGGATGACGTGGCAAGTGGAGGTGGGGCCGATCACAAATCGCAATCGGTGATATGAAACTTTACCGCACTTCGCATTTCAGCCTTTATAACATGTTCCTTAGCGCCTTTCCTCTTGAGCTTGCGATTGTGATTTTTGATATGCGACCAGGCCTTCCACATGTGATTGCGATTTAGCCTCCGAACATTGTTCTACAAGTACATTTGCACGACTTGACCCTGAACTATGTGCAATGTTCTGAGCACATCAATCAACCCGACTCGTGAACTATTCTTCACGCGAATAAGCCCGAATTGACCCTTGTTGCGCGCTTTTCTTCTTTGCTGCACCTCTGGCTTAGATTGCACTCCCAATGATGCTGCTGCTTCCCTGAATTTTATTCCAGTGCACATGTGATGCTGAATCCTTGTTGCGCTTGTGGTTATCCGTTTGAGCATATTGTAGATCCTTGAAATTCTAACAACTGTTCCTCAACAACCTTAAATTTTTCAGGACCTCTCTTGACTTTTAGCTGAGTCAAATTATGCTACAACATAAGGGATGTTAGTTGAAAAAAATCCAGAGAGAAGATAAAGAGATATTCTCAAATGGATCCATTTGGATGTGTGTCGGCTTATGGTATAGCTCAATTTAACACTCCCTTGAGACTATTGGAGAAGAAATACAAAATATTTTGAAGATGTTGCATCTAGCTCATGGGAAACCCTCAAAATATTCAAATTTATCCCTCCAATGCTCCGTAGCACACTGGAAAGAAGCATTGCAACACTTTAAGTGGCTTAGCAACATGTGTTGAATGCTCTTACATTTCAGACAATGAGCGTTGAGGAGGATATGGTTGCTAGAGCGAGAGGATAAGGGTTGACAAGGTCAAATAGTGATCAAAAGAGAGGATAAGGATGACTTGACCATGTGAAGAGAAATCAAGTATAGTAGATTCATCCCCTTCACCTTTTCTAACTAACTATAAATAAAGTCTCCACCATGAAGCAAAAGGAAAGAGAAATAGTGAAAAGCAAGTACATGCTTTTGGGTCGACAAGAGATCTCAGCCTTGAGATAAGCCTACCCAAAGTTAATCTTGACTAAGAGTGTAGGTGAAAGGAAGAGTCTCATATTAAAGGGTTTGAAGGTGCTGCAACTATTGTAAGTATCATTATATAATGAAATTCTAATGATTTCACCCATGATATACCATATTTACTTACATGTACATGTATCTTTATTCTTATATGAAGATATTTTGATTTATGCTACTAACACTAGTGTAGGATAGTATAGCTTGGACACTTTCTAGCTATGTTTGCAGGTGCGCATGATGGGAGATAAGAATAGGATCTTTGGAGAACCCTACTAGCCAAGTACAAGCTAGGACCAACCTTCAAGATTAGGTGTATTTGTGTTCTTTTCCTTCTTCATTTTGCAAGTGTATGTGCATGAGTTAAAAGGGGTCACTAGGTGGATAGCTATTATCTTCATAAGCCAATGGGTAGGCCCGTGGGATAGACTCTCTAGCAACATAGACAAAATCTAGGAAAATAACCTATTTTTTTCATCATTGGAAAGTGCTCTATATTATGTTTTCTTCATTAATGATTCCTCTTGCAAAACCTAGATTGATTTTATGAAGACTATGGATGGAATGTTATTTAAGTTAAAACGGTTCAAATCCTTCATTGAAAATTAAATAGGGAAAAAGATCAAAGGGGTTAAATATGATAATGGATGAGAGTAAACCTCTAAGGAATTTAATGCTCTTTGTAGAAAAATAGAGTTCAAGAGGGAATTGATAGTGCCCTAAAACCCACAATATAATGGAGTTGCAAAGAGGAAGAATAGATCCATCATTGATAATGCTAAAGCCCATGACCCATGACCTGGAGTTGTGCATTTGTCTTTGGGTAGAGGTATGTAATACAATAGTTGATATCTTGAAATGATGTCCTTGTAGGATCTTATTGGACAAAACACAAAAAGGCAATGTTTACTAATGAGAAATATGAGGTATCACATTATTGTGTTTTTGCTTGTCCAATTTACTTCATGTTCTTGATGAGAAAAATACTAAGCATGAACCCTTAGTATTAAGGGTATTTTTGTTGGGTACATTAATACATCCAAAGCTAAATAGATCTACATTACATTACAAAGGAAGATAGTGGTTAGTAGAGAGATGAAATTTAATAAGGATGGATTTAACTCAAAGCCAATAGAGCCTCCTAAAAAGATTGAGGAATGAGAGGGATGCATCATGGGAGTGTCTCAATGAGGACAATTTACCTCATAGCTGACTTTCATCTATCATTTTTCAATTGGACTAGGAGGGGGCGCTTGTTGCATAAAATATGTAGTATTGCATTGAAATATGTGGAGTGGGTGAGTTGAGATGTGTGGACGTGTGCCCACCTAGTTGGCACATGTAGAGAGCTTCACTTGCAAACCTAGTCTAGAGTTTGCTTGCAACTACCCCTCTCTTATTTGATAATAAAAAAGTGGAGGGAACTTCACTTGACAAGAAGGAGGTTTGCTAGTTGTAATAGTAGAGTAGTTGTGATAGCTAGCAATATTATTTTTGAGAGCTTGCGAATAGTCAATTTTCTATAATGTAATCTTATTTTCTAAGTAATAGGAAGATATGGAAATATAATTTTCTAAATCTAATATTTCATTTGTTTACCACTAGTTTAGCATGCAAATTTTATTTTTTCAAGATCTAAATTGCTTTCACTATTTAATTGATTTATTACATTGATTAAATTAATTGTTGAGCTGGTGATATAGCGTTGTCTAAACATGCTACGTTTTGGATTTTTTGGTTGGAATTCAACAACTTTTTTTCATGCTACGTTTTGGATTTTTTGGTTGGAATTCAACAACTTTTTTTTAGCCAAATATTATTTTTTGTTGTTTAAAATGGACTTTTGAATGCATATATGGATTCAACACCCTCAAAAAGCCCCGGGGCACCCAGATTATGGAGAGAGATTGTAGAGAGTTTTCAACTCAAACTTGTGATTCCAAGAAATTCCTACCAGATTTTATCCAAATTAGACCAAAATATACCAAACGTCCAAAAAGTAGCAGAAGTAGATTACGACATTTAACATGGTTATATAGTTTCTAAATATGATGTATATTTAGTGCTAAGATGATGATGTGTTGATTGAATTTATATTATCTAATTTTCAAACTTTAGTTTATTAGATCTAGTATCCAACTTCTACTATATGTTTTAAAAGTTTTCAAGTTCAGTTATAAGATTGAATTTCGAAGAGTGAAAATCTCTATCTTAAGATGAAATTAAACAATACTTTCTCATATAAACTCTAGTCAAACTACTCTTTGGACTATTGGGAAACTCTCATTGAAGAAAACAAAGTGAAAAAACAACACCAACATTTCAACCAAGATATAACTTTAAATAACGTTGTTTAACCCGTCAAACATGGAATTTACAGATTTATTCTTTCCCAATGATGGTGAAGAACATCGAGCTTACAAATGGCATCTACAAACCCACAATTCTAAATTGCCACGCCATGCAACACCAACAAAATAACAATATATATGATTAGTTTTGAATCATATGTTTTTAACCCTTCATAAACAACTTAAGCAAGCAGCATATTACTAGTGTAGATGCATGTTAATTTCAAATCCATAGAGCACCCTGAGCGATCTAACAAACTCTATCTCTCACAATTGATAAATTCACAACAAACCCACACTTCTAAATTGCCACGCCATATAACACCAACAAAATGACAATATATATATGATTAGTTTTGAATCACATGTTTTTAACACTTCATAAACAACTTAAGCAAGCAGCATATTACTAGTATAGATCCATGTTAATTTCAAATCCATAGAGCACCAAGAGCGATCTAACAAACTCTGTGAGAAACTGTCTCTCACAATTGATAAATTCACAACGCACACACAAACATGCACACATAAGCACTTATGGAACATAGTTGTCCCTGGGATTTTGCAAGTGAAAGAGATTGTCAGAGGGTAGAACGGTGACAATGAATCATTCATGGCATGACACTCTGTGATCTGATTGGAAACAAAGTTCTTTGGAATAGTCCAGTATCATGGTTTGTAGGTTTATTTCCATGGATATTATTATATATTATATAATCAGCCTTTTAAAATGTTTCTTTTAAACTTAAACAGGATTACAATTGCTTAAATATGCGAGGTACCACAGGACTCAATCAATTTTCATTGTTGAGACTGCCCTCAAAATATGAACGGCATGTTAGAGCCTCGCGTGCTATTATAAATCTCCTCAGCTGCAAGCTGCTTATCTCTTTTCCTCAAATTTCCATAAATCCTGCAGTTTGGTGATATTACTGCAAAATTATTTTTATGCTTCATGACGATGTAATTTAGACCTTATTTATTCCAATATGTCATGACTGTAAACGTTCAAAGATCTGTAATTTTTTTCTTGAAAGTGATGCTTCCACAAGCTTGATGACACTTAAGCCAATGCCCCTGGGAAGATTGGAACCCTAGTGACAGACTTGAGAAGCCACTGCCCTCACCATTGAACCACACCTCAATGGCAACTTCTGTCAATTGAATATAAGTATCAGATGAAATGCATAACGAAAAACATGTTTGCAAGCACTCTATGCACAAGAACAAATAGACTGAAAATGAAAATGTGGTTCTCTAAAATGCAAAATTACAAAGGCATGCCTAGAATCCATGAATCAGATGCATTCATGTTAGATGTTTATTTGTCAGTGTGATGCGCGTTAACAGAAACCTGACGAGGAGATTTATTCCTCTTTCTGTTCTAATTCCCGATCTTGATCCTGTTCCCATCTTGACACTACATCGGAACAGTACTAATCGATTTTATATGCATGACATATGTGGATGAGGGTTCATATTCCTTATCTCAAGAAACCCTCTAGCCTGGTTTGTCACTCTGTTCAGTTTCCCATTTCTCATTCTGGTAACTTCTCTGTGCTGAAGTACAAACAAACTCCAAGGTATCCAAGTCTCTTCAAGCAACCTTCCCTTCAACATAGCAAAAGTTTCAGATTTCCACCTTAAAGCCTTCTTAACCTGTTTAGCACACCATAATTCAGGTGGAGATTGAGAGGCACAAAAATGTCTAAAATATAGCATTTGAAGTTGTCAAGGACGACAAGATATTACAAAACCTAATAAACACTGGAATTGCTGATAAGGAAGTAATTTTGTAATTATTAAGGAAGATGATTTATCCTTGAAAGTACCCTCAATTCAATGCTGTGAAACTCTCGGTAGGCAAAACCATCAGCACTATAAACTACAATCAAGCACTGTAAAATAATTGGCATCATTAATCTCTTGGTTGACTTGAAAGTCTATGCATCTCTGCATATGATGTTGCATGAAATAACTTAAGATTACCAGTGTCATATTGGTGTGATAAGAACTAGTGTATTATGGCAAACTTTCATATTTCCTTAGAAAGCCTGAATCACTGTAACATAATTTTTGCAAGATTCCAGGATGACCAAAGGAATTGTGCTTCCCATTGCTAAATGAAATAAGGACAGTGGGATCTTTGAAAGATTCAGAGGCATACAAAGTGAACGGGCTCCCCATTGTTGCGCATCAATGGATATGACTATCACAGTTCTTTTCCCCAAGATTCATTCAGATGAAAGGGACATACACTATTTGTGCTTCACATGCATATTCATTCTGAGGTTCACATTATATTTATTTTGAGGTTCAGTTACTTTTGGGACGATCCAAAATTAAACTTGTATATAGAATCTGTACTTTACACTTTTAGTTACATATCTGCAAAACAAATTTACTATGAAGCCACTAAATTTATGAAACTATAACTTTTACAGAAAGTTGGAGTTATCCCAAAAGAAACAGCAAAAATTGGCTTTGTTGAAGGCGTTTGTGGAATATAGACCTCTTTCAGAAGGGCATATATTCCTTCCATATGGAGTAGTAGTTCAAAACATCATTTTTTCTATATACTAACTTTGAATTTTGGTATAATTTTCTTGTCAATCAACAAGATGTAATATTTCAAGGATTTGCCCATAATCAACAGTATGGATTTCTGAGAAATCACAATCTACATCTATATTCAAATCCTTGAAATACTTTTAAGCTCCCAAAACTTTTCATAATAGAAACTTTGGTCGGTGAAAATCCCCAAAGCAAATAATGCTCGGCGGTGTTAGATTTACCTCTCAAATAACAGAAATATCCTTCATTTTGCTCCGCTAGCTGAGGCACGGCAGATTTCAATATAAATTCCAAAAAACATGTATAGGGATAAACCAATGCCATTTTCCTCTCTCCATCACAACACAAATTCTCTGCTACTTCTATCATCCGAAGTGTAATGTGGAGAAAAGGAATATGTAGGGGACTGAGGAAGAGGGTAAATCTTCTCAAGTTGCCTTATCACCTCTTTGATATCTGGTCTAACAAAGGGAGAAGGTGCACAGCAACCCATTGCAAGCTGAAGAACTCGAAGGAGCCCTTCATCCATCGGGCTTCTCATTCCTCCTCCCAGAATGGAAGGGTCAAAGAGATCTGAAATCCTTTCTTCCAGCACTGCATTCTTCACAACTGTTGGTAGATCAATAATTTGATTGGATGAATCCCTCTCAATTGGTCTTCTTCCGGTAAGAATTTCAAGTAATATAATACCGAAACTATAAATATCTGTTTTTGTGTTTGCCTTGTTCATCTTGAGCAGTTCAGGTGCTTTATAACCTTGAGAAGCAGAAGCTTCTAGCATCGCCAGTTTTGTACTCGGATTCATAAGTAGGTGAAGACCAAAGTCAGAAAGATGGGCCTCATAATTATCATCTATGAGTATGTTCTTGGACTTGAGATTGCCATGTATGATAGGCGTTTCCAGGCAAGTGTGAAGGTACGCTAGACCCCTTGCAGCACCTAGTGCAATTCTATGCAGTTTAGCCCATCCAGGTGCTGGTCTGTGTGCATCTACATTCGAAAAGAAAGATCAGATTTTTATACACGTGTATGCTGCATGATAAAATACCACAGCACAGTGGATAAGAAAATTGCATAAAAAATGGTTTTCAGATCTTTGAGTCACTGAACTCTTTTGTCAGCATCTACAATATAGTAAAACTAGATTTCTGTAGGTAGTCAAGGTGCACTTGAATCTTACTAAATCAAAGCATCTTACTTTCAGAATAAAATAAAACCCTTCCTTTTTCATTTTTCTCACTCTGTGCATCAAACAAGTTACAACTTTTAACATGGATCAAACACATATTACATGATTAATGCATATGCATCAGTATATTGAATATTTTCTCCTCTTTTTAAACCAATGTCGTAACATGTATATATTTTACATGATGCAGATGAATGCGTGTGCTTTAAGCGAACTTAGATTAAGTTTAAGAAAATCCTTTTTTCATTTTCATCATGCCAGAGTTTGATAAACGTGAGCTCAGAGGTATGTCGCCTTTTAGATGATAGATGCATATTGATGATGAAAACTTCTGGAACAGTGTGTGATCTTGTTGATGTGTCTGGGTGAGCACTTCACCCATCCTCAGGGGCAGACAGCTCAGATGATGATGGGTGAAGTATTCACCCAAAACATCAGATGCCTCAACGAGATCACACAATGTTCCAGAAGTTTTCATCATCATGTTTCTAACCGTGAAAATTTACATGCTAAGATGCATATTGAATTAGTATAATGAGATATTTCATAGATGTTTCAGGTATAGCTGCATTAGAATCTCTTTAATCGATGTTTTAACTATAATTCAGGTTCTTTTCAGGAATGACACGTAAATTATTGAGATATTCTTACCCCCTTATCAGACCACACCCACAAGCATGATATGAATTTCAAGGAATCAGACCAAATGGCATGAGTTTCCAAGGGATGAGGCCATGAGGCATGCATTTTCCATTGCCTTGCACAGGTTACACCTGCACATACTACATGACTTTCAAAGGACGAGGAAGGTGGTTTGAATTTTAAAGGGATGGGGTCGATGAGGCCAGGTGCAAGTCCCTAGTGATTTTGGGGGAGTGTTGCATTTTCATGATCAATCCACATGCGTGGTCTTATTCAGATCGCACCCACAGCCTACAGGCATGGTATCAGTTTCAAAGGAATGAGACCAGGTGTGAACAAATGATTTCGGCAGATTGCAGCAATTTCATAAATCAATTTGTTTGCAATGCCTTGTTCAGGCTTTTGCCTCTAAATTTTTTAAAAATAAGGCTATGTAGTGTGCTGCATTTTAGAAGATCACTACATATGAATTAGTAGATGAGTTATTCCCCGTGTGTTACAAAATATATGATAATGAGAATACTGCATTTACATGACAGATGCAAATTCCTTTATGTAATTTGTTTCATGATCACTATATATGCATGCTGCATTTATATGACAGATGAAAATTCCTTCATGTAATGGATGTGTTTCATGATTACTATATATAGATTGGTAAATTGGGTTAGAAGAACTCAGTTTTCTCCAATAACATGTAGCAGAGCACTATAGGATGGAGGGCACTTACTATGCAGAAGCTCCGCCAGATTTCCGCTTGGTATATACTCATAAACCAGCAATTTTTCCCCCATAGAACCGGAATAAAAGGCCAGGATAGCCACAAGATGATTGTACCTAATGGATCCCAAATCCTTAATTGTCTCCAGGAACTCGTGAGGCCTCCTGATGCAACTGTCCCTGAGAAGCCTCAATGCTATCATCCCACCACCGGTCAACAGCCTAGCTTTGTACACGGTCCCATATCTTGATTTCCCCAACACTTCTCCACTGGCATTCAGAATATCATCGATTGTCAGCTGCTCACAACCCTGAAAAAATATCAGTTGTTCAACCCCACTCCCCAGTTCATCTTCCATCTTCTCCTCATCAAAAGAAGGGGATTCAACAGAGACTGCTCTTCTGGACCAGCATAAAGTTATGACTAATCCCAGAAGGAATAGTGCGCTGACAGATCCAATCATGATCAATAAAATGGATTGCATCGTCACATATAGCAGTTGATATTAGAGATTTTGACTTCGAGCTTTCCAAGCTCCAGGCTCAATTAGATTTCCACATTTATCGCCAAGGCTTAGGAGGATTAAAATTTTTGCATCACCTCTATCTGCTTACAATAGAACAGGGCTTATTAGACACATATTTATCACGATTGCATGGAAAGTGAGTATAAACTTCCTACAAATTTTCAATCATCAAGATCAGATCAGGACTGTATCCACTGCTTACCGATTTTTAATCATCAGTGTATCTGATTGCATTAGACTTGAACCATCTTGCCAGTGTTTGTTGAATTTTCTGGCCCTGAAGACATCTGAGAGGTTGTAGCATCCAGAATGGTCAGATCAGATGCCTAGATTTTCAAGGGCCGTCCCCGCAATATGAGGTCCTTGGAGATGAATACAAAATGTTTGCAAATCTTGATTAGATCCTCAGGAGGCTCTTTTGCCGGCAGTTATAGCCAGGAGGAGGCTGAGAAAAAAATGGCGAAACTACCCGCTATCGCGCTCAGCGTTTGATAATCCATCTACATCAGTGGGGTCAGGCGTATAGGGCGCCCTCATGGGGTACACTCACTTCATTGTCTGTTAATTCTGCGGATCTAGTGCCGAGCTTTGCGTAAACACAATGTGTATATGCGAGTCAAAGGATGTTGGGTAGACCAGAAACGTCACGCAATGACCATTTGGGAATAGAAGCAAGTGGAACAATAAGTGGTGGAATGTGGGTGATTCTGGATAGGTTTCAGACCAAAGCATATATATTCAATTTATATATAATTGGTATATACAGACAGCTGTGGTATCATTGTTGTTAATTAAATCGACAAGCATATTGTCTGGATTGCTACCAATTTGAGAGAGCAATATTGAATTTGACAGCGAACATTTGTTAGAATGTCCCTGTTCTTCATAGGTTATTTCAGAATATTTATTTATGACCTGGCCATACAAAGAATCAAGCAGCTTAGCACCATTTCCGGAGGAAACATAGGGGCCTATCCAGTTATCTTGGTGGGGACTTCTGGTTGAGGAATCTCAATGGTAGTTAGGTTAGACTCTTTGAGGAGTTGCAGGTTCTGGATTGCCCCCCATGTTGGTGACTATGTCGAAATATGAGTGTACGGTTCTTTATATTCTTATGAAAAAGGAAAAATTAGATTGTTAAATTTTCGGTTCATTTTTAATTTTCGGGTAATAAATTAGATCACTAATCAATTTATTGGTAGGTAAAATGGAAATTGTTTTCTGTTTTATAAGTTCGTTTTGATAACGAAATACGTTAACTGTTCAAGAACCAGGAACAGAAACATTTTACAACAGTAAAAGCTTGTTCTTTAAGTGAAGTGATTTCTTTTGAATAATGATAGTGAGAGAGTGTACTGATTAATAAATTTGTAATTGTAAATAGTAGTAAGTGATGTTTTTTTTTAATTTTACTATTAAATTAGGATAATTTTTTTATTATTTTTTGAAAATGGAAAGATGCTTAATTTTTTGAGATAAATTAAATTGTAATGAATGTAAAAATTAATTTTAATATCAAATTAAAATTTTAAATGTTATTAAAAATTATATGATTTTATTGGAAGTTGCTTTAGCTGAATATCGATTTTTTTGCAAATCTTGTTTGTATTAAAATCATATTTAATTTTGGAATAAAAACTCAAATTTAAATATTTTAATTGGTTAAGAATTAATTTTCTTTAAACTTAAGGAAATAGTCTTTTAATAGGTTAAGAATTAATCTTCTTTGCAAGTAATTTGTATTCTAATTAGTTAATAATTAATCTTCCTGAAATAAAGAAATAGATTAACAGTTCAAAATCTAAAGGCATGTGACAAGAATGAAAATCAGTGCCTTCAAAATATTAACAAGTAAATTAATAATAATGATGAACCAACAAATAGAAGTATCAAATTAATATCCAATTCAACACATTAAACAATCTAAATTAATTAGAGAAATTATAAAATGAAATACTGAATTAACTCTATATATATATATATATATATATATATATATATATATATATATAACCATGATGTTTGAGAATATCATGTATAAATTAATAAATAAACATATAAAAATTTATTATTTATAAAAAACTATCTGCATGAAGGGTACTTTTATATATATATATATATATATATATATATATAACCATGATGTTTGAGAATATCATGTATAAATTAATAAATAAACATATAAAAATTTATTATTTATAAAAAACTATCTGCATGAAGGGTGCAAAGCATAGTTAACTCACCAACCTTAGGATGAGTGCAGTGGATGATAAATAGGGAGACATGTTGCCTTCCATCTGGAAGTGTGCATGTTTAACTGTACTCCACATTATTGGATTCATACAAAAACGACTAAGGAAACTTGTAGAGCACCTGAGCTCGATCGTGCAAAGTCTGGGAAGGGTACACTCGACTCGACTCGAATCTTGAATTGTAGAGGAAATTTGGAATTCATTATGGCAAGAAATGGTGAATGGAAGATACATAATGCCGAGAGGTAGGTAGCTGAGGAATAATTTATAAGGTTTGAAGGTGGCTCCATGCATATAATCTACCGACCATCGAAAGCAAAGAGTAGGGATGGCGTTGTTAGTCTAAAAAGGTGCTCCATTAAACTGTTAAGGAACGAAGGTCTGCATTTTTCCTTGGTGAAAACCTTTCTAGGTAGATCAACCCAGCTTCTGGATCAATTCACAGTGTCTTCAATAGTTATAGGTTTGGGCTTGTCATTATCTCAATCACGAGCTCTATCTCATTTTTAGAAACTCTCTTCAATGCTTTGAATTCTATATCTGGTTTTGTGGGTTTTTATATTTTTGTACCTTCCCTAGATTTAATTATCTTGGGGGTCTAGTTTTTTCTTTGATATAATCTCCCTCATCTCCCCTAGTCTCTCTTCATTTCTCCTCTATCTCCCTTTCTCTCTATTCCTCTAAAATCCTCTTTCGCCTTATTTGTTTGTATTAGGCATGCCCACTCCACAACCTTTTTTCATCCACTCGCTTTGGTTTTGTCCTCCCCTCCTTACTTTGTGCTTAATCCACTCACTCAACGTAAGAGTTCCCTCATCCATCTCTCTAGAGCGGGCTTATTGTTTTGTTCCACCTTTCTGTTAAGTCCCCTTTAATATGGTCAAACATTAATCATCAATGCATTAGTGTGGTGGAAGCTAGGGACAACTTGGTCTCTCGCATCCTTCTAAATTCAGTCAAACATTGGTCCACCATACATGGGTCCAAGTAGTTGCTAGGGTAGCCATGGACCGTTATAGGGGCATAATCTCTGCAACTGTTCAAAGAGTGATTTTAAATGTGGAAGAGCAAGTTAGGAAATCACAAATATTTGTCCCATATTGACACATAAAACAAGAAACTAGGGAGTGGGTTTCTGATTTTGGGAATTCCACCAAGTCCAAGGCCATCTCATACATGCAAACAAGGAATCTTTACTAGCTTATAAAAGCCTTAATGTGTAGGGTCCTCACTGATAGGGAAAACACACAACAAGAGCTAATCATATGCATCGAAACAATGCTTGAAAATGTTGACATACTCAACAAAAAGGTCACACTTCTTGCCAAGAACCTCAGAACATGGAATTTTCATCATTTGATATTAACAAAGAACCACAACCATTGGGCTAGAAAGACACTGTTGTGAGATGAAGCTCAAGAAAATCAACGTTGTGCATCAACACTTTACTTTAATGTTATTATTATTGTTATGAATATGACCTTTACTTTCTATGTTAGAAATAATTTATATTTATGTTTATGAGACTCTTATATAAAAAACAACAATGACCATACAAATATTTGAATCTATATTAAATCTATAAAAAAATATATGTAATCTATATTATGCATGTCACAATAAAATATTAAATAAAATAATTCAAAGAAAAATGTTATATATATATATATATATATATATATATATATATATATATATATATATATATATATATATATATATATATATATATATATATATATATATATATATATATTAAATTTATTAAAAAAATTAAATCTTTTTAATTATTATTTTTTGGTAAATTTTCAATTTAAAAAATCAATCCTTAGAAACATTTAACAAAAACAATTAAAATAAATTTATACTAAGTTTATTTTAAATTTTCTTATAATAAATTCTTAAATTTAAATGTTTGCATCATTTTTTAACATTGAAATTAAATACAATTTTATTAGAATTTGACATAAATAACTAATTGAAATAACATGTCAATCACTTAAATCATCATTCATATTAGATACATAGAACTCCAAATTTGGACATACATATCTAACTTAAAATACCAACTTGTAAAAGTTATTTACATTATTATAATATTGTAAATAAATTAGCTAAAAACATTTATATAATATGATATTTTAAAATTCCTTGAGGGGGTGCACACTTCCTGAGTTCATGTGCTTTGAGGGGAATTTCAAAGCCCATATGAGCATATGGTGAATCCATGAAACTAGCGTGGAGATATCCACACACGCAGCATTGTGGGAGCTCGTGCATTCACAAGGGGTGGCATTTATTAGGCATAATGGGGATGGTCTTTTCTCTCTATGTAATGGTGTCTTTGTATTTGGAAACAAGAAAGTCTGAAATGGGAGCCCCTTGCTTTGCTTAGCGAGGGTCGGCATCTTGGTTGGTGTATGGGCTATGAGAGCCACTAGACATGATCCTCGCACCTTTGTTTAACTTGGATGATGGAGGGACTATTCTTGCGTTAATGGTCTTTGGGAATACTCAGTGCGAGGGACTTCCTGCAAACCTCGCACTTCCTGCAAAATTACCCTGGTGCTCATGGGTTAGACCATGGATTTTATGCGAATTCAACTAGGTAACTTTGGTGCTATTGTTCATTGGGCGTTCTATGGCTTCTTCTTTAGGTAATTTATGTGAAATTTAAAATCTAAGGGTGTTCTAGTGGGATGTCAATTTCATTTACTTTCTTTGTTATGATGATGTAGAACTCCTAAGCCTGGGGTGGTTTCCAGCTCGTAAGTGTGTCTGTATGTTGTTTGCAGTGGCACAATTGGCATTTGGGGAATGTTAGCTTGTTTAGTTTCATCTCCTAAGTCCCTTGGGTTTGTTCTGTTGATTACCCTGGTCTTTGTTCCTATGGGATTACACTCTCTTGGCCTTTTGGTTTTGATGGGAAGTTGGGCTCCTCAACTTGAAGTTCTGGTCCTAGTTCATGTGTTTCCTTGAGTCTTCTTTGTTGTGGACGGTTGGTGTGCTGCAACTGGAAGTTTCAAGAGTTGCAGGGAGGTTGTGTTGTGCCCTGGCTTTATGTTACTAGTGAGTCTTTGAGGGTTTTTGTGTGTTTTATTGTGGTGTCAAGGATATTTCATAGTTTTGTTTTGTTCTTCAGTGTTGGTATGTCTCCTCAGCAGCGGGGAGGTAGTTGTAGTGGTGGCTACCAAGGAGGTAGGTGGGTCTCCTCTTGGCGAGGCTCTACGATATAACAAGATTCTTCAACGCCTCATGCTCCTTGGAATAATTCACATACGTAGGAAGACATTCACCCTCTAGGGATTTTGGATTTGTTGATTTAGTCTGTTCTTTCAAATGTGCATCAACTTAATAGAGCTCGTAAGGATGACCGAGGTGAGTTCCTAAAAATTCTTAGTCACCTTCAGTATACTCAATGGAAACTTCATGACTAGCTAGCAAGCTTATGGTGCAATCAACACTGCATGTTGGAGAAATTTGAAAGATTGAATGAAAGACGGGGCCACATGGAGGGTCATGTGCATTATGACTATAAATCGCCTCCATCTACAAGGGTTGACCAGATAATACGGCTCCCTTAAATTTAGCTGACTGGGAATGATTGTTGGTGTTTTCTATGCTATGTATTTATTTTGGCTTTTTTGCCCTGTTAATCTTTGGATGTCTTGGGATCTATGCATGTTATCTCAGGTTTTGGGTCTTTATCTGTTGGCCAATAAACCTGGTAGGAGTGAATCAGAAAATATTTTGAGGATGTACATGGAAAATTTCAACTTTTTGAGTTAATAGAAGACCTCTCTCTCTATATATATATAATATTTAAAAAAAACATTAATTTGTTTTTAAATTTTTAACAAATTTCAATTTTTTTTTAATATTTATAGTTATTTTATAGTTTAATGTATTTTATAAATGAAAGGAATTTTGAATTGATGATGATAATTAACGTCCACTAAGAGCAATACGGTCTATCAAACCTTAAGAAAGTAAGAGATTATTTGAGATTCTTTAACATTTTATTTCTATGATAAAAAAAGAAGGGAGAGAAGTGTTTCTAAATCCCATTAGTTTTGTTGACTTTACAAGTCAAAAAGGTTGGTAGCGTGGCAAATATTTTGAAAATTAGAATGGATGTGAGTAAGAGTCGTACAATCCAAGAGAAATTGTTTTTCATATTCAACCCTCTTAGTATCACAAAGGTGATAAACTCTTCCGTCCCAATGTGTTTTGGGAATAGACCAACACCCGATTTCACTTTGAAGCTCATGAGAATTAATTCTTATTTTGGAATTTTTCATTTTCTTCTTAGCACTAGTCACAAACAAAAAGATAATTTTGGTTTTTTAGATTGGGGTTGATCACCTCTTTATAATACCTTAGCTTCCTTTTTCCCTCTAATTCCATATTGTCCCACAAATTATCCTTAAATTTGGAAGTAATAATAAGTTTAATATTGTCCTTATTCTTCAATGTGATCTCATCCTTTACCCCCTAATGGTCTAGCCAAGATTGGGATCATTATGCCAGCCTCGCTTGAGTTGAAGGTGGGGGCTTTGTTAGAGTTAGAAGGAATTTTTTGATACCCATTGGCTTCCATGTTGTATAACTTCCTCTTATACGTGAGATACTTGGTCATAGTAATGGGGGAAAGACCAACTTCAATAAGGAGGAAAGGGTAGGAAGTTTTTCCTTTAATATTGAGGTTGTAGGTTATAAATTGATTTTGGATAACTCAATCTTCCTCCACGTTCTCTAGATACAATGCAACCCCAAACCTCACCTCCATATAAAATAATAGGGGTGACAAGAGTCTCAAAGAGAAACATTTTTTTACTCCATGCCCAAAGATCAGTCGAATTACAATTGTATGCATGCCCATAATAAGCTTTCCAACCTCCAATTATCCTTTTCCCAATGCTATAATTCCAATTTAGGTAATGATGAATGTTGATTCCTAGATATTTGTATTGATAAAATTTCTCCAAGTAGTTATTATCATAAATGAAATTATCATAGTTGATCTTTTTGGATTTAATTATCATGGCTTTAGTCTTGTCGTATTAACAATCGTTCCCATCTTGGAGAAAGTAATCATGGAGGATTCTAGCTTATTGAGCATGGCTCCTGGCTAAAATAACAATATCATTAACATAAAGGAGAAGCGTAATGACCATACCAATGAGCCTAGGGCCATCACATATACAATTTCCAAACACTCTTCTAACTTATCAATGTAAATGCCAAAAAGGGTAGGGGATAAAGGGCATCCTTGATTAACTCAGATATTGCATGTAATTTCTTCTGACTAACCCTCTACGGTCCTGAGCCTGGAAATAACATTCTTGTATAGCCTAGTCACAACAACCCGCAGCTCGGGAAGAACCATTATCTCTTCTAGCCTCTTCCACAGATTATCCCGAGGAATGATGTCTAAAGCTTTTCTAAAGTCAACAAAACAACATAAGAGATAAGTCGTATTATTGTAGCATTCCTTTGCAGTGATCCTAAGAGTAACAATATGGTATATAGTTGAGTGATGTCTCCTAAGTCCAACTTTCCCTTTAGCTATTTTACCATGGATTTCAAGCAAAATGCTAATATTATTTTTCAATATGATCCCATACAACTTGGCTAAAATGTGGCTAATCATAATGGTCCTTCAGTTATCGGGAATGTTTTTATCCCCACTTTTAAAGTTAGGCATAATAAGGCTTTGCATCCAAGACTTAGGAAAGCCTTGTTTCACAACCAAATTAAGGAGTTCGTATATATGAAGGATGAGGACAAACCTTCCAATTTTGAGAATTTTAGCTTGATAGCCTTCAATATACCTATTGGCAAGTTTCTTAATTCTGAACTCAACATCTTCTAAAGAGAAGATATCCTCCTCTATAGAAGTGTTCAAAATGGTTCCATAACGTCAAAAGAATCATAAAATTCTTAATATAAATAACTAAGTTCTTTAAAGAGTAAATATTTTATAATATTAATAATGATAAGTTCAAATAAAATTTTATATTAAAATTATTATTTTTAGAATTATTTGTATAAATCAATTCAATAATTTATAATTCATATTTTATAAAAATAAATGTGTATTTTTTTTCAAGAGTGAACAAATAGAATCCAACAAAATATATCACAAAGTATTAATCATCATATTTTAGGAAATTCACCCAATATTTCCTTACATCTCAGAAATGGTATTTAGGGAAAATCTAGGTGTAAAGAAAATATAATAATATATATATATATATATTAATAACTAAATAATAAATTGATTTAAAATTTAAAATTAATAAATAAATAACATTAAAAATAAAATGACTTTAATCACAATCATATAAATTAAATTCAATAGATAAAACAATCATATTTGATATATACTAGCATCAACTATATAAATTAGATGACTCATAAATATTGTTAGGCATCAATCCATGATAAGCATCAAAACATTTCACATATATCTCACATTGCTGAGATTAAAAATAATCTTAAAAATTGATTAAATTATAACTTTATTATTATTAATATTATATGATTGAAATATATATACATTTAAAAAAATACATCAGATATTTAACCATGAGTGTTTATAGCTTGTAAATAGACTTTGTTAGAATATCATGGGCCAATATTATGACTTATCAATAACACACCAAAAAATCATAACTCATTTTATATGACATTGGTTTATATGATTTTTTTTTTTAATTAATCAATTTAATTACCGACCTAGATCCATCTTAACTTTGGATTTATCAAGTGCCGAGAGGGATCAAATCTCTCAAGGTAAGAAACTCTTTTTCATCTTAACTATGGATTTATCAAGGGTTGAGAGGGATCAAATCTCTCAAGGTAAAAATCTCTTTTTTGAGTGAAAAACCTGATGAAATGTTTGCACCTAGAAAAATATGATCCCTTTAAAAGCTTGATAGATCAAGAGTAAAGATAAATATAGAGTCTAAGCGCAAGCTTTCACTATTCATAAATGTTTAGAAAGAGGTTTTCCAGATTAATCACATAGATAGTTTTTTGTCATCGCTTTTGGAACCATCCACTTTGGTTCATCCTCAAAACTGAGATAAAAGTATGATTTGAGCCAACAAATTAAATAGTGTCGAGATGCAAAAATTTCTAACATTCACCATAAAAAATGAATTATATATATATAACCAAAAAAACAACAAATATAATACAAAATTTCAAAAAAAATAATGAATAATAAAAAAAAAATCAAATAAAAAATATATATCTATGTATTAATGAATATTTTAAAAAACATATAATTTTATGATATTTATAAATTAATAAATACAAACCAATAAATTATGAAGGAAAAGGGGCAAAACAAATCCAACTATATTAATACATATTACTACGTATTAATATAAAACCAATTAATCTTATATATATATATGAATGAATATAAATCCATAAAAAATTAAAATAGATAATTTAAATTAAATAAAGAATCATAAATAAAACAAGAGAAAAGGAAGAAAATCCAAAATCTATGAGAAATAAATAAAAAACATAAAACAATTAAAAAAAATCAAATTAATAAGAAAGAATTCATATATATTGATGAAAATAAAAATTTATGTTTTTAAATAGAATATATTATAGAAGAATATTATTGATAAAATTATAGAATATATTATAGAAGAATATTATTGATAAAATTACGAGTTGGTAAAATCTCAATTCTAATGTTAAATTTTATTTTAATAATTATTATTTTTATTCTAGTTGTTTAAATTTTTATTTTATTTTTATGTAATTTGACTCAATCAAAATGTTTACATAATATAACATTACATTATTTTTTTTATATTGGGTTGGAGAGCACTTCTCAATGTAAAAATGAAGAAAAAGACAATTAATTTTTAGATGAATCTTAACCTTTGATATGTGAATATTAATAAGACATTTTAGAATATTCAGTAGAGCACCTAATAATTATTGGTAATTAAATTAAAATCTATAAACCATATTCCAAAATAGACACATCTATCCACATAATAACAATAATTAAATAACTATAACTATTAATTATTAGTATTATACAATTTAAGTGTAAGATATGTATTTAAAGATGTTGAATTCATTTATATATTTAAAAATACAATTTTAATAATACAAATTTGTATTTCACTTAATTTTTTATAACTTAATGTGATAATAATTTTTAAAATTTAAAATTTTATAATATTTAAAGTTTATTATTATTATTTTATATTTTCACAAAAATTTAAAATAACATAAACTCATGATCCAGAGTGTCAATAACATAAACCTTTTTCCCTTGCAACTTGCAATGGTTTATTGTTGTCTAATCATGTTGTTATCATACGTTTGAGTAGTAGATCGAGTTGTTGTTGAAGTCGAGATTTAAGTACCATTGAAGTTGAGCATCCCATCCTGTGTTCATGAGGAGGACGTGGCTTCAATTTGGTTATGAAGTTTTCTTGTTCAAGGTTTCATTTATATGAGGCTATGAATTTGGAGCCCCACCCTTGTTCTTGTGTTGTGGATTTGAAGAGTCCCTTGCTATATAATGGGGTTTTTTTCTAATCTTGTTGTTGGGGACCTTGTATCCTCTGGTCCTGTGGTTTTAGATCTAGCCCTTACCTTAGGTGGGGTTGTTTCCTTCAAGTAAGTCATGCTTCAGTATTTTGTGCTTACTTCCTATGTTTTGGCTCATGAAGCGCCATCTACTTCCATCCTTATCGGCTCAGAGGATGATGAGGAAGTTGATTTCCTTAGATATGGTCGTATGATTTTCCATTTTTCCAGGTTTTGGCCACAATTTGCAAATCTCTAGTCTTGGATTACTCATAACTGACTTCCCATGATTAGGCAAGAAGTCTTCGTCTATCCTTGTGTTAAAGGGCCTTTAGTTGTTGCATTTGATAGTGTTGAGGATAAGGATATGATCTTTAAGTTCAGTCCTTGGTTTTATATAAATTTCGATCTGTGTTTGAAACCTTAGTCTCCCTTGTTTGATCCAATGTTTGATGTCTTGACTTATACTCCTATTTGGGAGTGGCTTTCAAATATGATGTTACATTTATGGGGTTTCCCCTCTCTTCAGGCTTTTAGGTTTTCTTTAGGAAATTTCAATTTTTCCTAGCAAGAAACTCAAAGGAGAAGCATTGTTTCTTATGCTAGAATTTATGTTGAAATGGATCTTAGCCTTGGGTTTCTAGCTGAAATCATAGTTTTAAAACTTGGAACTAGGTTTTCAATTGGGCCACCTATCAAATTGGAATTTGAACTAGAATGAGATCAAACTATATCGAATAAGATTCAATGAAATGGATTTTTAAAAAGTACATAAAATATTCATTTTTTAATGAAAAAAATATTTCAATATTTCAAATGATGATTCTGTTAGCCACCTATAATTTATTGTCAAGCAAACAGGTGGCTAAAAATGTTTCTGAGCCTTTAAGAGAAACGTTTCCCTTGAAAATCTTTCATTCTTAAAGCCTTTGTGTGTCCTTTGCCTTTGAAGATATCTTCACTGTTGTTTCCATTGAAAAATCCCTGTTGTTTTGTGAAAAAGAATGCTTCAAAAAGGCCTCCATTTGCCCATTTTATTCTCACAAAGCCTCCATTTTCATCCCTTTTTCCCCTCACAAAATTCCCACAAAATCCCCTCCTTAGCCCTCTAAATCATCAAAATCCCCTTTTAAACCTTATGGCTCCCTTCATTTGGTTTAAAAATCCCTTTTTCCCCTTTACCGAAAGCCAAGAAATCCCTTGAAAAACACTCATTTTGGCTTAAAAACACCCTTTTTCCATTCAGGCGTTAACCCCCTTTCAGCTTAGCCCTAAGCCCCTTCTCCGCATATAACCAGGCGCCAGAACTAGGCACTAATTGTAATCAGAGCTTTTACTATCACCTTTTTCCTTTGTTTCTTGTAATTTTCCGATGCGATGACCATTTGTTCTATCAGCTTCCGCTACAATCTCCACCGTTGATTATCCGCAGATCCAACGACTGATCGCCAATCGCAAAGTTTCAAGTGCCCTCCCGTGTCCCCGCCGATCTGCGATCCCCAATTAAATCCCGACCGTCCATCCATACAGATTCGACGGCTGAGACACTATCGCACTATACTCCTGAGCCCAACATCACCACTCCGTCGATTTAATCTAGACCGTTGAATCCACAAGAACAATGACCCAGATTTAATCGCGCTCTGCTCATTTGCCCCCCGTCATCTCCCCTCCGATCAAATATCGACCGTTGATCTCCCCTCTGATCCAACGGTCCACGCTAAATCGTAAAATCAAAACATTGGAGTTTTGGTCCCCTGCTTTTCTCCGATGCGATTAGATCTCAGCCGTTCATTCCTATAGATCCAACGGCTCTCGATCTCCCCGCCCATTCACTTGCCCCTTTGCCTTCGCTTTCTCTTTTAAATCTCCACCGTCTATTTCATAGATCCGACGGTCAGCATTTAAACTGCCCGGAACTATTCCCCACCTTACCGACAGTGCATCTTTCCATATCGCGCACTATCCTGCACCGTCAGATCTCCCCGTCCTACATCCAACGGCTGAGGTGCATATTGCATGATTTTAGTGTTCGACAGTTAAAGTTTCAAAATTACGTGATGAAAGTGGTTTTGGGGAGGACACGTGTCAGGCAGTGACATATATCACGTTTTTTTTGGAAGATTTACAAAACCACTCCAAAGTTGCGCGAAACCAGCAGTTCTCCCCTAAAAACCACCTCTCCCGATATTGTCCTACTTCAATCCTGACCGTCGATTGCTTTGATCTAACGGTTCATATCGTATCGCGTCTTCATCCATATTTCCTCCATCAGACCTTCCAAAGACTTCATCGGAAGATCCCCACCATTGATCTCTTCCAGTGATCCAATGGTCCACGTTCAATCTCCCTCCACCTTTCCGGTCCCACCACCAAAAGCCTTCGATTTCATTCATTTTAACCTTTTTTCCTTTGTAATTTGCCACAACATTAAACTTTCGTGTTTTACACTAAAGTTATTTTCTTCCGCTTAACCTTCTGAAACAACTTTGTCGGTGAATCTCAACTATTGATCACAATCTATCAGTCTAATCCAACGGTCTGGAACCATCCTCACACCAGACCTCCATCAGGCCAGTTTTCTCCCATTCCGCCATGACTTTTACCCATTTTTCCACTTATCCACCAGTTCCATCACTACGCCACCATCTCCACAGGCCTCCACAACATCCCCCTCCACTCCCATGGATTTTTATAACATGTTTATTGTGTTTTGCAGGGTTACAGATGACGAAAAATCATTCTTTATCTCACAATCACAGACAGGGAAAATATTGAGCGCAGAACGCCATTTTCAGAGCCGAAGATTGTAGGAAAGGTGCCTGAGAAGGTTTAAATGTGTTTTTCAGTAAATATCAAGTTATTAACTCTGTTCCAAACCTTCCGGCGCCATCAGAACCTGTGTATCCACAGACAAGACAAAAGAGAAGCGACAAAGAATATCAGTGACAGTTTAAAGGGATTAAAACCTCATTATTGAAGATTAAATGCTTTAATATAGTGTTTAAAGGACGAAGACACAGATTGAAGACCTTATAAATGATCCAGAAGGCTAATAAGGCCTAAAGCACATGAAAAAAGCCATATCAGTGTTTCACATCAGCAGAATGTTCCTTCCCAAGAAAGGACAAAGTCCCATATTGTTTTTATTCTCCATCGAGTTCCTGAGAAGATCTCCACCCTGACAGAAGTCCTAAGATTGCCAGAGCATTAGTTACACAGTATGGAAGGCTTGAAAGTCATTTATCTTCCTTACTTTTCCCAGTGTACAAGAAGAGTACCAACTACCAGAAAGTACCTCAAAACATACCTTTGGAGTTATTATTAGCGTGTCGAAGACCACTTATTCATCCAAAGAGTACTGAAAGTCAATACGGGATATTAAAACAGAATGGGCCTCAAGCACTCTTCTCCCCCTCTTTTAATGTTTCATTTAAAGTTCTATCTACCTCTACAGCCACTCTTTCAGCTATACGAACTCTTTTGAAATACATTGTAAATGTTGGTTAATCGTGGATTGTAAGTTGTTTCATTGAGATAGAGTTCTGTGTAGAACTTGTAAAATAGGCTGGGAGATGATTTCAGACTGATATCAAGCTATTGGAAAATGATGTATGTGACTGGTATTGCTCTTTAATATGACAAGCATGTTCATTAGATCCTGATCTAAATCAACAGTGAAGTGTTCTATCTTGTATTGTTCCCCCTCTGTTATGCATCACATTTCATTTCTCTGATAAGAATCAGTAATCTAGTTTAGGATATACTGCTGTAAAGTACCCTAATGCTACCTGCTCTTCTTATCTTCTATGTTTTCTACTAATTGTGTAATCTAAGAACAAATTCAAGATAATTTAACTAGTATAGTAGTTGGTTTTATCCATGCTTGCTGATGTATGAATTTAGAGTCTATTTTTAGATGTTCTTGTCTAGTTTTAACTAAAAGAATTGGGAATCTGGGAGATTTAGAGTTGGTTCTGTCTCACTAGGGTCCTTTTCCAATTGTTTTCCTTTCTAAGATCCCTTAAGTTGAATGTCAAAATCAGAGAAGGTTAAAAGTATTTCTCTGATCTTAGGCTTCACTTTGTGTCCATCTTGATTGTTTTCTATTATCTAAAGAGTTAGCCTCAATAGGAGTTTTATCATAGACGGTTAAGGCATGTCCTGTCCCTAGATCTGCTCCTAAACGGTCACCTTGGAAGGTTTCCTTGTCATTCACCTTCATTTCCTTATCATTTCATCCCATTACTATCATCTTTAAATATCCTCTAATTCAGATGACTAGCCCATTTGAAAGCCTTGGATATTGAATTGCAAGTGAACCCTTTTATGACCCCATTGCCCAATGGACTTGTGTTTTCTTTGAATTATCTCCCCATTGCCAAAAATCCTTCTTTAATCACTTCTTTACCTCACATTGAACCCTTCTTTCATGTTTCCAACAAAACAAACAAAACAAACAAAACAACAACCCTTGTGCCCTATAACTAGCCTAATCCCTTAAATTGAACTTCAAAGATATATTATTCTTTGCCTTTATAGAGAGATCCCTCTCTGGATCCAGGAGGGCTAGATCCTGAGATCCCAAAGTGTTTTGATGTTGTCTTGTCTTTTGGTATTGCCGAATCTGCCAAAACATAGGAACCATAACATAATGGCGACTCCACTAGGGAACTTTCTAAGTGTTTTCCATCTTATACATCCTTAGGACCTCAGAAATCCAAAATCTCTGGTTAGATTGGCAGTTAATCACTGTGGTGGACAGTAAACCTTCTTGAAACACTTTAAACCTTCCACCTGGCGACTCCATAGTTCCTAAATGACCATAGCACCTCACTGATGATCAATAGGCTTGTTGATTATCTTTGTTTTCACAAGACTCCACTGGGAGATCGGTTGCATTACAACATCATCCATATTAAAATAAACACATAGGATTAAGCCTCTTTGTCTGAAGACAGTTCGCCTCTTAAATACTGTCATATTTGGCTTACTTTCTTTGTTGAGTCTTGAGGGCCTAACATATTGGCTTCAAGGACAATCCACACTAGAGCTTATCCTAATCCAAACTCACCTAAAATAATTGATAACCCAGAGAGTATTCTTAGGAAGTCTTTCATATCTAAAGAATCAACTATTTCCAGACACATTTATAGAGCTAATTCAGTACTTGAACACTTTGCAGCTCTATCAAATACTCAAATTGACTTAGATTTACCAAGTGATCTACCAAGAACACAGTCATTCAGTGCTATAGACCAGACTGAATTAGAGACCCCAAGTTCACCATCACATAGTGGTCAACACATTAGGTACATGGAAACCCCTCCATCAAGACCCCCTGATATTCATTTCATTCAAAACTTGGGCCTCTCTCACCCTAAATCAGCTCAACAGTTTGTTGCTAGTCCTAGCATTTATGTCATTCATATATCAGTTGCTCAAGCTAATCCTTTACCTCCACAAAACACCATCATGGTAGCTTGGTATGCTCCCTTGGTGTTACCACAGCCTTTGGCTCCACTACCCAATGATTATCAGTCAAAAATCCCTCATTTTACTCGGAAAGAATCCACTACAGCTCAATAGCATGTAGATAGGATGGAAGATGCCTTTGAATATATGGAAATTGAAGATGAAACTATCAAAATGAGAATATTTTCCCAGAGTTTAGGAGGAGAGGTGAAGAAGTGGTTTAAAGGTTTACCTCCCAATAACATCAATGATCTTCCCTCTTTACATCAAAATTTTATAAACAAATGGGAAGTAAAATGTAACCCTCTCCAAATCTTAGCAGAGTACAAGAATCTCAAGAGAAATCAGGGAGAGAGTGTCCACGACTACTCTACTAGATTTAATAGTGTCTACAATGCTCTTCCACCACATATGAAACCTCCCCAAGGAATGGCCCTAGTGAAATACCCTGAAGGATTTGACGCTTATATGACCTATCAGCTTAGGGAGAGAGATTATGACACATTAGAAGACATGCAGAAAGGAGCAGTGAGTGTAGAAGCAAACCTGATTGAAAAAAGAGCTAGAATGAGGGCTAAAAATAAGGTAACCTATAGGGATGACAACATAGCTTCTTCATCTGATCCCAAATATGATAGTCTAGCCAAAAACCTGGAAAGGATGGAAAGAATGATGGAGAAAATGGTGATCTAAGTCAACAGTCAGAATAGAAACCAAAATCAAAACCAAAACCAAAATTTTAGGAGAAACAACCCCCAAATAGACAAAGGGACTATGATCAACAAGTCATACCTCCATTCCAAGAGAACTTCCTTGATGAGGATGAGGGAATAATAGAAGAATCAGAGGGAACTACCATACCCATGGTGGAAGTAGACAACCAAGATCACACCTTTTCTACAGAGGATAATCAGACCTCATACTCACATTGGGATGAGGAAGGTTTGGAATATGAAGATTATAGGTTGGGATTCGAAAATGCCATCATGCAGGTCTGAGAACAATATGATCTCAGAAGCAAGAAGAACATCGACACTCCCAAAACAAAACCCTCTGAAATCACCATTAAAAAGAGACCTGAAAAGACTCCTAAAGTGACTGTTGAAAGTAACAAATCAACAGCTGAAAGTTTTGGCAAAAATAAAGAAAAAGACATCCAAACTACTGATAAACCAAGTCAAGAAAATAGTAGCACTAGCATTGCAGCTAATGCTCCTGATAAAACAACTTCAAACATTGTACATAATGAGAGTCAGCAAGCTGATTCTGCCAATAAAATAATGAGCAGTAAAACAGAATTGAACCTTTCAAAAAGTCAGTCTCTTTTCAATTTGGAAAGTGAGATAGCCAAAATCAAAATTTATGTTCCTCTCACTGAGCTAGCTACTCAGGATGTATATAAAGGTCAAATTTTGAAAGCTTTAAACTTAGGAGAAAACAGTGACACTGTCAATTTAAATGATGATCAACCTGCTCTCTTGTTTGGCCCGAAAATTGAAGGGAAATTTCAAGAGGGGGTGATACTTCCTTTCTATGTCAGCCTTAATATCCATGATAAAATCCTACATAATGCTATGCATGATTTTGGGGCTTCACACAACCTTATGCCAAAAGTGATTATGGAGAAGCTAGGCCTAGAGATAACCAAACCTTATAAGGATTTATATTCCTTTGACTCTAGCAGAGTGAAGTGCCTTGGCCTAATCAAAGATATGTGTGTGAATTTGACTCAAATCCCAGCCAAGTGCATGGTTATGGATGTTGTAGTGGCAGATGTGCCTCCTATGTATGGCATGTTGCTATCAAGATCATGGGGTGCCAAGCTGCAAGGTACAATGCAGATGGACGAGTCATATGCCACAATCCCTGTCTTTAGCCAGCTTAGAAGATTATATAGGGAGGCACACATGAAGTTTATGGTTAGCAGCCTTGAGAAACTTGAAAATTCACCTCTCTACTCTGTCCACACAGATCAGGATTCCTTTATCCTTTACAACGATGAATTCATAGATGATCCGGAGCTAGAAAATGGAAATGAAAATAACAGAGTAGAAGCCACGAATTTGAACATAATGGTAGCTATAGAAACAGAGGAAAACAAGAGAGAAACCTTTGAGCAATGCGCTGAATCAAAAAATCAGAGTGAGCAAGACCAAGATTGCAAACAGAAAATTACTCATCACTCTGAACTCCATGAAAGTCCTGAAGAACAAAACATAACACTACACAAGGGTGAACATAGCATTAGGGACGAAACTGATAATGATCCTGCAAATAATCCCTTATGGAAAATGAACTTTGATGGATCTTGCACTAGAAAGAATGTAGGAGTTGGTGTATGGTTGCATAGCACCGAAAGCAACTATACTGAGAGTCATGCCTTCAAACTAGACTTTAAATGCACAAACAACATTGCAGAGTATGAGGCTCTCATCCTAGGACTGAATCTATTGAAAAAACTAGGAGCCCAAAGGATAGTTGTACATGGAGACTCTGAGTTAGTCATCAAACAACTGAATGGAGAATATACTGCAAAGCATTCTAGATTAAGGGCATATAGAAATGATGCTATGGATTTTCTGAAAATGTTTGTAGAATATGAACTTGTGTTTGTTCCTAGGAGTTAAAACATAATTGAAAATGGATTGGCCTGCGTGGCTAGTTCATATCAGAAATTGCCTAGTGACAAACAGATCATTATTCAGACAAAATATAGACCTGCAGTGCTAGATAATGAGAAATATTGGCAAGTCTTTGAGGGTGAAAAATAGATAGAGGATTTCTTTCTTTGCAGGAATGAGTTTCAATTACCTAATTCAGACTCTAAATCCGATGAAAATTGTTCAGATAAAGAGTCCCCTAATGAAGAAAAACCATCCCCTAATGTGGAAATAAACATGTTGAACAAAGAATTTGAAAAGCAAACAAAAGAATACATAAACGCAGAAAAAGAAGACATAGAGGTGATGCAGTCCAAAGACAAGAACATACCCCGAGGATTAGCACCCCTAGAGGACCTTTTCGATTTTAATGATGTGGAAAAGAAACCCACTATATAACATGCTGAATCAGATGTTGAGGAGTGCAATATAGGCACCGAAGATAAGCCTAAGAGGATTAAATTGGTCAAAACTTTTCTAGCACACATCAAAAAGAAATACATTGATTTATTTAAAGAGTTCGTTGATGTGTTTGCCTGGAGCTATGAGGAATTAAAAGCCTATGACATAGAAATCATCTAGCACAAGATCCTGTTGAAAGAAAACCAAAAAACCTTTAGGCAAAAGTTGCGCAGAGTTAACCCAGTACAACTGCCTCTAGTGGAAAAGGAAATCAAGAAAATGTATGAGGTAGGAATCATTGTGCCTGTGAGGTTTTCCGATTGGCTATCTAACCTAGTAGCTGTGAGGAAAAAGACAGGAGAAATTAGACTGTGCATTGATTTTAGAAACCTTAACAGAACCTCCCTAAAGGACAATTACCCTTTACCCAAGATGGAACACATCTTACAAAGGGTAGTTGGTGCAAATATGATTTCTCTATTAGATGGTTTTTCAGGGTATAACCAGGTCTTAGTACTCCCAGAAGATCAACTAAAAACATCTTTCACCACTCCATGGGGCATGTTCATGTACGTGAAAATGCCTTTTTGACTAATGAACGCTGGTGCAACCTTCCAAAGAGCTATGGACATAGAATTTTAAGAGGAAATAGGTCACTTCATCGTAATCTACCTTGACGACATAACAGTTTATTCCAAAACTGATGAAGAGCACCTTAAACATCTGAGAAAGGTTTTTGAAAAGTGCAGAAAGTTCAGGCTATCTTTAAATCCCAAAAAGACAATATTTGGCCTCCAAGAAGGTAAGCTTCTGGGCCATATTATATCAATAAAGGGGATTAAAATAGACCCAAAAAGAGTTGAGGGAATACTACAGATTAGCCACCCAAGAAACATAAAATAATTTCAGTCCTTTATTGGGAAAATTAACTTCCTGAGGAGGTTTATTCCCAACTTAGTAGAACTCCTGAGAAATATGACAAACGTGCTTAAGAAAGAAGTAGGAGTTCAATGAACTCTAGATGCCAAAAAATCCTTCGAACTGGTAAAACTTTCCCTTACCTGAGCATTGGTTCTAATTAGCCCAGATTTCACAAAATGTTTCCTTATATTCTCCTTTGCTTCAGAGCATACTGTGGCCGCTGTCTTGCTGCAGAAAAACCCAGAAGGCCAAGAGCAGCCAATGGCTTTATTTACCAAAGCGTTGAGAGATGCTCCCTTGAAATATAATTTAATGGAAAAACAGTCCTATGCTTTGGTAAAGGCCTTAAAGGATTCCAGGGTGTATATTCTGCATTCTCACATCATTTCTTATGTACCTAACATAGTGGTGAAAGATATTTTTTCACAAGACCCAGATGGAAAACGAGGTAAATGGATTGCAGTGATAATAGAGTATGATCTGGAGATCAAACCCACAAAACTCATCAAGGGTCAAGGCTTGGCACAATTAATGGCTGAATCTAACCTGCAAGCCCTTGACATAAACATGGTAGATACCTTGGATGGACATGAAGGGCTGTCCGCTCCTACTGTTGAAGAACAATTCCAAAACTCACCTTGGTATGCCGACATCTTGTATGTACTTACAAATCTTAATGCTCCTCCTAATTTATCAAAGACAAAAGCAAGGCTTTTGAAGTTAAAAGCTAGAAACTATTGCATTTTAAATGAATGTTTATACTGGAAAAATGCAAATGGTTTGTTACTTAAATGTTTGCTTGAATTCGATGCAGAGAGGGTCAAACATGAGTTCCATGAAGGAGAGTGTGGAGGTCATTTATACTGGAAAACCACAACCAACAAAATCCTTAGGGCTAGCTTTTACTGGCCCACACTTTTCCAAGATGTACATAAAATGATAGTTGCTTGCCATAAGTGCCAAATCTTTGAGGGAAAAAAGAAAACTCCTCTCTTTACCATTACAACCAATCACTGTTGAAGCCCCTTTTCAACAGTGGGGCCTAGATTTTATAGGAGAGATCCATCCTGCTTCCTCTGCCCAACACAAATGGATTCTCACAGCCACAGACTATTTCACAAAATGGATAGATTCCATACCTTCTAGGAATGCCACAGATTATGTTATCATTAAATTCCTTGAAGACCATATCCTATCTAGATTTGGCTGCCCTAGGAAGATTATTACTGATAGCGCTGCTACTTTTGGTTCCAAAAAAATGATTGATTTTTGTCACAGGTATCAGATTGCACTTGGTCATTCTACTGCTTATTACCCTCAGGGTAATGGGCTAGCAAAATCATCAAATAAAAGTTTGGTTACCATCATCAAGAAGCTGCTTGAAGAGAATAAAAAATCATGGCATAACAAGTTGGTGCATGCTCTGTGGGCAGACATATTTACCACAAAGAAATCCATTGGAATGTCACCATATCAGTTTGTCTATGGAGCAGATGCAGTGTTACCTACTAGCCTAGGGGTACCAGTGATAAAATTAGTCCAAGAAATACAGTCAGAAGAGGACAACATGGTGAGGAGGATCAATCAAACAATACATCTCCAGCAGACAAGGGAAGAGGTCTACAACAGAGCTCAAAAAGTGCAAGAAAGCATCAAAAAGTTGTTTGATAAGAGAACAAAAGCTTGTGACTTCAAAATTGGAGACAAGGTGCTCAAATGGGACTTTAGAAGAGAAGATAAGGGTAAGCACGGTAAATTTGATAGTTTTTGGCAAGGTCCTTACATCATCCAATCCACCATTGGTCCCAATGCCTTTTTTCTGCAAAAATTAGATGGTACAGATCTGTTTGGGGGTCCTGTCAATAGCAGGATGCTCAAACATTACTACTGCTAAAATTTAGAGTTTAAAGTTTTCACTTCAATTGTAAATACCATTGCTTTGTTCAAGTTTCAAAAAAGAGAGGAAATATACAAAAAAGAGAAGAAAGGTTTAGACATGCTCAAAAATTGAACCTGTGAAGTTCCGAAGAATGGCTCAAATCAGCTCTAACAAGCCCAAAACCAGAGCTAAAATGAAGAAGAAAAGTGACTCTAACAAGCTCAAAATCTGAGTCACAACAGAAAGAAGGATACTCTAAAAATTTCACAACTTCAAGTCTTCACATTTTGGTTTCAATTTCCTGCAAATCTCAGTTCATGTGCAGCTATCTTTATGCCGTGGACCCACAGCAAGCTAGACAGTCTAATCCTGGTTTGACTGTTTTTAATTTTTTTTTGTAGAATGTAGAGAAAGAAATCTGCTAGACAGTTTAATCCTTGCAGATGTTAGTGTAGGTAGAGAAGCTATGAAACCAATTGTTTAATCTGGTCTCATGGAGGAATAAGGGTAGAATTAGATTATATTTTTCTACTTCCAATAAAAAATGATGAAGAAGGTCTGCAAGTCTAAATGCACCTTGAAGAAAAAATGTTAGGACCGTAGGATGGGTAGGTAGATTGTTTGGGAGAATATTACTGCTGATCTGATGTTTTCATGAGTTGTGGTAGCTGATTAAAAAAAAAAGATGTGTCAAGTACCAGGCATCTGGCCTACTTCCAAAGACTATTTTCTGAGATTCTTGACACCTTCAACAAGATGCCATCCCCATGTGGAGCCACTGTTAGCCACCTATAAATTTTTGACATAGAAAACATGTGGCTAAATATGTTTTTGAGTCTTCAAGAGATACATTTCCTTTGAAAACCTATCATTCTTGAAGCCTCCATGTGTCCTTTGCCTTTGAAGAGACCTTCACTGCTGTTTCCACTGAAAAAGCCCTGCTATTTTATGAAAAAGGATGCTTCAAAAAGGCCTCCATTTGCCCTATTTTATTCTCATAAAGCCTCCATTTTCACCCCTTTTTCCCCTCAAAAAATTCCCACAAAATACCCTCCTTAGCCCTCTAAATCATAAAAAACCTCTTTTAAACCTTATGGCCCCCTTCATTTGGTTAAAAAATCCCTTTTTCCCCCTATCGGAACCCCCCATTTGGCCTTAAAAACACTAATTTCGGGCCCAAAACACCCTTTTTACCTTATAACAGGCTTAAGCCCTTGAGGGCTTATACTCTACAGCCCTTTTCGCATATGACCCGCGCCTAGGACTAGGCGCTAAGCCCATCGCGCAATCGCAATCGGAGCTTTCACTATCACCTTTTTCCTTTGTTTCTTGTAATTTTCCGATGCGATGACCATTTTTTCTATCGGCCTCCGCTGCAATCTCCACCATTTATTATCCACAGATCCAACAGCTGATCTCCAATCACAAAGTTTCAAATTCCATCCCGTGTCCCCGCCAATCGGCGATCCCCGATCTAATCCCAACTGTCCATCCATACAGATCCAACGACTGAGACACCATCGCACTCCGCTCCTGAGCCTAACATCATCGCTCTGCCGATTTAATCTGGACCGTTGAATCCACAAGAACCAATGACCCAGATTTAATCGCGCTTCACTCATTTTCCCTCCATCATTTCCCCTCCGATCAAATCTCGACTGTTGATCTCTTTCATGATCTGACGGTCTGCGCTAAATCGCAAAATCAAAACATCAGAGTTTTGGCCCCTACCTTTTCTCCGATGCAATTAGATCTCCGCCGTCCATTTCACAGATCCAACGGTCAGGATTTAATTCGTCGTTATCCCTTACCACCTTATCGCCCGTGCACCTTTCCATATCGCGCTCTCATCCCCACTGTTAGATCTCTCCGCCTTTCATCCAACGGTTGAGAATGCATATCGCGTGATTTCTGCGTCTGAGGTTTAATGTTCCAAATTTACGCGATGAAAGCGATTTTGGGAGGACACATGTCGGGCAACAAGGTATATCATGTTTTTTTGGGAAAATTTTCAAACCGCTTTGGAGTTGCGTGAAACCAGCAGTTTCCATCTAAAAACCACCCCCCCCCCCCCCCCCCGATATAGTCCTACTTTAATCCTGACCGTCAATTTCTTTAATAGGATGGCTCATATCACATCGCGTTCCCATCCATATAATTTTCATCAGACCTTCCAAAGAGTTTCATTAGAAAATCTCTACTGTTGATCTCTTCCAGTGATCCAACGGTCCACATTCAGTTTTCCTCCGCACCCCGGGCCCACCACCAAAAGCCTCCGATTTCATTCATTTTAACCTTTTTCCTTTTTGATTCACCCAAACATTAAACTTTGTGTTTTAACACTGAAGGTATTTTCTTCCGCCTAATTCAGTCTAAACTACTGCTATTGAAGATTGCAACAAGAAACAGTGAAGGAGGCATCCTGAAACATCATTCCTGATCCTAGTTGGAAAATAATCACCTAAACTAGGTGGGGCCCACACAGGTGATTTTTGTCGCAAAGTCTATTTTTAGACTATGCCTATTTTTAGACATGTCGATCATATTCTATGAGTTGAAGGATGATATTTGTAGATGGTTGGTCAAATGTGAAAAATAGATGAAATTCTATTTTTAGAATATTGGGCGAAGTCTATTTATAGATCGCTGATCTAAAAATAGATGCATGTCGATTATTATTAACTCTTAATAATAATCAGACTCTAAACAACAACTTATTCTCTTAGAGCACTTCAGTTAAGTGCACAGATGTGGCACAGGAGCTGACAGAAGGAATTACGCTATTTCTAAGGGTTTACTGGAGCTAATGCATGGAGGACTTAGTTAGAACTCAAGTGGCAAAGTTATGACACAGTTGGAAGAAGTAGTTATGGAGTTGTATTTAGTTTAACTCAGTTAGAATTAATTAAGCTAGTTGTATCTAGTCTAACTGAATGATACACTAGTGAGAGTGGAGTGAATTAATTCACAACTAATAACTCATTAATCAACTGAAGAATACATCAGTTAACTACAGTGCATGGCAGTTTCAATGGAGACTAGTGGAGAGATAGGTGAAAGGGAAAGATAGACTATCTGTTGTGACTACTAGTGATGCATTAATTGCATCTATATATACATTGGAGTTTCCAATGATAAAAATGCATTAAATGAGAGTGGGATTACATTGAATTGGTCTTTGTAATCAGCTTGGATTGTGCAGTGGAGGCAGGCTAGCAGGTGGCATAGATCAGTGCATGGATTTGCAAGATTAGACCTGATTAGTGTATGACAATTGTACTGTACTGAGAGCTTGTGATAAGCTTTGTATGTTTGTATGAGATTGTCATATGATCTCCATGTTACATAATATATAGTTGGGGTTTTCATCTTCAGGCTTTCCCGGTTAAAAACTGTGTTATGTGTGTTTTTATTGCTTCATGTGTTTTGCAATATTTGATAAAATTCCGCAAGAATTATAGTGGAAGGATTCTGTATATAGCAAGAAGATACATATTGTTAGATCAGGAGAGTCCAGATATATACATGCTTAGTGTATATAATTTCTACAACTGCACCGGTAAATCCTAACCGTTGATCATCATCCATCAGTCTAATTGGACGGTCTAAAACCCTCTCACCAAACCTTCATCAGCTCAGTTTTTCACCATTCCGCCATGATTTTTACTCGTTCCTTTGCTTGCATCCACCATTTCCATTGCTGTGACACCGATTCCTCGACCCTCCAGAGCAAGCCTCCTCCACTCCCATTGGATTTCTTAACATGTTGATTGTGTTTTTGCAGGGTTACAGATGGTAAAATTCACTCGGTCTCACCGTCACAGACAGGGTAATACAAGGCACAAAATGCCAGTTTTCCAGAACCGAAGATTGCAGGGAAAACACTTGGGAAGGTTTTAAACGAATTATTTCATTAAAGGACCAATGTGTAGCCTTCTCATGAACCTCCAATGCCATGAAAACCTGCAATATTCGCAGCCCAGACATAAGTGAAGCGGCAAAGAGTATCAGTGGTAGTTTGAAGAGATTAAAAGCCCATAATTGAAGATTAAATGTTTTAATCCAGTGTTTAAAGGACGAAGATATAGATTGAAGACCTTAAAAATGATATAGAAGGCCTAATAAAGCCTAGAGCACATGAAACAAGCCATATCAGCATTTTCACATCAACAGAATGTTCTTTCCCAAGAAAGGACAAGTTCCCATAATGTTTTTTATTCTCCATCAAGTTCCTGAAAAGATTATCACCCTGACAGAAGTCCTAAGACTGCCAGAGCATTAGTTATAGAGTATGGAAGGCCTGAAAGTCATTTATCTTCCTTACTTGTCCCAGAGTAAAAACAGAGTACCAACTGCTAGAGAGTACTTCAAGAACATACCTTTGGAGTTATTATCAACCTGTTGAAGACCACCTATTCATCCAAAGAGTACTAAAAGTTAATACGGGATATTAAAACCGAATGGGCCTCAAGCACTCTTCTTCCTTTGTTTTAATGTTTCATTTAAAGTTCTATCTACCTCTACAACCACTCTTTCAGCTATAAGAACTCTTCATAAATACATTGTAAATGTTGGTTAACCGTGGATTGTAACTTGTTTCTTGGAGATAGAGTTCTGTGTGCATCAGTTGTAAAATAGGCTGGGAGATGATTTCTAGTTGATATCAAGCTGCTGGACAATGATGTATGTGACTGGTGTTTCTCTTTAATATGACAAGCATCTTCATTGGATCCTGATCTAAATCAGTGGTGAAGTGTTCTATCTTTTATTGTTTTCTCCTCTGTTATGCATCACATTTTATTTCTCTGATAAGAATCAGTAATCGAGCTTAGGATATATTGCTGTAAAGTACCCTAATGCTTCCTGCTCTTCTTATCTTTGATGTTTTCTACTGATTGTGTAATCTAAGAACAAATTCAAGATTATTTAACCAGTATAGTATTTGATTTTATCCATCCTTGTTGATGTATGAATTTAGAGTCTGTTTTTAGTTGTTCTTGTCTGTTTTTAACTGAAAGAATTGGGAAACTGGGAGATTTAGAGTTAGTTCTGTCTCACTAGGGTCCTTTTCCAAAGGTTTTCCGTTCTAAGATCCCTTAAGTTGAATTTCAAAAGTAGAGAAGGTTAAAGGTCTTTCTCTGATCATAGGCTTCACTTTGTGTCCATCTTGAATGTTTCCTACCATCTGAAGAGTTAGCCTCATTAGGAGTTTGATCATAGACGGTTAAGGCATGTCCTATCCCTAGATTTGATCCTAAGTGGTCACCTTGGAAGGTTTAGTTGTCATTTACCTTCATTTCCTTATCATTTCATCCCATACTATCATCTTTAAAGATCCTCTGATTTAGATGACTAGCCCATTTGAAAGCCTTGGATATTGAATTGCAAGTAAACCCTTTTATGACCCCATTGCCCAATGGACTTGTGTTTTCTTTGAATTATCTCCTTATTGCCAAAAATCCTTCTTTAATCACTTCTTTACCTTACATTGAACCCTTCTTTCATGTTTCCCAAGAAAACAACAAACAAAACAAAACAACAACCCTTGTGCCCTACAACTAGCCTAATACCTTAAATTGAACCTCAAAGGTATATATTTCTTTACCTTTATAGAGAGATCCCTCTCTGGATCCAGGAGGGCTAGATCCTGAGATCCCAAAGTGGTTTGATGCTGTCTTATCATTTGGTATTGCCAAATCTGCCAAATCATAGGAACCACAACAATGTGGAGGGACATTTTCTTTAAATAAGGCTTTTTTGACACTTTTTCTACCTTTTTGTTAGAAGGTTTTCGGCCCCTGGTATTTTTGTAGATCCGGTCAAGGGAACTACGGTTATGCTCTAATCCAGGGTTAGTGGATTGGGGTTTATGTATGCTCCAGCATGTATATATATGTGTTGTAACACTAAAAGGAATATAATGAAAAATCAAGCTGGTCGTCCCGATTTGGGATCCAGGGGAAAATCTCTGTGTTGATCTGTTTTATGTTTTATGCTCTCGCTATTGTTTATTTTCTGTTATAAGATTCGTGTGTAGATAATTTCTGTTTAGGGTTAAAACCTACACTGGGTTTAACTCTTTTGGTGTGAGTTCTTCAGCAATATTAGAGGTTTCTAGTACAGGTGGGAAGTAGGAACGAAGGCAGTCTACATTGAATACTGGGTGCAAACCAAGGAATGGTGGAATACTGAGCTCGAAGGCATTGTTCCCTACAACCTTGGTGATGGTGAACGACCCATATTGGAGCAGGCAAAGCTTGCGGTGGGGTCCAGTGAGGCCCTCCTTCTGCAAATGTAGCCACACTTTTTCGCCCACCTGGAAGTTGTGTGGCACTCGATGTTGATCATGTCATTGCTTGTACTTAGAATTGGATCTGTCCAATATGTCATGAATATGTTGGAAGATATGCTGAATGCGTTCAATGAAGTTTTTCACTTTGTCAGCTTCAGACTGGACATGAGCCGAATCGGCCTGAGTAGCCGCAAATGGCATGGCTATGTGAATGGGACATAGTGGTTGGAATCCCAAGCCCACACGAAGAAATTTGTGGGCTGGTTGGTGGCCAAGGCGGTTATAAGCTGTGTTTTACATAGGGAGGGCTCTCATCCCATGTGCGTGGATTCTTTGAATTGTGCAGCGCACAAAATGTGTGCAATCATCCTGTTGATGACTTCTGTCTGGCCATTAGTTTGGGGATGGAAAGATGTGGACTTGGTGAGCTTGTTGTCAAACATTGACCAGAGACTAGACCAAAATGTGGTGAGGAACCTGCTATCGTGATCTAATATGATAGACTATGGCATCCCAAAGTGCACCCATAATAATTGAAAGAAGAGTTTAGCGGTGGCTTCTGCTGTGATATTCTTCTTGCAGGCTGCCATAATGGCCATCTTCGAGAATCTGTCAATGACCACGAAAACACAGTCATTTCCATGCTTAGTAGAAGGAAGGCCTGACATGTAATCCATGGAGATGGATTCCCAAGGTCGACTAGGGGTAGGTAGCGGAGTATAGAGCCCTTGCTTCTTGATGGTTTGTTTGGAAATGGCATAATCAGTGCAGGATCTAATGTACTTCCTGACATCCTATCGAAGGTTCGGCCAATAGAAATACTTCTGCAGTACTGCCACTGTTTTCTCAACCCCAAAATGCCCAGCGACTCGACTGTAGTGCGCTTCCCATATCATCTTGGCACACTCGCTCGAAGGAACACAAAGTTGTCCTAGGTGACATAACAGTGCATCTTGGAGGTGAAAATTTGGAACTTGCGTACCCCCCAAGAGTGCCTTGTATGTGTGGCTAAATTCTGGATCATTCTTGTAGAGAAGTGGCCAATCAGAAGTCTCGTGTCCACAAGAGTTGAGAACGGTGGTTATGGCCACGATTGGTGGTCGGTTGAGGTAGTCTGCAACATTATTGGTGCTACCCTTCTTGTACTTGATGTTCAAATGAAATTTTTGTAGATATGTGGACCACTTCTGATGGCGATCGTTCTGCAACTTCCCTTGTGTTTGTATGAACTACAGGGGTCGGTGGTCTGTGTGGATGATTGTCTCCTTCCCCAAAATGTAATGCTTCCATTGTCGACAAGCCTACACAATGGAATAAATTTCTTTGTCATAAGTGGGATACTTTCGAACTGTGTCGGACAATGTCTCACTGTGATATGCCACTAGATGCCCCTATTGAGTAAGAACTACCCCAATAGCATATTCAGAGGCACCTCTCTCGATCTCAAATGGTTGTTCAAGTTTGGTAATGTGAGCACTGGGGTAGAACAGAGGCGATGTTTCAATTCTATGAACGCCTTCTGTTGAGATTCCGACCAAAAGAATTTTTCTTTCGCTCCTCTCTTGGTGACTTGACTCAAGAGCCAAGTGATATGAGAGAATCCCAACACGAACCTGCGGTAGAAATTAGCAAGACCCATAAAGCTGCGAAGCTCTGTTAGGGTGGTTGGGGCTGGCCAATCCCGAATGACTTAGATCTTGGCTAGATCCACATGCACCCCCCTTTCATCAATAATGTATCCCAGATATTGAACCTGGGTCATGCCAAAAGTGCACTTCTCCAAATTGGCACACAACTTGTGTTGCCGTAATGTTTGGAGGACTTCTCGAATGTGGTGGAGGTGCTCTTCCCAAGTATGGCTGAATATCAGAATGTCATCCAAGTACACCACTACAAATGAGTTCGTGAATGGATGCAATATGTCATCCATGAAACTCATGAGGTTGTGGGAGCATTCGTCAACCCGAAAGGCATGACAAGCCATTCAAAAAGGCCCTCCTTGGCTTTGAAGGCAGTCTTCCACACATCAGAGGGTTCGATTGGTACCTAGTGATACCCATACTTCAAGTTGATCTTACTGAAATATTTTTCCCCTTTGAGTTGGTACAGAAGGTCATCAATCCGTGGGATCGGGTGCCTATTCCCCACATTGATCTTGTTCAGCGCTCGAAAGTCAATACAGGGTCTCCAAGTCCCATCCTTCTTCTATACCAACACGATAGGGCTCCCACAGGGTGATGTACTTGGTCGAATGTAACCTTTCTGCAGCAGCTCCTGAATCTGCCTCTTCATTTCGTCATTCTCCATAATAGAGCGCCTATAGATCGGTCCAATGGGTAGCGGCATACCTGGGGTCAGGTCAATGGGGTGCTTGACCTGACAAGGCAGAGACACCCCTGTGGGTGAGGTGAAGATGTCCCCATAATCCTCCACAACCTTGTCCATTTGTTGTTGTCGTGCAGAGGAGCCATGTCTAGAGGTCATGGCCATAGTGTTCTTCTTGCCCTGGGGGCGGATCATCAAGAAAACAAATTTCCTGGTTTGGGAAATGAGCTTACTGCATTGTTTTGCAGTAACCAAAGAGATAGTGGGAGGCAGTGGTACCTTTGGTATCCTGTACAACTTATTTCCCAAAGTAACAATAATAACGCGAGGCCGGGACTCATACACAACATGTTGCTTCCACAAGTATGGTTGGCCTAATAATACATCAGAAACATCAATAGGAGCAATGTCACACAATACCTCATCCGTGAAGGGCTTGATGCTATAGGGAAGGCAACACTGCTAGCTGACGTGGAGATCCCGTCCTTGGTGAAGCCACCCGATGGTGTATGGTTATGGGTGCGCTATGGTCAGCAAGCCGAACCGCTTCATGACATCTGGTGAAATGAGGTTCTTTTGGCTCCCATTGTCAACAATAATTTGTAGCGGGGAACCCCTTACCCACATTTGGGAGTGGAAAAGATGCTTTGCCTCCTTTGGATCTTTGCAGTGGAAACAGTGGTGTTGGGATCTGCATCAATAATCTGCTTCCATTTTTCAAGTTCTGATTCAGAGTTGGAGCATGCATTTGATTCAGAAGCCCTCATCTCGGCCACCAGCGACTGCTTGGCCCGACACTCACTTGTGTTGTGCATGGAGCTCTTATGGAACTCACACCACTTTCCCGTGTCCTCCTTTGGCTTCGCGGTGTTGTTCTTTTTTTGTGGCTTTGGCAGGTTGTCTTGGGACGCCATGCCTTGGCTTTGTCCTTTGTTTTGTGGTTTGGGGGCACCTTTCCCTTGCTTTTTATTCATAGATCCAAAGTCTCGCTTCTTCTGTTTGAATTTCTGCTCAATCTTGGTAGCATACTGGTATGCCGTACCAAGTGAGGAGATCTCGAGGAACTCCATTTCCTCCTGAATGTCTATGTGCAGAATCTTCCAGGACACAGGGCACCAAATGGACCAGCTGAAAATTGAGATCCTAAAAAACATGAGAGAAACGACACTTACCAAGGTAAAAGGGGACCGGTCTTAAAGGCCTTCGGCTGAAGAGCAGCATAGATTGGAGATTTTCGGCCTCGGAGCGGGGTGTGGCTCAAGTCCGTCTCCCAAGCTTCCTGAGTCCCCTCCTTTCCATAAAAGTTGGAAGCTCCGCCTCTCGAGTTATTGGAAGTTAAACTTCGACGGAGCATCGAGGGGAAATTCGGGTCTGGTTGGCTTTGGTGGGGTTATAAGAGATGACAAGGTGCAATTGTGCATATCTATGGCAATTCCCTAGGAGAAGCTACTAACAATGAAGCGTAATTCATGGCGTTGGAGCAAGGTCTAAGGATTTTGGTCCAACTGAACAACGGGAACACCATCGTCGAAGGATATTCTATGTTGGCAATCAATGTTGCGAAATGTTTGAAGAATGGGACTAAGCCAGTGAAGGTAACAAAGCATTGGCGCCTCTCGTAGGCCACAACGCTTATCCTTACCAACCTATCTCTGTTGAAAGGTATTGTGTTTCAAGCGGTCCATCGCTCAGCCAACTCCCTGGCAGACACGTTGGCTAATCATGCGGTGGACCATCCGGAGGGCGATCTAGATGGCAGCTGGCAGGATGTGACAAATGGTAGCCTACGAAAGGAATGCGAGCAGGTGGTAATCAACTACCTGTGTGGGTTGGGAAATGAAGAGGTCAACTCCCACGTGACAGAGCATTAAGAAATAATGCAGTACCCTAGGTCACTTAAGACGAAGTACAGGCTCCAGAGGTATCTCGCCCGTGTGAGGTGTGTAAAGAGGACAAAGAGGTTTAGTTGGGACAGGGTTAGGTACGCCATTCCTAGCTGTCCTGCAAATTGTCAGGTTGGAATCATGAGAGATCGCGGCAGTCCGAAGAAGGATAACTGCCTCGGGATGGGAAATCACCGCCATTTTATGATTAGGTGGTTTGGTAGCAGGCATGATCATAGCAGGTGGGCAACTACTCACGCCAACTTCCGCACCTTGTGCATCAACAATATAAATACAGGTCAGGGTCGTAAAGAGGAAGGCATTGACAGTCCACAGAGGGATTATGTTCTTGTTCTCTATTCGTGCTCCCCCCTCGCCTTTAGTATTAAGTTGGAGAAGAAAGGTAGGTGGGACAGTATGGCAAGGCACTCCCTTCGTCGCTCCAGAGCGGAATGTGAAGTGCAGGAGGCGACTGAGGGCTATGTCAGGTCGGTTTCCTACAAGGGTAAAAAGAAAGTGGAAACTTTGCAAGACGAAGTCTCCAAATTGAGAGAGAGTGTGGACGATATGTCCATCAAAGTGGAAGTATATTGGATTATTGACCCCAAAACCCCGGCCACTCAAGCTACGCAATTCCTGCGAACCCAGGCTATGGCCTGGCACATGAAGACCCTGTTGGCTAAATCTATGAACCAACAGGAGGCCACCACCCAGGAGGCCATCCAAGTTTGCAGAAATGGGTCTGCAAGAAACTCGGCCTGCTTAGACAGTTTGGAAGGCACTCTGAGGTCTTTGGCAGAGGAGATGCAGGAACAGTCGAGGAGACTCGAGAGTTTTCAGTAATTGTTTGAGACTTACCTGAAATATGTGGAGAATGTGTCAATCCAATTGCCGGATGAGACTCACAAGACAACTGTAATTTGTCGTTTCAAGCCCCGGAATGCTCATGTTCAAGAGGGGAATGATGGTTCGAGTGCTGCTGCTAGCAAGGAGGAGGAGACCGATGGGGCTCTGGTTTAATTTCTTGCGTTTTTTCGACAGAAGCATATGGTGTTGGTTTTCCTTTTTATGCCTACAACTTATGCCAGTGGATGACGATATGTCAGTGGCCTCCTACCTAGTGGGTGTACCAAGTTTTGTTTTGAAGTTTCAGCGTTTCTATGAGCCCTCGGGGGCGAAGCAAAGTGTATTGCCTTCTGTTTTTAGTTTCTATCTCACATTTGGTGTGGTTGTCAGGGGTTCCTTTTTGTATTGCAACCAACATAACCTTTTTGTAATAATATGTACAATATTCTCTTATTAATACAACTGTTGATTTACAAAAAAAAATAATTAAGGGCGAGTGTGGGAGAATTTAATTCTAACCACGTGCTAGGTGTCATATCTATCCATAGAAGTGTCAATTAGTTCATTTGAGCTTAATCTCATTACAATCATTTATTACTAATGTATCCAATATAATATTATTTAATTGATTTGTAATATTGAGAAGACTAATCCTTGCTCCATTTTTTCTCTTCATTATTTTTCACACAATACCTTCCACCAACCCTAGCTACTATTAGACAATAATTATTTCACGGTTGAACTATTAGAAATAGTAATTACCCGGGTATCTATGAAGATTTGAGTTAAGTTAACAAAAATAAGTGTAAGTATAGGGTGAAATTTCATGAAGTAGTTAGGTTGAGTTTAGTTAGAGTTTTCATGACATTATATTTAGAAAGGTTGGTTTTTATACACTTGTGGATGGGTCATTGCAACACGAATCGAGGTTTTCGTTAATAGATTAATTTAGCAGCACATGTTTATTTTGTGCTTTCTTCATTTGCCTTTCCATCACATTGGTATAAGAGCGAGGTTGAGCTACATGACCCAAGGAACCAGAATATCCATAAATCTAGTTTATTAAAGGAGGTGAGAAACCAGTAGAGCTACCAAACAGACCCAAGAGAAATATCAGAAAGAAACGTTGGAATTAAAAAAAAAAAAAAAATAAGTGGTGACGACAGTAACGCACCCCATAATCATTGGCAGTCACATTATAGCACACGCTAGGCAGTTAAAAATTTGCATTATATGTCCTGAAACTTCTTGATTTAGCACCGACACACCATTGTTCATATTAATGATCTTTATAGACATAAATTAAAGGAGCACGAATTCAATTGAGTCACGAGGCACGAGAAATTCAAGAAGAGAATGAAAGATATATTTGCAGTGTTGTATCCAATTAAAATTCCTACAGCTTCACCCACGGTATCCACGAACTCGTTTTAAAAGTGAAAAAGGTTTTTAACGCATATTAATTTTTTTGAATGATTTGGGTGAATGAAGTCGAATCGTATTTTTTTAAGGACTTATATATGTAAAAAAATTCAATCTCATTCAAAAGGGAGAGGCAATTTATCTATAAAGAGGTTTTTTTTTAATAAGCCTAGTAATACATATTTGTGGAAGAAAAGGTTCTTGGTCATATTATATATTACGAGGTGTAGATACAAAATCACTTTTAATTTTCTTTCGGGGGTGATATGGAAAGAAGACTGAACATAATAAGGAAATAAGATGGAATATCCAACAATGAAAACCATCATGAATCACAAATCAAGCCTGAAGTATACCAAGAAAAGAAATCAAACGAAAGAGACAAAGTATGTCAAAGAGTTCATAGAGGTTCTTACTGCAGCGAAGGAACCTAAAAGACAAGTAGAGGAAGTAGAACCTAAGTGTACATATATTTCATCCTCTCCAATATCCGTGTCATGTGGTTCATCCATTCTGTGTATTCTATACAGTTCCTCACTACTCCTCCTCTCTCTCCTTTATGTACACACACAATTATTTATTAATTAGAGAAAATGCATTCATCCAAAAAGGCCATAGTTTTTGCAACCTGGTCTTTGATACCACCTATAACAGCCCCCTCTTAAATGATTATTATTACAATAAAAAATAAATAAAATCTAGTAAAACATAAGTTTTTTTCTTATTTCTTAAAACTCATGTCTTCCTATTACTTTCCTGCATAATCATTTCTAGCCACATTCATAGTTGTTAACTCATTGGTAGAAGAATAATACCTAGACCATATAAAATTTGACAAATTTCTGTTTGGCAATAAATAACTAATACACTTGTTTATTACTACTACATTCACATTCTTATACAGGACCCATCATTTTTTTTTCTTTAGACCAAGACTAGGTATAATTAAAACATCGTTTAATACACCTTCATATATTTATAAGATTTGAAATATTTTAATCAATCTATGTTATGAACCTAAACAATCATTAGATGTTATTTTGGAAGGGTTTATATATAAATTATCGAACTACCTACAAAGAAATTCCAGTGCTATGGAAATTTTCCCATTCATTTTTTACTTAGGATGGCACTAGCCCTTACAGTCCTAACCATACTTAATTTTTTTATATGCATTTCATCAATCAAATGCATCATTTATATAAAATTCTATGTCTTCACTATGGTTTTAATGATAACCACATTCATGCTATATTATTGTAATGATAGGAATGTTGTTGCAGTTTTTATTTATAATAATAATATGTTATTTGATTGATCGTCCATCATGCTAGTTGACCTGGAAATGTGTGTACATGCATTTGAAAATGGTATTACTAGTTGTCCTCAAACATGGAAATTGTGTGATAGTTATTATAATCGACTTTATTGATTCAATCATGATAAAAACACTAAATGCATGAATATATTACACACAAAGGTGTATGTGTACACACACACCCAGATTACATTCATATTTCTTTATTAAATAGAGTTTTCCAGATCCAACTTATTCCTAAGTTAGAAGGAGAGATTGAGAGAATTTCTCAACCATCACAAACCAATATCTCAAATATAGGATGTAAGCATTAATTCCAACATCCCCTCTTAATGCTGACATTACATAAATTTATTGAAAACACAAGCATTCTTTAGCTTCTCAGTATAGGCTCCATCAAGTTGCCTCGTAACCCTCGTAAAGGTGTAGTCAGAAAGTTGGATTCCCGAGTTCGGCTCCTGAACTCTCGAATCAAAGACCTCCCGAAGTCAATTACTGGACAACATCCCAAACCGTCACATAACCTCATTAGGAGACCACTCCACGTCTATGACCAATGAGGGATCCTTCCCTAGATCTGCAACTGCTATACTATCTCGACAACCATCCATGTTGAACCTTACTGCCACTTGATCTCTTCAAACACAATTGATTGCATGTTTGCAATCATTGAACTCCTAGTCATTCTATGGAAGAGCTCCCATCCACCAAAATACATGGGTGCTAATCGCTGTACTCGCCAGTTATCTAGGGAAGTTGTCTAGATACATAATGCATCTAGAATCTGTTATTGCATCATAAACTTTCTATGAAATTCATCATAACTTAATTTACAAAACTAATATATATTAATATAAATAATTCTAACTCTGGCTCAGCACTATGGACACATCATTCTCCTCCAACTCGGCTTCAAAGCTCTGGGTGGTAACCTCGGAGTTAGCAAGGGAATGTATCACTACCCATGACATCACGATCGTGGCCCTTCGAGAGATTTGGAGTCAGTCTATTGGGGCAGGCTGAAGGAGCAGCCAGTTTGCATTTCATTGTCAGGGACTAGAGTATTGTACTACAAGAAAGTTTATCTCCTGCATGTGTTGTAGACCTAATTTTCCTAGATGTCATGTGTGCCCACGATTGTTCTGGAGGAATAATCAAGATACTGGTGTTGGATTCTATCACTTGATATTTGGGTTCTCCACAAACCGAGTTTTCCTGCCTTTTAATATTGTTGTAGGTCTTTTGATTTGTTGGATATTTTTTCATTTCTCCGTGTATGATTTATATGCTAATCGCGAGAGATCTTGCCTGTTTTTGTAACCTCAAATAAAATACACAACAGAACAGGCTCCACACACTTTCATAACTCCACGTCTCTCTGCAATTATCGATCACAGGTCTCAACGTGTTTTTGATGTCTATCTCGAAAACAAGTTTCAATGCAGGTCCAAATAGCAGTAAATTGCAGCAGTCACAACATGATTGTATATAAAATAAGTTGATCCACCATATGCAATGTTAAACACATTCAAACTTAATGCGCATGCAACAGACTTCTTCATACGCAGGACAAAAACCATTTCTTTCCATAAGTACTTAAATACAACTGTCAATCAAGAAACTAATAGTCCTCTCGTTATATTAGCAAGCCATTACTGTTGATAAAAAAAAATACATAGATTAAAACATATAGAGGTACTTGAATTCACTACAAATTGCATCGACACATACGACAACCCTGACTGTTCAAATTAACAGATCTTTTCACTCTCTATCACACCTATTCCACAAACCCAGTTTGAGCTTGACGCTCCGATACCATGATAAAAACACTAAATGCACGCATATACTATACACAAAGGTGTATGTGTAAACACACACCCAGATTACATTCAAAGTACTCTATTAAATAGAGTTTTCCAGATCCAACTTATTCCTAAGTTAGAAGGATAGGTTGAGATAATTTCTCAACCATCACAAACCAATATCTTAAATATAGGATGTAAGCATTAATTCCAACAAATCATATAATCAGATGACGAGGATTCATCTAATGGTTTCTAGGGTAACCACCTTTCCCCATCCCGCTAGTGGCTCCCATTCTCTTTGAACCTTCTTGGAGAAAGAATCCTCTAAAAGGGTTTTTCCAAGTTAGTTTGCAAAACCCTAAGGGTTTATCCTTCGAAACTTATCGAGGTTCCTTGCATTCTAACTGGATATTTTATAATCCCTTCTGCCAATATTTCCTATTGTTACTAGGTTTCTTTATGTCTTATTTTTTTTACTAGTAATTCTTGAAGAACCCCCCGTCAAATAATTTGTTAAATTTCTCTGGTTATTATACACGACCTGCTCTTCCTTTCTATCTTGTGAAATAATTCGAACTCTTTTTGTTGTATCTGTACTAACAGGTTAGTGTCTCCATTCACATAAGGGTTTCACATTAGGCATTGAGGAAAACAATATGTGGCTTCAAGGTTTGACTTCGTCATTCCATGCTAAAACTGCTTGCTGGAATGGTAAGTTGGTTTTTCACCCTCAAATTATTTTGAAGGAAAATATCACCAAGCAAGCTGCAATTCTTCTTCGGGGTTCATTTAAAAAAAGAAGAAGGTTATCTCACCAATTTTTGCCATGCATGAATTTATAGGTGGAAATGGAAGTCTCACCTCACAAACTCTTACATGTATAGTAAAATGATCCCATTCTTTAGGGTTTCGATATTGTCATGTATTTGGTTAATGAAATAAGTATCTTATACTAATTTTTGCTAACATTGTTATTTTGGCCTTCTTGGAGGTATGGGAGTTTTTGTGTGTTAGCCACCTATAAATTTTTGACATCGCAAATAGGTGGCTAAATATGTTTCTGATTCTTCAAGAGATACATTTCCTTTGAAAACCTATCATTCTTGAAGCCTCCATGTGTCCTTTGCCTTTGAAGAGACCTTCACTGTCGTTTCCACTGAAAAAGCCCTGTTGTTTTGTGAAAAAGGATGCTTCAAAAAGGCCTCCATTTGCCCTATTTTATTCTCACAAAGCCTCCATTTTCACCCCTTTTTCCCCTCACAAAATTCCCATAAATTCACCTCCTTATCCCTCTAAATCATCAAAATCCTCTTTTAAACCTTATGGCCCCCTTCATTTGGTTTAAAAATCCCTTTTCCCCCTACTGGAACCCCCCATTTGGCCTTAAAAACACTAATTTCGGGCCCAAAACACCCTTTTTACCTTATAACAGGCTTAATCCCCTGAGGGCTTATACTCTACAGCCCTTTTTGTATATGACCCGCGCCCAGGACCAGGTGCTAAGCCCATCGCGCAATCGTAATCAGAGCTTTCAGTATCAACTTTTTCCTTTGTTTCTTGTAATTTTTCGATGCGATGACCATTTGTTCTATCGGCCTCCGCTGCAATATCCACCGTTGATTATCCGCAGATCCAACGGCTGATCTCCAATCACAAAGTTTCAAATTCCATCCCGTGTCCCCGCTGATTTGCGATCCTCGATCTAATCCTGACCTTCCATCCATACAGATCCAACGGCTGAGACACCATCGCACTCCGCTCTTGTGCCTAACATCATCGCTCCTCCGATTTAATTTGGACCATTGAATTCACAAGGACCAATGCCCAGATTTAATCGCGCTCCGCTCATTTTCCCTCCATCATTTCCCATCCAATCAAATCTCAACCGTTGATCTATTTCATGATCCGACGATCCGCGCTAAATCGCAAAATCAAAACATCAGAGTTTTGGCCCCTATCTTTTCTCCGATGTGATTGGATCTCCGCCGTCCATTTCACAGATCCAACGGTCAGGATTTAATCCGCTGTTAGCCCTTACCACCTTATCGCCCATGCACCTTTCCATATCACGCTCTCATCCCCACCGTCAGATCTCTCCGCCATTCATCCAACGGTTGAGAATGCATATCGCGTGATTTTTGCGTCCGAGGTTTAATGTTCCAAATTTACGCGATGAAAGCGGTTTTGGGAGGACATGTGTCAGGTAGCAAGGTATATCGCGTTTTTTTAGGAAAATTTTCAAACCGCTTTGGAGCTGCACGAAACCAGCAGTTTCCATCTAAAAACCACCCCCCCCGATATAGTCCTACTTTAATCCTGACCGTCAATTGCTTTAATCGGATAACTCATATCACATCGCATTCCCATCCATAACATTTTCATCAGACCTTCCAAAGAGTTTCATTGGAAGATCTCCGTCGTTGATCTTTTCCAGTGATCCAATGGTCCACATTCACTTTTCCTCCGCCCCCTGGGCCCACCACCAAAAGCCTCCGATTTCATTCATTTCAACCTTTTTCCTTTGTAATTCACCCAAACATTAAAATTTGTGTTTTAACACTAAAGGTATTTTCTTCCGCCTAATTCAGTCTAAACTACTGTACCGGTAAATCCTGACCATTGATCATCATCCATCAGTCTAATCGGAAGGTCTAAAACCCTCCTCGCACCAAACCTTCATCAGCTCAGTTTTTCACCATTCCGCCATGATTTTTACTCGCTCCTTTGCCTGCATCCACCATTTCCATTGCTGCGAAACTGATTCATCGGCTCTCCGGAGGAAGCCTCCTCCACTCCCATTGGATTTATTAACATGTTGATTGTGTTTTTGCAAGGTTACAGATGGCTAAATTCACTCGGTCTCACCGTCACAGACAGGGTAATACAAGGCACAGAATGCCAGTTTTTCAGAACCGAAGATTGCAGGGAAAACACCTGGGAAGGTTTTAAACGAAGTATTTCATTAAAGGACCAATGTGTAGCCTTCTCATGAACCTCTAGCGCCATGAAAACCTGCAATATTCGCAGACAAGACAGAAGTGAAGCAACAAAGAGTATCAGTGACAATTTGAAGAGATTAAAAGCCCATTATTGAAGATTAAATGTTTTAATCCAGTGTTTAAAGGAAGAATATACAGATTGAAGACCTTAAAAATGATTCAGAAGGCCTAATAAAGCCTAGAGCGCATGAAACAAGCCATATCAGCGTTTTTACATCAGCAGAATGTTCTTTCCCAAGAAAGGACAAGTTCCCTTAATGTTTTTTATTCTCCATCAAGTTCCTGAAAAGATTATCACCCTGACAGAAGTCCTAAGACTGCCAGAGCATTAGTTACGAAGTATGGAAGGCCTGAAAGTCCTTTATCTACCTTACTTGTCCCAGAGTACAAATAGAGTACCAACTGCCAGAGAGTACTTCAAGAACATACCTTTGGAGTTATTATCAACCTGTCGAAGACCACCTATTCATCCAAAGAGTACTAAAAGTTAATATGGGATATTAAAACTGAATGGGCCTCAAGCACTCTTCTTCCTCTGTTTTGGTGTTTCATTTAAAGTTCTATCTACCTCTACAGCCACTCTTTCAGCTATAATAACTCTTCAGAAATACATTGTAAATGTTGGTTAACCGTGGATTGTAAGCTGTTTCTTGGAGATAGAGTTTTGTGTGTATCAGTTGTAAAATAGGTTGGGAGATGATTTATAGTTGATATCAAGCTGCTGGACAATGATGTATGTGACTGATGTTGCTCTTTAAAATGACAAGCATGTTCATTGGATCCTGATCTAAATCAGTGGTGAAGTGTTCTATCTTTTATTGTTTTCTCCTCTATTATGGATCACATTTTATTTCTCTGATAAGAATCAGTAATCGAGCTTAGGATATACTGCTGTAAAGTACCCTAATGCTTCCTACTCTTCTTATCTTTGATGTTTTCTGTTGATTGTGTAAGCTAAGAAAAAATTCAAGATTATTTAACCATTATAGTATTTGGTTTTATCCATGCTTACTGATGTATGAATTTAGAGTCTATATTTAGATGTTCTTGTTTGGTTTTAACTGAAAGAATTGGGACACTGGGAGATTTAGAGTTAGTTATGTCTCACTAGGGTCCTTTTCCAAAGTTTTGTCGTTCTAATATCCCTTAAGTTGAATGTCAAAAGTAGAGAAGGTTAAAGGTCTTTCTCTGATCATAGGCTTCACTTTGTGTCCATCTTGAATGTTTTCTATCATCTGAAGAGTTAGCCTCATTAGGAGTTTGATCATGGACATTTAAGGCATGTCCTGTCCCTAGATTTTCTCCTAATTGGTCACCTTGGAAGGTTTCCTTGTCATTCACCTTCATTTCCCTATCATTTCATCCCATACTATCATCTTTAAAGATCCTCTAATTTAGATGACTAGCCCATTTGAAAGCCTTGGATATTGAATTGCAAGTAAACCATTTTATGACCCCATTTCCCAATGGACTTGTGTTTTCTTTGAATTATCTCCTTATTGCCAAAAATCCTTCTTTACTCACTTCTTTACCTTACATTGACCCCTTCTTTCATGTTTCCCAACCAAATAACAAACAAAACGAAACAACAACCCTTGTGCCCTATAACTAGCCTAATACCTTAAATTGAACCTCAAAGGTATATGTTTCTTTACCTTTATAGAGAGATCCCTCTCTGGATCCAGGAGGGCTAGATACTGAGATCCAAAAATGGTTTGATGTTGTCTTATCATTTGGTATTGCCAAATCTGCCAAATCATAGGAACCACAACATAATGACGACTCTGCTGGGGAATTTTTGAGTGTTGTTTCATCCTAGATACCTTTAAGATCTTAGATTTCCCCTTGATTCAAGAATATTTGGTGTGTTAGCCAGTTGAGTCACCACATAATGGCAACTCCACTAGGGAAAATTTGAGTAAAACATTCCTAAAACATCTCCAAGAACTCAAAGAATACCATAGTAGCCTTGGTTTGGTAGTAAATCATTGTGGTGGACAGTAAATCTCCTTAAAACATTTTAAACCCTCCACCTGGCGACTCCACAGTTCCTAAATGACCAAAAGACTCCACTGGTGATCAATAGGCCTGCTGATTATCTTTGTTTTCGCAAGACTCCATTGGGAGACCATTTTTATTACAACATCATCCATACCAAAGAAACACATAGGATTAAGCTTCTTTGTTTGAAGACAGTTTGCTTCTTAAAGACTGTCATATCTGGCTTACTTCCTTTGTTGAGTCTTGAGGGCCTAGCATACTGGCTTCAAGAAAAATCCAAACTAGAGCTTATCCTAATCCAAAACCACCTGGAATAATTGATAAGCCAAAGAGTATCCTTAGGAATTCTCTCACATCTAAAGAATCAACTCTTTCCAGACACATTAATAGAGCTAACTCATCACTTGAAAACTTTGCAGCTCTATTAGTAACTCAAATTGACTTAGATTTACCAAGTGATATGCCAAGAACATAGTCATTCAGTGTTATAGATCAGACTGACTTAGAGCCTCCAATTTCACCACCACATAGTGATCAGCACGTTAGGGACATAGAAACCCCTCCATCAACACCTCCTGATATTCATTTCATTCAAAACTTGGGCCTCTCTCACCCTAAATCAGCTCAACAGTTTGTTGTTGGTCCTAGAATTTCTGTCATCCATATACCTGCTGCTCAAACCAATCCTTTACCTCCACAAAACACCATCATGGCAGCATGGTATGCTCCCTTGGTGTTACCATAGCCTTTGGCTCCGCTACCAAATGATTATCAGTCAAAAATCCCTCATTTCACTGGGAAAGAATCTACTACAACTCAACACCATGTAGATAGGATGGAAGATGCCTTCGACTATACGGAAATTGAAGACGAGACAATCAAAATGAGAATCTTTGCTCGGAGTTTAGGTGGAGAAGTGAAGAAGTGGTTTAAAGGCTTGCTGCCCAATAGCATCCATGACCTTCCCTCTTTACATCAAAATTTTATAAACAAATGGGAAGTAAAAAGCAACCCTCTCCAAATATTAGTATAATACAAGAATCTCAAGAGAAACCAAGGAGAGAGTGTCCATGACTACTCTACTAGATTTAACAGTGTCTACAACGCTCTACCACCACACATGAAACCTCCCTAAGGAATGGCCCTAGTGAAATACCCTGAAGGCTTTGATGCTGATATGTCCTACTAGCTTAGGGAGAGAGATTATGACACATTAGAAGACATGTAGAAAAGAGCAGTGAGTGTAGAAGCAAACCTAATTGAAAAAAGAGCTAGAATGAGGGCTGAAAAGAAGGTAATCTACAGGAATGACAATGTAGCTTTTTCATCTGATCCCAAATATGATAGTCTAGCCAAAAACCTGGAGAGGATGGAAAGAATGATGGAGAAAATGGTAATCCAAGTCAACAATCAGAACAAAAACCAAAATCAAAACCAGAACCAAAATTTTAGGAGAAACAACCCCCCAAATAGACAAAGGGACTCTGATCAACAAGTCATACCTCCATTCCAAGAGAACTTCCTTGATGAGGATGAGGGAATAATAGAAAATCAGAGGGATCTGCCATAAACATGGTGGAAGTAGATAACCAGAATCACACCTTTTCTACAAAGGACAATCAGACCTCGTACTCACATTGGGATGAGGAAGGGTTAGAATCTGAAGATTATAGGTTGGGATTCGAAAATTCCATCATGCAGGTCTGAGAACAATATGATCTCAGAAGCAAGAAGAACATCGACACTCCCAAAACAAAATCTGCTGAAATCACCATTAAGAAAAGACTTGAAAAGACTCCTAAAGTGACTTCTGAAAGTAACAAATCAACGGCTGAAAGTTCTGGTAAAAACAAAGAAAAGGACCTCCAAACTACTGATAAACCAAGTCAAGAAACTAGCAGCACTAGCAATGCAGCTAATGCTCTTGATAAAACAGCTTCAAACATTGTACATAATGAGAGTCAGCAAGCTGATTCTACCAATAAAACAGTGGCCAGTAAAACATAACTGAACCTTTCAAAAGGTCAGTCTCCTTTCAATTTGGAGAGTGAGATAGCCAAAATCAAAATTTCTGTTCCACTCATTGAGTTGGCTACTCAGGATGTATATAAAGGTCAAATTTTGAAAGCCTTAAACTTAGGAGAAAACAGTGACACTGTCAATTTAAATGATGATCAACCTGCTCTCTTGTTTGGCCCAAAAATTGAAGCGAAATTTCAGGAAGGGGTGATACCTCATTTTTATGTCAGCCTCAATATCCATGACAAAATCCTGCATAATGCTATGCATGATTCTGGGGCTTCACACAACCTTATGCCAAAGGTGATTATGGAGAAGCTAGGCCTAGAGATAACCAGACCTTATAAGGATTTATATTCCTTTGATTCTAGCAGAGTGAAGTGCCTTGGCCTAATCAAAGATCCCTGTGTAAATTTGACTCAAATCCCAGCCAAGTGCATGGTTATGGATGTTGTAGTGGCAGATGTACCTCCTAAGTATGGCATGTTGTTGTCAATATCATGGGGTGCCAAGCTGCAAGGTACAATGCAGATGGACATTTCATATGCCACAATCCCTGTCTTTAGCCATCTTAGAAGATTATATAGGGAGGCACACATGAAGTTTATGGTTAACAGCCCTGAGAAACCTAAAAATTCACCTCTTTACTCTGTCCATACAGATTTGGATTCCTTTATCATTTACAACGATGAGTTTACTGATGAACAAGACCTAGGAAACACAGATTTAAATAACAGAGTAGAAGCCACAAATTCGAACATAATGGAAGATCTAGAAATAGAGGAAAACAAGAGAGAAACCCTTGAAAAACGTGCTGAATCAAAAAATCAGAGTGAAAAAAACCAAGATTGCAAATAGAAAATTACTCATCATTCTGAACTCCATGAAAGTCCTAAAGAACAAAACATAACACTACACAATGGTGAACATAGCATTAGGGATGAAACTAATAACAATTCTTCAAACAATCCCTTATGGAAAATGAACTTTGATGGATCTTCCACTAGAAAGAATGCAGGAGCTGGGGTATGGTTGCACGATTATGAAAATAACTATACTGAGAGCCATGCTTTTAAACTGGACTTTAAGTGCACAAACAACATTGCAGAGTACGAAGCTCTTCTCTTAGGATTGCATTTATTGAAAAAACTAGGAGCCCAAAGGATAGTTGTGCATGGAGACTCTGAGTTAGTCATCAAACAACTAAATGGAGAGTACACTGCAAAGCATGCTAGATTAAGGGCATATGGAATGATGCTATGGATCTGTTGAAAAAATTTGTAGAGTATGAGCTTGTATTTGTCCCTAGGAGTCAAAACATTATTGCAAATGGATTAGCCTGTGCTGCTAGTTCATATCAGAAATCACCTAGTGACAAACAAATCATTATTCAAACAAAATATAGACCTGCAGTTCTAGATAACGAGAAATATTCGCAAGTCTTTTAGGGTGACAAACAGATAGAGGATTTCTTTCTTTGCAGGAATGAGTTTGAAATACCTGATTTAGACTCTAAATCCAATGAAGAATGTTCAGATAAAGAGCCCATTGATGAATAAAAACCATCCCCTAACGCAAAAATAAACATGTTGAACAAATAATTTGAAAAACAAATGGAAGAATACATGAAAACAGATAAAGAAGACATAGAGGTGTTGCAGTCCAAAGATAAGAACATATCCAGAGGATTAGCACCCCTAAAGGACCTTTTCGATTTTAATGATGTGGAAAAGAAACCAACTATAGAACACACTGAATAAGACATTGAAGAATGTAATATAGGCAGCAAAGATAAGCCTAAGATGATTAAATTGGCCAAAACTTTGCCAGCACACATCAAAAAGTAATACGTTGATTTATTTAAAGAGTTTGTTGATGTGTTTGCTTGGAGCTATGAGGACTTAAAGGCCTATGACACTGATATTATCCAGCATAAGATCCCATTGAAAGAAAACCAAAAACCCTTTAGGCAAAAACTGCGCAGAATTAACCCAGTACAACTACCTCTAGTGGAAAAGGAAATCAAGAAAATGTATGAGGCAGGAATCATAGTGCTTGTGAGTTTTTCTGATTGGGTATCAAACCTAGTGGTCGTAAGGAAAAAGACAGGAGACATCAGACTATGCATTGATTTTAGAAACCTTAACAGAGCCTCCCTGAAGGACAATTACCCTTTACCCAAGATGGAACACATCCTACAAAGGGTAGTTGGCGCAAAGAGGATTTCTCTGTTAGATGGTTTTTCAGGGTATAACCAGGTCTTAGTACTCCCAGAAGATCAACTAAAAACATCTTTCACCACTCCATGGGGCACATTCATGTACGTGAAAATTCCTTTTGGACTAATGAATGCTGGTGCAACCTTCCAAAGAGCTATGGACATAGCATTTTCAGAGGAAATAGGTCACTTCATTGTAATCTAACTTGACAACATAACAGTTTATTCCAAAACTGATGAAGAGCACCTTAAAAATCTGAGAAAGGTTTTTAAAAAGTGCAGAAAGTTTGGGCTATCTTTAAATCCCAAAAAGACAATATTTGGCCTCCAAGAAGGTAAGCTTCTGGGCCATATTATATCAGAAAATGGGATTAAAATAGACCCAAAAAGAGTTAAGGGAATACTACAGATTAGCCACCCAAGAAACATAAAATAATTGCAGTCCTTTATTGGGAAAATTAACTTCCTGGGGAGGTTTATTCCCAACTTAGCAGAACTCCTAGGAAATATGACAAACATGCTTAAGAAAGAAGTAGGAGTTAAATGAACTCTAGATGCCAAAAAATCCTTCGAACTGGTAAAAATTTCCCTTACCCGAGCATCAGTTCTAATCAGCCCAGATTTCACAAAAGATTTCCTTATATTATTCTTTGCTTCAGAGCATACTGTGGCCGCTATCTTGCTGCAGAAAAACCCAGAAGGCCAAGAGCTCCCTTGAAATATAATATAATGGAAAAACAGACCTATGCTTTGGTAAAGGCCTTAAAGGATTTCAGGGTGTATATTCTGCATTCTCACATCATTTCTTATGTACCTAACATAGTGGTGAAAGATATTTTGTCACAAGACCCAGATGGAAAACGAGGTAAATGGATTGTAGTCATACTAGAGTATGATCTGGAGATCAAACCCACAAAACTCATCAAGGGTCAAAGCTTGGCACAATTAATGGTTGAATCTAACCTGCAAGCCCTTGACATAAACATGGTAGATGCCTTGGATGGACATGAAGGGCTGTCCGCTCCTACTGTTGAAGAAAAATTCCAAAACTCACCTTGTTATGACGACATCTTGTATGTACTTACAAATCTTAATGATCCTCCTAATTTATCAAAGACAAAAGCAAGGTTTTTGAAGTTAAAAGCTAGAAACTATTGCATTTTAAATGAATGTTTATACTGGAAAAATTCAAATGGTTTGTTGCTTAAATGTCTGCTTGAAGTCGATGCAGAGAGGGTCAAACACGAGTTCCATGAAGGAGAGTGTGTAGGTCATTTATACTGGAAAACCACAGCCAACAAAATCCTTAGGGCTAGCTTTTACTGGCCCACACTTTTCCAAGATGTACATAAAATGATAGTTGCCTGCCATAAGTGCCAAATCTTTGAGGGCAAAAGAAAACTCCTCCCTTTACCATTACAACCAATCACTGTTGAAGCCCCTTTTCAACAGTGGGGCCTAGATTTTATAGGAGAGATCCATCCTGCTTCCTCTGCCCAACACAAATGGATTCTCACAGCCACAGACTATTTCACAAAATGGATAGAGGCCATACCTTCCAGGAATGCCACAGATTCTGTTATCATTAAATTCCTTGAAGACCATATCCTCTCTAGATTTGGCTGCCCTAGGAAGATTATTACTGATAACGACTGCTTTTGGTTCCAAAAAGATGATTGATTTTTGTCATAGGTATCAGATTGCACTTGGTCATTCTACTGCTTATTACCCTCAGGGTAATGGGCTAGTAGAATCATCAAATAAAAGTTTGGTTACCATCATCAAGAAGCTGCTTGAAGAGAATAAAAAATCATGGCATAACAAGTTGGTGCATGCTCTGTGGGCAGACAGATTTACCACAAAGAAATCCATTGGAATGACACCATATCAGCTTGTCTATGGAGCAGATGCAGTGTTCCTTACCAGCCTAGGGGTACGAGTGATAAAATTAGTTCAAGAAATACAGTCAGAAGAGGACAACACGGTGAGGAGGATCAATCAAACAATACATCTCCAGCAGACAAGGGAAGAGGTCTACAAAAGAGCTCAAAAAGTGCAAGAAAGCATCAAAAATTTGTTTGATAGGAGAACAAAAGCTTGTGACTTCAAAATTGGAGACAAGGTGCTCAAATGGGACTTTAGAAGAGAAGATAAGGGTAAGCACGGTAAATTTGACAGTTTGTGGCAAGGTCCTTACATCGTCCAATCCACCATTGGTCCCAATGCGATTTTTCTGCAAAAATTAGATGGTACAAATCTATTTGGGGGTCTTGTCAATGGCAGGATGCTCAAACATTACTACTGCTAAAATTCAAAGTTTAAAGTTTTCACTTCAATTGTAAATACCATTGCTTTGTTCAAGTTTCAAAAAAGAGAGGACATATACAAAAAAGAGAAGAAAGGTTCAGACGTGCTCAAAACTTGAACCTGTGAAGTTCCGAAGAATGGCTCAAATAAGCTCTAACAAGCCCAAAACCAGAGCTGAAATGAAGAAGAAAAGTGACTATAACAAGCTCAAAATCTGAGTCACAAGAGAAAGAAGGATACTCTAAAAATTTCACAACTTCAAGCCTTCACATTTTGGTTTCAATTTCCTGCAAAGTTCAGTTCATGTGCAGCTGTATTTATGCCATGGACCCACAGCAAGCGAGACAGTCTAATCCTGGTTTGACTGTTTTTAATTTTTTGTTGTAGAATGTAGAGAAAGAAATCTGCTAGACAGTTTAATCCTAGCAGATGTTAGTGTAGGTAGAGAAGCTATGAGACCAACTGTCTAATCTGGTATCATGGAGGAATAAGGGTAGAACTAGATTAGATTTTTCTACTTCCAATAAAAAATGATGAAGAAGGTCTGCAAGTCTAAATGCACCTTGAAGAAAAAATGTTAGGACCGTAGGATGGGTAGGTAGATTGTTTGGGAGAATATTACTGCTAATCTGATGTTTTCATGAGTTGTGGCAACTGATTAAAAAAAGAAAGAGATGTGTCAAGTACCAGGCATCTGGCCTACTTCCAAAGATTATTTTCTGAGATTCTTGAAACCTTCAACAAGATGCCATCCCCATGTGGAGCCACTGTTAGCCACCTATAAATTTTTGACATAGCAAACAGGTGGCTAAATATGTTTCTGAGTCTTCAAGAGATACATTTCCTTTGAAAACCTCTCATTCATGAAGCCTCCATGTGTCCTTTGCCTTTGAAGAGACCTTCACTGCCATTTCCACTGAAAAAGACCTGTTGTTTTATGAAAAAGGATGCTTCAAAAAGGCCTCCATTTGCCCTATTTTATTCTCACAAAGCCTCCATTTTCACCCCTTTTTCCCCTCACAAAATTCCCACAAAATCACCTCTTTAGCCCTCTAAATCATCAAAATCCTCTTTTAAACCTTATGGCCCCCTTCATTTGGTTTAAAAATCCCTTTTTCCCCCTATCGGAACCCTCCATTTGGCCTTAAAAACACTAATTTCGGGCCCAAAACACCCTTTTTACCTTATAACAGGCTTAAGCCCCTGAGGGCTTATACTCTACAACCCTTTTTGCATATGACTCGTGCCCAGGACCAGGTGCTAAGCCCATCGCGCAATCGCAATCGGAGCTTTCACTATCACCTTTTTCCTTTGTTTCTTGTAATTTTCCGATGCGATGACCATTTGTTCTATTGGCCTCCACTACAATCTCCACCGTTGATTATCCGCAGATCCAATGGTTGATCTCCAATCGCAAAGTTTCAAATGCCATCCCATGTCCCCGCCAATATGCAATCCCCAATCTAATCCCGACTGTCCATCCATACAAATCTGATGGTTGAGACACCATCGCACTCCGCTCCTGAGCCTAACATCATCGCTCCGCCGATTTAATCTGGACCGTTGAATCCACAAGAACCAACGACCCAGATTTAATCGCGCTCCGCTCATTTTTCCCTCCATTATTTCCCCTTCGATCAAATCTCGACCGTTGATCTCTTTCATGATCCGACGGTCTGCGCTAAATCGTAAAATCAAAACATCGTAGTTTTGGGCCCTACCTTTTCTCTGATGCGATTAGATCTCCGCCGTCCATTTCACAAATCCAACGGTCAAGATTTAATCCGTCGTTAGCCCTTACCACCTTATCGCCCGTGCACCTTTCCATATCGCACTCTCATACCCACTGTTAGATCTCTCCGCCTTTCATCCAACGACTGAGAATGCATATCACTTGATTTCTGCGTCCGAGGTTTAATGTTTCAAATTTACGCGATGAAAGCGGTTTTGGGAGGACACGTGTCGGGCAACAAGGTATATCGCGTTTTTTGGGAAAATTTTCAAACCTCTTTGGAGCTGCGCGAAACCAGTAGTTTCCATCTAAAAACCACACCCACCCCCCCCCCTCCCCCCCCGCGATATATTCCGACTTTAATCTTGACCGTCAATTGCTTTAATCGGACGGCTCATATCACATCACATTCCCATACATATCATTTTCATCAGACCTTCCAAAGAGTTTCATCGGAATATCTCCGCCGTTGATCTCTTCTAGTGATCCAACGGTCCACATTCAGTTTTCCTCCGCACCCCGGGCCCACCACCAAAAGCCTCCGATTTCATTCATTTTAACCTTTTTCCTTTTTGATTCACCCAAACATTAAACTTTGTGTTTTAACAGCAAATTTTCTTCCTTCAATGGAGTCTAAACTACGCTGTGAAGATTGCAACAAGAAAGCAGTGAAGGAGGCATCTGAAACATCATTCTGATCCTAGTTGGAAAATAATCACACTGTAAACTAGGTGGGACCCACACGGGTGATTTTTGTCGAAAAGGGTATTTTTAGACATGTCAATCATATTCTATGAGTTGTAGGATGCTATTTGTGGATGGTTGATCAAGTTGGAAAAATATATTAAATTCTATTTTTAGAATATTGGGCGAAGTCTATTTATAGATCGCTGATCTAAAAATAGATGCATGTCGATTATTATTAGCTCTTAATAATAATTAGACTCTAAACAGCAACTTATTCTCTCGGAGCACTTCGTTTCAGTGCACAGATGTGGCACATCAGTGGACTGAGGGAATTACGCAATTCCCAAGGGTTTACTAGAGCTAATGCATGAAGGACTTAGTTATAACTCAAGTGACATAGTTATGACACAGTTGGAAGAAGTAGTTATGGAGTTGTATTTAGTTTAACTCAGTTAGACTCAGTTGAGCTAGTTGTATCTAGTCTAACTGAATGATACACTAGTGAGAGTGGAGTGAATTAATTAGTTAATTAATTCACAAATAATAACTCATTAATCAACTGAAGAATATATCAGTTAACTACAGTGCATGGCAGTTTCAATGGAGACTAGTGGAGAGATAGGTGAAAGGGAAAGATAAACTATTTGTTGTGACTACTAGTGATGCATTAATTGCATCTATATATACATTGGAGTTGCCAATGATAAAAACGCAGTCAATGAGAGTGGGATTACATTGAATTGGTCTTTTTAATCAACTTGGATTGCGCAGTGGAGGCAGGCTAGCAGGTGGCATAGATCAGTGCATGGATTTGCAAGATTAGGCCTGATTAGTGTATGACAATTGTACTGTACTGAGAGCTTGTGATAAGATTTGTATGTTTGTATGAGATTGTCATATTATCTCCATGTTACATAATATATAGTTGGGGTTTTCAGCTTCAGGCTTTCCCGGTTAAAAATTGTGTTATGTGTGTTTTTATTGCTTCATGTGTTTTGCAATTGTTGATAAAATTCCGCAAGAATTATAGTGGAAGGATTCTGTATTTAGAAAGAAGATAAATATTGTTAGATCAGGAGAGTCCAGATATATACATGCTTAGTGTATATAATTTCTACAACTGCAACGGTAAATCCTGACCGTTGATCATCATCCATCAGTCTAATCGGACGGTCTAAAACCCTCCTCGCACCAAACCTTCATCAACTTAGTTTTTCACTATTCCACCATGATTTTTACTCGTTCCTTCACCTACATCCACCGTTTCCATTGCTGCGACACCGATTCCTCGACCCTCTAGAGCAAGCCTCCTCCACTCCCATTGGATTTCTTAACATGTTGATTGTGTTTTTGCAGGGTTACAAATGGTAAAATTCACTCGGTCTCACCGTCACAGACAGGGTAATACAAGGCGCAGAATGCCAATTTTTCAGAACCGAAGATTGCAAGGAAAACACCTGGGAAGGTTTTAAACAAAGTATTTCATTAAAGTACTAATGTGTATCCTTCTCATGAACCTCCAACGCCATGAAAACCTGCAATATTCGCAGACAAGACAGAAGTGAAGAGGCAAAGAGTATCAGTGGTAGTTTGAAGAGATTAAAAGCCCATTATTGAAGATTAAATGTTTTAATCCAGTGTTTAAAGGACGAAGATATAGATTGAAGACCTTAAAAATGATCTAGAAGGCCTAATAAAGCCTAGAGCGCATGAAACAAGCCATATCAGCGTTTTCACATCAGCAGAATGTTCTTTCCCAAGAAAGGACAAGTTCCCATAATGTTTTTTATTCTCCATCAAGTTCCTGAAAAGATTATCACCCTGACAGAAGTCCTAAGACTGCTAGAGCATTAGTTACAGAGTATGAAAGGCCTGAAAGTCATTTATCTACCTTACTTGTCCCAGAGTACAAATAGAGTACCAACTGCCAGAGAGTACTTCAAGAACATACCTTTGGAGTTATTATCAACCTGTTGAAGACCACCTATTCATCCAAAGAGTATTGAAAGTTAATATGGGATATTAAAACTGAATGGGCCTCAAGCACTCTTCTTCATCTGTTTTAATGTTTCATTTAAAGTTCCATCTACCTCTACAGCCACTCTTTCAGCTATAAGAACTCTTTAGAAATACATTGTAAATGTTGGTTAACCATGGATTGTAAGCTGTTTCTTGGAGATAGAGTTCTGTGTGTATCAGTTGTAAAATAGGTTGGGAGATGATTTCTAGTTGATATCAAGCTACTGGACAATGATGTATGTGACTAGTGTTGCTCTTTAATATGACAAGCATGTTCATTGGATCCTGATCTAAATCAGTGGTGAAGTGTTCTATCTTTTATTGTTTTATCCTCTGTTATGCATCACATTTTATTTCTCTGATAAGAATCAGTAATCGAGCTTAGGATATATTGCTGTAAAGTACCCTAATGCTTCCTGCTCTTCTTATCTTTGATGTTTTCTGCTGATTGTGTAATCTAAGAACAAATTCAAGATTATTTAACCAGTATCGTATTTGATTTTATCCATGCTTGCTGATGTATGAATTTAGAGTCCGTTTTTAGATGTTCTTGTCTGGTTTTAACTGAAAGAATTGGGAAACTGGGAGATTTAGAGTTAGTTCTGTCTCACTAGGGTCCTTTTCCAAAGGTTTTCCGTTCTAAGATCCCTTAAGTTGAATGTCAAAAGAAGAGAAGGTTAAAGGTATTTCTCTGATCATAGGCTTCACTTTGTGTCCATCTTGAATGTTTTCTATCATCTGAAGAGTTAGCCTCATTAGGAGTTTGATCATAGACGGTTAAGGCATGTCCTATCCCTAGATTTTCTCCTAAGTGGTCACCTTGGAAGGTTTCCTTGTCATTTAACTTCATTTCCTTATCATTTCATCCCATACTATCATCTTTAAAGATCCTCTGATTTAGATGACTAGCCCATTTGAAAGCCTTGGATATTGAATTGCAAGTAAACCCTTTTATGACCCCATTGCCCAATGGACTTGTGTTTTCTTTGAATTATCTCCTTATTGCCAAAAATCCTTATTTACTCACTTCTTTACCTCACATTGAACCCTTATTTCATGTTTCCCAACCAAACAAAAAACAAAACAAAACAACAACCCTTGTGCCCTATAACTAGCCTAATACCTTAAATTGAACCTCAAAGGTATATATTTCTTTACCTTTATAGAGAGATCCCTCTCTAGATCCAGGAGGGCTAGATCCTGAGATCCCAAAGTGGTTTGATGTTGTCTTATCATTTGGTATTGCCAAATCTGCCAAATCATAGGAACCACAACAATGTGGAGGGACTTTTTCTTTAAATAAGGCTTTTTTGACACTTTTTCTACCTTTTTGTTAGAAGGGAGTTCAAATTTATTTTATGGGTTTTTATATGTATTCTTCTTCTATCTTGTACAACGTTGTGAAACCTTACTATGTCGGAGTTAGGTCGCAGACTCATGGAAATTCATTTAGACTTGAAACATTTAAATTGTTATTGAGCTATATTTTCAAACATATGCCATCAGCCTTTGGTGTTATACCTCATGCATAAGAGTTTGTATAATCCTAAGTTTACTTTGACTATTTGGTTTTTGTATTTCATTGGACTAATATATTAAGGGTTTGAATATATATATATATATATATATATATATATATATATATATATATATATATATATATATATATCAGTTTATTTTCAAGGAAAACGGTTATGTCGTGTGCATTCTAAGGCATTTCAATTTTTTTATATACTTCTGAAATTTCCTATTTTCTAGTTCAATTGTTTCTATTCAAAGGTATAAAATGTGAAATACGAGGATTATATTTTAGATGTAACCATGGACACGATTCACTGTAAAATCTATTATTTATTTGTTACATGAATCTATTTCTTCTTAAAAATGCATTTTGTGATTCAGGAAAAGGACTTTTGTCAACCTTTAAAGAACAATAAACTATTTTCTTTGTGTCAATATATTTTTTGGATATCTAATTTGTTTGCGGATAGAATTTTTGAACTTTTTTAGACCTACAAGATAAAACATAGAGAGTTTCTTATAGGTTACTTTATCTATTCTATATATATTTGTATTGAAGCTCGAGTCTTTTAATGTTGGTTCAGTTTATCTGATTTATTACAATTTGTAAGAGTATATTTTAGACCTAAGAGTGTCAGGGGGTCTCTGTAATGGGTAACCCATTTCATACTCTCTAGGTCTTAACTAACCCATATAGTACTAATTTGAATTTGAATGTTAGTTTTGTTGTGCTAATTTCATCTTCAGATTTATATTTAAAATGATGATCTTGGCTTCGTGTGCATATGCTTCTTGAAGTGTTTATGAGTGTTAAATAGGTAAATGTATCTATATTATGTTAAATTCATGAACTTAAAAAATATTAAAACATAATGCTGAACAACAACAACAAAATAGGTAGCAAACCATCACAATTGATCCATTAACACAATGTTTTGATGAAGGAATTCACCCCTCCTAGGCTACATCTCCTTGGTCCAACTTCCATGGCTTGGGCCTTTGTATTAGCTCAAATGTTAAAAAAATGATGTTTAGATTCACCTATTGCTCCTGAAACCTACTTCAATGTGTTCATAGCATCCAAATATTCTAGGATAGACTCTTCCTCAGCCAAAATTGGTCTTTCTCCAGTTATGCTTCATTCAAATTTTCTCTAGAATTCTCCTCCAAAACTGGAGAACTCCAGTTAACGTAGTTAAAATTGGAAATCTGTTGAAACTGGAGGACCCCGGCAAACCCACCGTTATTTTAATGTTGGATTAATTAGCAGTTAAGCATAAAATAATGTGGATAAGCTTGTGTTAACTGTGCATAAGCATTTTTTACAATAAATGTGGTTTAGGCATTAAATATGGGATTAAAAACACTTAATCCCACCCTTAACCGTTAATACGCCGCATTTGAATTCTTCTCCATCGTTGGTATTCATCATATGGTATTGTGGGGAGGGGGCTGGCCTGCGGGGTTGGCCCCTTCCATACCCCTACCATTGAAACCTTGAAACTTTAAATACAAGTCGGGTGCATACTATGTTAAGAATTTATTTGGTGGCTTGGTGGTAAGCCATGTGGTTGGCGTGGGGGAGGTTGTGGGGTCGACCCTGACCTCTACCCATTTGATGATAAGTTTTGCTCTGTAATATATATGTGCCCAACCCTTTGAAATATGACAATAATTTGACCCATTTCAACTTTAATATATTTCGGACATTTGAAATATAATTAAACTCAGACTTTGGATATGATATGCCAACCTTGGAATATAATGAAATTCAACCAATCATCCAAACCTTGGTCCATCAGAGGGGACATGTGGTGGCCCCTGGTTGCACCACGTGTCCGCCTCTGGTTGGACTGTCCAACCATATAAAAAAAATTCAAATTCAACCTTAAGAAAGGATGTAAAAAAATTTCACCTTCAAAGCTCTTTGGCGAATATTGTAGTGACATTTTTCACAGTGTCATTGTGCCAAAGTGATAGAATATTCTAGAATATTATTTTTCTGCTGACTAGGCTGCCATGTCATCATTCAATCATGTTCAGCAAATTTTTAAGCTTTTTAGGAAAACAAACAATAGGTCATAAGTTCCTCATACGAAGTCAGTTTTTGATGAAACGAATTGCTTCGGATTCCTGGCGACGAGATATTTGATGTCATTCTAGTTTGGAGAATTTTTGAGAACTTTCATTTTTGAGATTAAAACTTAGCCTTTGATCATTCATCCCCACTAGAAGCATTTTCGAACCCAAAAGATACTATCAATTGTTCAACAGGTGAGGGTAAAACTCCCTCACCTTCCAAATCTCCATCCATTTCGCCTTAGAAGGATTTTGTCCCTTGAGTCCCACTCTAAGGTATTCAACATTCCCTCTTCTTGAAGTTTTTTTTCTTCTGTCAAGTATGATATCTTACTGAAGTTCATCAAGATATTCTGGTGAGAAATCATCTATTGATGGCATCTAAACATGCTCTCCTTGATCATCAATCAATGGAGGCTCAAATAATCTCAAATTCTCAACATTAACTAGAGAGTATATTTGCATATAAGGAGGCAAATCTAGCTTAAATGCATTGTTAACAATCTTTTCCAGAATTTTAAAAGGACCATAATGGATTGGCTTAAGATTTTTACCTTCCCCTTGAAGTCGTTATTTTCTGATATACAACCAAAATTTGTCACCAACTTAGAATTTTTGATCAACACGGTGTTTATCATGCATTCCCTTGTAGCTGCTTTAACTCTTTTCAAGCTGTTCTTGCATTGTGTGATGTACCAACTTAATTTTCTCAATGAACTTCCTTGATTTATCTACGTCGCTATGACCATAAATAGCAACATATTTATCAAAGATTAAGTCCAAAGGCGATCTTGGAAAGTAATCAAGACATGCCTCAAATGGCGATGTGTTTGTGGAAGAATGTTTTGCCCTATTGTATGCATGTTGAATGTAATGAAACTGTTCATCCCACAACTTGGGATGTTTGCTGCAATAAACTCTAAGAAGATGAATGATTGTCCTATTAACCACCTCGGTCTGACCATCTTTTTGCGGATGAAAGTTTGTACTCTTCTTCCACTTAGTGTCCATCATGTCCCATAATTTTGACCAAAAATTCCCAACAAACCGGGAATCTCGATTACTTACAATAGAAGTATGAAGACCAAAATTAACCAATACATTTTGAAAGAAAATATGAGTTGTTTTTTCAACTGTAATTTTCTTTTTACATGGCATCAAAACACACATCTTGTTGAACTTATCTATAACTACGTACAAGTAATCATGACCTTTCCTTGACATTGGAATACCTCCTACAAAATCCATTGAGATACTCTCGCAAGGACATGAAGGTACTGGAAGTGGAGTGTACAATCCTAGTTTGCTATTGCTAGGCTTACTTATTGCAAACAAAGAAAATCCTCTAATGAAACGAGATACACTATCAAACATGCTTGGTCAATAAAAATACCTTTGGAGATTCGCTACTACCTTTCCTACACCGAAATGTCTAGAAATCAATGAATTGTGCGCCTCCCTTATGATATTGTTTCTTTGTCCCTGTGGAATATGTAAATTTCCCAAGTGATACAACAAACTGTGATGTACATGGTAATCTAACTCTTCAATTTGGTTTCCTACTGAAGATTTCATACACATCTTGAAGATCATTATCATGTGCATATAGTTCAATCTAACTTTCATGCATAACTGAATTGTGCTCGAGTATAATAGATGAATTTACAATAGGCCTAGAAAGCATATCAAATACCTTATTTTAAATTCCCTTTTTATACCTGATAACCAAATGGAATTTTTGTAGAAATCCCATCCATCTGAAGTGTCTTGATTGCTACAACTATGATTGTGATTGTAAGTACTCCAATGGTTGATGGTCAGTATGGATAATCCTTCCCCATCAAAAAGTGCTTCCATTTATTTACAATTTGTATGACTACATATAAATCGTTTTCGTAGGTGGGATAGTTAGTCATATCTCCATTAAAAATTCCATAATGAAATGCAACGAGCTTACCATGTTGCATGAGAACTACTCCCATGGTGTAATCATTAGCATCTCTTTGAATCTCAAATGGCTGTCTAAGATCCATAAGAGCCAATACCGATGTTGAACTGAGATTTTGTTTTAAAGCACCAAACGATTTTTTTCGCACATCTCCCCAATGGAAGACTTTCTTGACACTTGTCAAAGAATGTAATAGAGCTACAATGGAAGACAAATTAGCAATGAATTTCCACCAATATTGTATTTCCCAATAAAGCTTCTTACCTTCGTAACTGTATTGGGCTTAGGCCAATTCACAATGACCTCAACCTTGGAAGGGTCTATCTTTAGTTCACCTCCTCCAACAATGTGTCCCAAATACACCAAAGAAGTCTTGCCAAACTCACACTTTGACATCTTTAAAAATAATTGTTTTTTTTTCAAGACATCAAGTACCTTTCTCACATGCATGCCATGTTCATCTCTTGATTTGATGAATATCAAAATATCATCTCAGTAAACGAAGAAGAATTCATTTGGAAATGGTATTAATACATCATTCATAACTCCCATGAAATTAGCTGGAGCATTGGTAAGACCGAATGGCATAACAATCCACTCAAACAATCCTTGTCTATTTTTAAATGTGGTTTTCCAAATGTATTCTTCGGCTATTCTAACTTGATGATAACCACTACGTAAGTCTAGCTTAGGGAAATACTTTGCATACCTTAATTGATCAAGAAAATCATTAATTCTTGGGAGTGGATAGCGATTCTTTACCATAATTTTATTCAGTGCACGTAAATCCATGCACATGCACCAAGTCCCGTCCTTCTTTGGCACCAAAAAAATCGGTGAACCACATGGCGAAGTAGATGGATGTATGATACCTTTGTTCAAATTTTTTTTAATTTTCTTCTTGATTTCCATGCTCTCTATTATTGAGAGGCAATACATGCCAATGTTTGGAAGTTGAACATCTTGTTGCAGCTGAATCTCATGTTGAATTCCTCTCTTGAGAGGTAGCCAATTTGGCTCCCTGAAAAATCTCACCACGTTGACTTACCACATCAAACAAATCAGATTTTAATTTTTCATCACAACCTTCAAAAGGTTCATATTCCATATCATTTTTTTCTTGATAATGAGAAGCTCAAAATTTTTACTTGCTTTAACTAGTCTCTTCATCTACCCTGCATTAACTAAAGATTTTTTCAGCTTTTTGTGATGAGCTCTCACAATATACTCCACCCGATGCTTGAGAAAATGGTATTTGTTCACATCGCGATAAAATATTGTTTTCATGTCATACAAATATCGACTTCCCAAGATAATTCCTGAAATGTTAAGTGGAACCACATCTAACTCAACTTCATCAACAAAATTTGCAGTAATGGAAAACCATAATATACATTTCCTTCTAACCTATAAATTTGCATTCTTGAATATCCAACCCAAAGGATATGGTTTATGTTGTGGTACCGTTTCAAGGTCAAGATTTTTGACCAAGTATTATGAAATCAAGTTTGCTTGTGATCCACTATCAAATAATGAATCAATATTTGTATGATTTTAGATCACCCTTACATGGAAAAACTCTATCCTTTTTTCTTCATTTGGAGTGTTGTTGTTACAATGTGAGGAACTAGTGCTTGCTATGGCTTCTTTTCCCTTTATGACCAGGGTTGTAATCTTGGTCTCATCAGTGGAATCAGAACCAAGATCATGTTGTGTGGTAGTAGTCATCTTTTGTTTCCCCTTGTTTTTTGGTTTCTTAGGCCATAGTTCGAGATGTAATTTCCAACAGTGGGCTTCATCTTGCCCCTCTCTGGAACAATGTTTGCATTTATTTTTCTCCCATTCTTTCTTAACACTTGCATTCTTCTTTCCCTTCCATTTTCCTCCCTTCTCTTTCCACTTATCCTTGAATGGCTTCTTCTTACTACCCTCTTCCTGAATGGCCTTTCCCCTTGCTTCAAGATACGTGGCTTACACACAAACTTCATCTAAATTTCTTAGGTTAAACATAAGGATAGTATGTCTAAAATAGTAATGTAAATCCCCAATGTATTTCAAGAGAGTGTCTTGGGAATTCAAGTTTATTCCTAACAAAAAATCCCTTTTCCTAAACTCCCGGGTATACTCTTGAACTGTTTGACCCTTGAGTTGCCTAAAGTTTTGCAAACCCATTATGGATTTTTGCATGTAATATAAAGGATAAAAATGTCTTTCAATTGAAGAAATAAAATCAACCCAAGAAATGTATATCTTACCATGAAGTCACATTTCCTCTTGAGTCTTTGCTTCCCACCAGATTAGTGTTGCTCCTTCTAGAATTAATGAAGCCAACTCAATCTTTATGTCATCTTCTTGTAGGTTTTGAATTCTGCAATAAAGGTCCAATTGACGGATCAAATTGTCAAAATTCTCTGCATTTACCTTGCCATTGTACACAGGAATTTCAAACTTAATGTCCAATTTTAGTAAGGGATTTTTTCCTTTTGGGGTTTCTAAGTGAGTATGGGTGGTTTTTGTGGTGGAAGTGGAAGACGATGCTGATAGAGATGATGAGGATCATGATGAAGATGGTGGAGATGAAGGAGGATTTCCTCCACTTCCCTTTGAATCCTTCTCTTCATCCTTCTTTCCTTCTGAGGAACCCTCTCCATGTCGAGACTTAGAATTCTCTCCAACCATCATGGTGTTCTTCTCTTGAAAGAGGATCCTAACCTTGTCAGTTAGGTCATATAAAGCCTTATTAAATGCTTCCTCTTATGAAATACCTTGAGTCTCTCCTACACCTAACATGATGGCTATGGATTCAAGCTCGGCTTCTGGTGCAACTTCTACTGCTTCAATCTCAGCTAGCGATAAAACTTTAGGTGCTTCAATTACAGTTGGGAGTGAAAATTTGGGTGGGGATGGTGGCTTTGTGGCTCTCCTTCTTCTAGACCTAACCTCGGCACTAGAAACCAATAGTTTCCCTTCTCCTCTCTGCAACTTCAACCTTGTAAGCCTCACAAATTTGCAACCATTAAAACCCTACTTACATAAAACTCAAGCAAACCAAGAAAATAACCTTTTCTCTAATACCATCTTGATCTGAATTTGAATGTTAGTTTTGTTGTGATAAATTCATGTACTTAAAAAACATTAAAACATAATGTTGAACATCAACAACAAAATATACAACAAACCATCACAATTGATCCATTAACACAGTGTTTTGATGAAGGAGTTCACCCCTCCTGGGCTACAACTCCTTGGTCCAACTTCCATGGCTTAGGCCTCTGTATTAGCTCAAATGTGAAAAACATGATGTTTACATTCACCTACTGCTCCTGAAACTCGCTTCAATGTTTTTAGAACATCCAAATATGTTAGGATATACTCTTCTTGAGCCAAAATTGGTCAAAATTTTCTCCAATTATGCTTCATTCAATTTTTCCCTAGAATTCTCCTCCAAAACTGGAGAGAACTCTAGTTAACGCAGCGAAAATTAGAAATCCATTGAAACTGGCAGACTCTGGCAAACCCGCCACAATTTTAACGTTGGATTAATTAGCAGTTAATCATAAATTGATGTGGATAATCTTGTGTTAACTGCACATAAGTATGTTTTACAATAAAAATGGGTTAGGCCTTAAATCTGGGATTAACAACACTTAATCTTGCACTTAACAGTTAATCTTCGTCATTTGAATTCCGCTCTGCCATTGGTATTCATCATATGACCTTGTGGGGAGGGGGCTGGCCCTCTCCATACCCCCGTTGTTGAAACCTTGCAACTTTAAATACAATTCAGGCACATACTATGTTAAGAAATACTTAGGTGGCTTGGTGGTAAGCCATGTGGTTGGCGTAGGGGAGGTCTTGGGGTCGACCCCGACCTCCGCCCATATAATGATAATTTTTTCTCCGTAATATATATATATATATATATATATATATATATGCACCCAATCCTTTCAAATATGACAATAATTCAACCCATTTTAACATCAATATATTTCAGACATTTGAAATATAATTAGACTTGGACTTTGGATATGATATGCCAACCTTGGAATATAATGAAATTTGACAAATCCTCCAAACCTTGGTCCACCAGAGGGGGCACGTGGTGAACCCTGGCTACACCATGTGTTCACCTCTGGTTGGACTGTCCAACCATATAAAAAAAATCAAATTTGACCTTAGGATAGGATATAAAAAAAAATCTCCTTCACAACTCTCTAACGAATCCTATAGTGACACTTGTCACAATTTCATTGGGAGAAAACGAAAAAATATTCCAAAATATCCCTTTTCTATTGACTGGGCTGCCATGTCATCATTCTTTCCTCTTCTGCAAATGTTTTAGCTGCTTAGGAAAATGAACAGCAGGTCATAACTTCCTCATACAGAGTTTTTTTGATGAAATGAATTGCATCGGAATCCTGGTGAGGAGCTCTTCGTTGTCGTTATGGTTTGGAGCATTTATGAGCACTTTTATTTTTTAGCTTAACACTGAGCCTCTGATCAAGTAATGAACATTTTTTACTCTAGGTTTCTTTCCCACAATTTACCTTCTAACCAGTTTGACAACCCTCCTAGTTTCTTGTAACAAACTATTATTGTACATAATCTATGCAATTATATATGTAATATATTTTTGTTAATCATTCATTGTAACATCATTTAATATCAGTTACTAGAAATAAATGTAGACAATCATTATAATAATGATTTTCTCTTCAAGTATTATGTTTCCCTTTCACATGGTTCGTAACTTTCTTGCAAACACACAATTAGTATTTTCTCTTTCCTTCGAACATATTATTTTTTTCCCACATAGAATTCCTCACACAATTTTTAACATTTTTGTAAACACACAGTTAGTCCTCCCTTATTCTTTCATACATAATTTTTCTTTCTTGCAAAGAATCCTCACATAGTTCTTAACTTTTTTGCAAGCACAAAGTTAGTCTTTTTTGTGCAAAATACACATTTACTCACAAACTAAATTACATTCACAAAATAAATTCATTTATATCTTTTCCTACATTAAAGTAATTAACCTACACTTATATGAGTTCTTTATGGAACAAAGGCGTTCACATTTCACCAAACCTTGCGCGCGTATCCACAGTTTCCCCCCAAGCTAGCCTTCACATTTCACCAAACCTTGAGCTCGTATCCACAGTTCTCCCCCAAGCTATCCTCTATCTGTTATGAAATGAAAATTGTAATTTTGTAAGAGATGTCCATTGGCTTGTACCTCCTAAACCCTTAGCACCATCTTGCTTAACTATTTAGGTTCCAATAACCTTTCTCTCCACTAGTATTTCTAAGAACTGTTTTTATCTCCCATTTTTCTTTTCACAGAACTCACACTCTATGGAATTTATCTCAAGCCATAGAAAAAAAAAACATAGGTTATGGTCTATAATCCTTCTTTCTTCTTTTTTTCTCCGAGAAGAAACTCACAAAAGCATGCTTTCCTTCTTTTTAGTTCTTCCTCACTAGGCATAACAAACTCCAACTATTTTTTCTTGATAATTAGTGATTAATATTTTCTGTTAGCCTTTTACTTTTTCCTCATAAGATTAACAGATTAAAAATAATCTGTAATCCCTTTATTGTCAAATAATATTCACATTATAATATTTATGACATGTTTTTCAAATTTTCATTACACAATAATTAATAAAAATAAAATCAACTCATTTAGTAAGGTATAAGATCAGAGAGAACTCAGGATAGTAGCAACCTAGCAAGGAAAACAAAGTAGAGAACTACAACACAAATTTTGGGACCTTGGAGGATTCATAGTATCGAAGACATTTGACCAAGAGAAAATATTTTCCACTTGAGAGTCTAATCAAGGAGCATCAATCCTTATGAAAACTCCTTTTGTTTAGGAACCCAAAATGAGGTCATGAGATGATCCAAGGAGGGTTAGATTTTCCCTCAATTGTAAATATTTATAAATCTAAAATTAATAATTTTGTTGTAATTACATGTGTCCAGACTCTAAAAGAATATAGGATAAATGAGCTGCTAGTTAGTTTAAGTGAGTTGGTATTTTTCTCTTGCATGACCTTTTGTAGACCTAACAAGTGTCTAGATGAGGTGTTTGGTATTTTTAAGGAATAATTGACAAATTTCCATGTATTCTTGGTCTATTAGAATATATATTTTTAAATGTAAATATTTTTGAAAGTTACTGGGATTCGATGATGGGCACACGAGATTTGAAGGTTGCACTTATATGGGGCTTAGTATAGAAATATGGGGTTGGACTGAAGTGTTGCGGCATATTGAGGAGTTTTTGTTCAAGAGAAAAACCCACGAAATTACATACACTAAAATCAGGGATCTATTTTTATAGTGGCCAATGGACGTGTTTTCTAAATTGAAAAATTAGAAGTTAATCAAGGTGGGACAAGTGCAGAGGAATTAGAAATTAATCTACAGCTATTGCATCAAAGTTTAAGGGACTCAATAGGTTATATATCCCAAACCAGGGATAATCTATTAAAAAATGTGTGACCTCACAAAATTCAAAGCATTAGGTATGCTACGTCAAGAGGAACTAGAGCAACCAAAAGGGTTAGATTATAATATAACTTATATCAATAAAATGGAAATTCTTATATTTTCAGTTTAGAGTGAGGGAGATGCATAATTTTTATACTTTGTAAAAAAAAAATAATAGAAAATTTGATAATTTATTTCAATATTAAATTTATATAGAAAATTAAAAATATATAAAATAATAATTAAAATTTTATTCCAATCTTCAAAGAAAAGAGGTAATGGAAAGTAAAAAGATTTTATTAAAAAATAAAAAAATAAAAATAGAGATGTCTAATTCATTCAATTTTTAATATAAAATTAATATACAATATTTCAAAAATATTAATAATAGTAATAAACTTAATGTCCACAGTGAATGAAATATATGTAAGGCTATATAGAAGTGTATTTAAAAATATATTAATAACAAAAAAACAGTTGAATGTGGAGAATATGTAGAATAAATGAAATATTTCAAGTATTCTTAGTATTCTAAATTTTTTCGTCTTTTAAGTATATTTTTAGTCAATTTTTTCCAATATGTAATGAATATTTTTTGGAATTGCAAATTTAAACTATATAGTCTATACAATCTAAAGACACAAGAGGATATATATCCATGTTAACCGGCTTTCTATATATATATATATATATATATATATAGAAAGCCTCTAGCAATGGCTCTAAGAATAGTAGTTATGTTTGAGAAGAGATGTAAGGACTATGTACCTTTTGACCTGTATTACAATGAGACTTTGTGGCCTTTTTATCATGAAAATACAATGACAAATCCTAAACATCCAAACCCTAACTCTAAGAGATGAAGCTTAAACGTCTTATTGGCCCAATGAAGTAAGTTGGAAAATCAATGTATTGGGGCGGTAACTTTGACATGCAATCTTTGTTGGGCTTGAATGATAGCTCTTAAGAAAGCTCTATCTAATCAAATTCCCATTGCAAATGTATGTTTTCGACTCTCTTTTTAGTTCAAGAAAGGTCTATCTAATGAAATTGCCATTGCAAATGTATCTTTTAGACTAGTTTTTTAGTTCAGAACTTGAAAATTTAAAACACAAAAAATGACCCCAAAAAAAATAAAAATTGTGAGAAATATTCTAAAAATAAAAAACTCATAAAAAAAAAAATGCTCGGAGTCAAATAGAATAAGTGAATAACCACGAATATATCAAATTAAATATATCTTTTACTTGTAATTTATTTCTCAAAATTTTCACTCCCAATTTTTTTTTTTTTTGTACACACTTACCAAATCGTCAATTAAAATCAAACTACAATAATACAGTAGATAGTAATTTTACATATATTAAAGAATATTTTTATAAATACTCATTATTATTTATGAGAAAATAAAAAATTCCTCTCATTTTGATGTACATCGAATAATCACTTTATAATCGTCCCGGTAAAGACAGCAAAGAGTGATTAGTCTCGCAGAAGGAAGGATTTTCATATCTTTACATACGCCGCAATTTTGCAATCTATAACTTATTCTGCATGACCCTTTCATAATCCGAGACTCTTCTGGAAAAACTGAATATCACGACAAAATCCAAGAGATTTTTATAATTTATTTAAAGTTTTATTATTACCTTTTTGCTATTCGGCATGTTAATTTATTTTATTATATTCTACAGCAATAGTTTGACTTACCGTATCCTTTATTATAGCTTGTTATATTCTACATGTCCCTTGAGAACAGTTTTACCTGTATTAAAAAGTGAATATGACAACAAAATCCAAGAGATTTTTGTTTCAAGTTTTATTATTACCTTTTTGCTATTCTGTCCATTAAATATTTTTTTTTTTTATATTCTACAGCAATAATTTCACTTACCTTATCCTTTATTATAAATTGTTATATTCTACATGTCCCTTAACAACAGTTTTACCTGTATTACGTGTTTTAATTTTCCTTAGAATGAAATAGAAAAACTGTTTTTAACATAAAGAGAACTCTTGTGCAAACTTTTCCTATCACATTTGATTTTATTCGATACAGATATCGATAACAGATTCATTCTGGGGTTTTCATTTAAATTTTTTGAAATAACTAAAAAAAAATTATAATACAAAGTTATTCTTTATGATAGAGTTTTTATTAAAAAAAAAATTGAAATAATTTACTTTTAACATAAACAGAATTAGTAGAAATTCTTTCGGTAATAATCACATGCAAAAGAACGAGGTCGACGCGTTTCGAACCAACCAGTGTGGTTCATCATCAGGACTATGTGAGAGATCAGATCAGGCAATAAGAGAGATCAGATCAGGCAATAAGTATAAATAGATGTAGAGATGGTTCAACTAGCCGTTAGGATAACGGCTAGTTTGACTTAGAAAAAGTAAAAATTCCTTTATATATTTATTTATTTAATTAATTAATTAATTAATTTATATTCTTAATTAATTTATTATTTTTATTTTAATTTATTATACAATTAATTGACCAATTAAATAATACAATGGTAAGTAATTTTTGACTATGTTTGACTATTGATAGATGGTTTATTTTCAATTAGATTTCATGAATAAAGAATTAATTGTATAAATATTTATTATATAATTTAATCAAAATTTGCCTATATACACCTAGATTTGTTAAATTACTTACCATTGTATTATTTAATTGGTCAATTAATTGTATAATAAATTAAAATAAAAATAATAAATAAAATAATAATAATAAATAAAATTAATAAAATTAAATAAATAAATAAATAATGGAATATTTACTTTTTCAAAGTCAAACTAGTCGTTATCCAAACGGCTAGTTGAGTCATCTCTACATCTATTTATACTTAATGTCTGGATCTGATCTCTCACATAGTCCTGATGATGAACCACACTGGTTGGTTCGAAACGCGTCGACCTCGTTCTTTTGCATGTGATTATTACCGAAAGAATTTCTACTAATTTATATGGATCACAGAAGCTTAGATTCCAAAAATAAACAGAATTATAATACAAAGTTATTCGGTTCCATTTGATTTTATTCCATGGACTTAAATAAATCACAGGTACATAAACTATAATTATTTAGTTAAAAAATAAACAGAATTATAATACAAAGTTATTCGATTCCATTTGATTTTATTCCATAGACTTAAATAAATCACAGGTACACAAACTATAATTATTTAGTTACAAAATATTTAATATTTTGTTTATTGGAGTTTTCATTACTGAATTGGAAATTTTTTAAATTAAAATTATAAATTAATTTTGTTTAATTTTTTTTAATAATTGTTTTTTTTTTGGTAAATTTTGACAATTTAATTATGATCGAATTTTTTTGTTGTGTTGAGGGGTTTATTTTACAATACATATCCTTAATTATTTCTCTGCCTAACTTTAAGTTAAAATGTATTCTTCTTAAAACAAAATAAAATGTTTAAAAAAAAATAACTTAATCTAAAAAACTACACCTATGTAGTTAGTTTTAATTCAAATTATTATAAAATATGAATAATATTTTTGATTGGTTGTTTCTATTATAGCCCAACATAAATGATATATTATATAAATATTTAATTTTAACTCTCACTCATAAATAAAAAAATTTGAATGGAAATATGAAATAACACTATTTTAGATCAATTTTAAAGAAAAATAAGTTAAATTTGTTTTATATTTACTAACTTAGAGATGGATAAAGTAAAACAAATATTTTTTTTTAATGTTAACCATAATAAAATATTAAAATGTCTAAAGACTAAAGTAATTGGACTATAAGTGAACAACCTAGAGAGGCTTGAGAGTGACAGATATATACCTATGATTTATTACATGCTAGGATTTTTCTAAATCAAAATACAAATAACATTCACTAGAAAGGATTTGGCACTGATGGCGTTGTTTTGGTCAATGATGCATATTTACATATAGCAAAAACATATGCACCAAAGGAGAAACATTGATGCTTTACCAAGATATGGGGGATATAAAGCACCATTAAAAATTAATTTTTTCATTTCTCTAACTCTCTAAGACACTATACTCACATGGGATAAATTAAAAAGAAGAGGTTTTTCTAGACCTAGTATGTGCACATTGTATGAATATGAAGATGACTCTGGCATAGGCAATGCAATTTTTCGAAGTATCTTTGGGTTGAGGTGAATGAGATGTTGAGAATCCATTCAAATTGGAATTAGTTCACAATTAATGGTTTTCTACTAGAATGGGCACAAAGGAATCACAAGCATAAGGAACTTTCTTTTCTTATATTACGGTGTCTTTGGAAAGAAGTAATGCCAAATTATTTGAAAGGAATAAACTTTCATTCCATTTATGTTGCATATTGGTGGTTGGATATTACTTGGAAAATATGGATACACAATCACAAAGTTAAACAGTTCCAAGGACATGCAAGGATGTATCCAATAGATTTTTTTGGATGGGGCTTCGATGAATCTTGATTGTGGGAGTGGAGGGGTTGTATGTTGTCTTCGGACTCTCATAGATACAAACCTTTTTGAAGCAACCAAAGAGGTATAAAATAAAATATATTTCATAGCCTAAGGCTTTTGGAGATTCCAAGGTTACCATTGACTCCTTAAATGGTGATGCTAGGTTGGATGCACCCATCCTTACAAAATGGAAAATCTGGATTAAAGATATCATCCCTTACTTCACTCACATCACTTTCTTTCCAACATGTATTTAGAGATATGAAGACAAAGGCTAGATTGTACCATGAATAATGTATGGAAAAGACACTACTAGATAGGGGGAACATTCCTCTCTTGCTAGTTGTGTAGGCTTGGTAGAATGGCTACTTTTAAGACAAGAAGTTGATATTTGTTCTAACATTTTATTTTTATTTGTGTGGTTAGATTAGTAAAAAATATGTAGGCATATATTTATTTAAGTTGTGTATGTATTGAGAAAATACTATGCTATATAGTCAATGGGGATTGGAAAATATAAATATGTTTATCATATGTTGAGGAGCATTTTGTATGATGTAAACATTTTTTTGTTATGAAATATGTTACACTTTTTCTTATTCTAGAAAATTTGAAAGTAAACAAATTCAATTACTTTCTAATAAAAGTAGGAAGAATAACATATGTAATTAATACTATTCTTTATATAAAATTAATATGCTATATTTAAAACATGCACACACATATATGATTAAAGAAAAAAATTATGTATTTATTAAATAAAGATTTGAAAAAATACGTTCTTATAATTAAAATATTTCAAGTTGTGTCATTATTTTACATTTTCACCTATTTTTAGGTATATTTTTAGTCAATTTTGTCTAAAAAGAAATTTTCAAGAGATTAAATCTATTTATATATTCAAATATGTAATTTAAGAAATGAAAAATTAAAAATAAAACTAAAAGTAATGTTTCTCTCTTACTTCTTAGACAGTTATATAAATTATATAAACGGCTCCACTTTAAATATCTTTCAAATATCTTTTGATTAGTCTTCTGAACCATGGGTTCACATAAAAATTATTGTAATGGTTGGAATTCACGTAGTGCCACTCTACTACAAACTCTGCTAATTGTTCTCTATATTAAAAAGAAAATTAAAGTTCTCATCGTAACATTAAAACAACCTATATCAATTGAATCAATTGGGATAGCTTTGAATTTTTCTTAAATTAATTTGATCTTATATTGAACGATCCATACACACTGATTCCCTGGAAAATTTTACGGTGCTGATACCCACCGAAGCCTGTCAGTGGGCTCTCCCTCGTAGCAAATTATTCGATTCCAAAGGCAAGGACGATATTTTTCACTCAGGGAATGATCGAGATATGCTTGTCTAACATATTCACCGTATAGGTCACTCCCTGCGTCATTGACTCTTCTTCCGTGCCTATTTGAGTCACGGTTTCCCACACGTTATAAACTAGAAAGCCACTCTAATGACATAAGAGATGGAAATCATCAACGTCGAGATGGAGAAGGCCTGCTCAACTGGAACTGAGGACATACATGATTGCGACGAGAGCAAGGAGAAGATAGTGTCATTAATATCGAATGGACTAAATTATTCTGAGCTTCCACAACATTACATCCGACCTCCCACCGAGCGACCCATTCTGGATGAAGTAGTCCTTTCTTTGGACTCCATACCTCTCGTGGACCTCCAAGGTCTCTTGTGCCATTCTACTAGAGCCCACGTTATTCAACAAATTGGCCGGGCCTGTGCTCAATACGGCTTCTTCCAGGTATTAATTTTCATTCATATTTTTCATATTCCTAGCTTCTTCTAATGTGTTATTTTCTGCACAAGTTTATATAATGTTGAATCTGGGGTTCAATGGCTCAATATTAACTTATTGTTATGGTAACTAGATAATCAATCATGGCATCCCAGATGCGGTGCTCAACCGGATGCTGGAAGTAGCGAAGGAGTTTTTCAGAATGCCTGTGGAGGACCGAATGGAATACTATTCCGACGATCCGTCCAGAAAAACACGTTTGTCGACGAGCTTCAACATCCATAAAGAACAAGTGTTCAACTGGCGGGACTACCTGAGGCATCATTGTTATCCGTTAGAAGATTATGTTCACACTTGGCCTTCAAAACCTGCTCATTATAGGTAAAATATGGTCCACAATTTGTAGTATATGTTCTAAGTTTCATTGTTTGCATCGTAATCCCTTCCCAATCATTTTGAGTTGCATCATTGTACTCTTAATATCAGTAATGTTGGTAACATAGATTTTGATGACTGCGGCAGAGAAGTCTGCAGTATGTATTGCAGAGAGATAAGGGCACTTGCTCTGAGGCTGCTGGAAGCAATATCGAAGAGCCTGGGACTAGAGGGGGACTTCCTAGACAAAGCACTGGGGAAGCACGAGCAACACATGGCTGTAAACTACTATCCCAAGTGCCCCAATCCCGAGCTTACGTTCGGTTTACCAGCCCATTCAGATCCCAATGTCCTCACTCTTCTTCTTCAAGATGACGTACCCGGACTACAAGTGCTTAACAATGGAAACTGGATTGCTGTGAATCCCATTCCTAATTCTTTTGTTATCAACATCGGTGACCAATTACAGGTTCCATCTATTTGTTTGCCACTCTAATTAATTAATTAATTCCCTCTTTTGATTTAATTTTTCATTTGTAGAATCCATGGTGTATGGCATTCGAAATAATCAATCGTGGAAAGAAATTATGTGTGTGCAGGTTCTGAGCAACGGAAGTTACAGAAGCGTGTTGCATCGTGCTGTAGTAAGCTCATCGAGAGCACGCATTTCAATTCCGACATTTTACTGCCCTTCCCCTGCTGCAGTTATCGCTCCTGCAACGCTATTGACTGACGCGGAGCATCCTGCTGCGTTTAGAAGGTTTACGTACGAGGAATATTACCGCGAGTTTTGGAGCAGACAACCGCAAGGAAATACATGCTTGCAGGCGTTCTCAGATCATATTGAAGAGGAGCCAGCACAGAACGATGATGATCAAGTGGAGCCTTGGAGTGATGAGGTGGACTCTGACTTTTGCTAGCCTTCACGACCAAAATGAATATGTCTGCACAAAATATGGTCATGCGTTGATCTATGTATTTTGTGAGGGTTAACAGGCCGTGGCCGTCGCGTAGCATCAACCCATCCGATCTAATTTAATGCCATTTGAAAAATGTTTTTCTATATTTTTTTTTTTTAATTATGCTGAACGCCTTCTCTTTGTTGATTTTGGGTGGCCAAACACTATTCACCCAAGTTAATAGGAGAGCTTGACTATCGCTCTTCCTACTAATGAAATTTTGACATGCGTTTGTCCCTCCAACCAATAAAAATTTAAATACCAATGAAATTTTAACATGTGTTTGTCCCTCCAACCAATAGAAATTTGAAAACTGTGAACTTTATCAGTTTGCAGCTTGCCTGCGCTTCCACTTCCCTTTGCACGGTCGTACAAAAGCTAGTATATATTTATGTGAGAAAATAAAATATAGAATTATGATGAAATGGTCATGTATTTGGTTCATAGACTGTTTTTCCCCTTTAATATATTGGAAACAGTGTTTTTTCTTTGTGAAAAAAATAAAAAAATAAAATATAGAATTATAATGAAATGGTCATTCATGTTTTATTCATGTATCAATGTTGGGTGGGGAAACGTTGTTGACTTTTTATTTTTTAATTATTGTATGAAAGTGATTAACTGTAAACTGAATATCTTAGGAATATGCTTTGTTTTAGTGGATCATCCACGACTGGGCTGCAGGGGAAGCGGCAGCATTGGTATTATTATTCATTTGAATTTAACGCAATATTAAATAAGTTAATTTTATTATATATTTTAACTAAAGTAAACATTCATTTTAATTTAAAGTAGATGAAATATATAAAAGTAAACATTTATAATATAAATATATAAATATATAAAAGTAAACATTCATTTTAATTTAAAGTAGATGAAATATATAAATTAATAATTGGATGAAACATAAACTAAAATAAAATATATAAAATAATTTAGTTTTAAAATTCATTTTAATTAAGCTAAATATTCATCTTAATTTATTGTAAATAAAATACATAAATTAATAATTAAATAAAAAAATAGATTAAAGCATTTGAAAATAAAAACAATTTAAAATAAAAAATTTAAATTATATTTTTGTTGATTAAATTAGAATAATAAATATGAAAATATTTTGATTTAAAATATCAAATTAATAGGTAAATTAAAATAAAGTAATATTAGATTAAATTAAAATGATGATGATGTTGATGGTTATATTTGGTTAGGATCAATGCTCTAAGATTGCTATAGGTGTGCTGGCTTAAGAGGGAAGATTGGAAGTGTCCCAGATGGTAGGGAATTGAGAGTGGATATGAGTAAGAGCTAGGGAGTCTAAAAGAAAGTCTTTTGCATCTTCCACCTACTTATAATTGTAAATCTAAGAGTAGGGAATTGAGAGTGGATTTGAGTAAGAGTGAGGCACTGTAAAAGAAAGTATTTTTCATCTTCCACCTACTTAGAATTGTAAATCTCACAGATTCTATCGTTCCAATGGGTCTTGGGAACAAACCACCACCGCAAAGTCTCACTCCGA